>JAQJVK010000130.1:0-457500 GCA_035578135.1 Flexamia atlantica | reverse complement strand
AAAATACATAACGTCACAAAAATAAATGACGTCACAAAAATTTATTACGTCACAAAAAAAAATAACGTCACAAAATACCTAACGTCATAAAAATAAATGACGTCACAAAATAAAAAAAGTCACAAAAATAAATGACGTCACAAAATGCATAACGTCACAAAAATAAATGATATCACAAAATACATAACGTCACAAAAATAAATGACGTCACAAAAATTTATTACGTCACAAAAATAAATAATGTCACAAAATACATAACGTCACAAAATACAAAGCGGCACAAAATTAAATGACGTCACAAAATACATAACGTCACAAAAATAAATGACGTTACAAAATACATAACGTCAAAAAAATAAATGACATCACAAAATACATAACGTCACAAAAATAAATGACGTCACAAAATACATAACGTCACAAAAATAAATGACGTCACAGTAATAAATGACGTCACAAAATACATAACGTCAAAAAAATAAATGACGTCACAAAATACATAACGTCACAAAAATAAATGACGTCACAAAATACATAACGTCACAAAATTAATGACGTCATAAAACTTAATTACGTCAAAAAATACATAACGTCACAAAAATAAATGAGGTCACAAAAATAAATGACGTCACAAAATACATAACGTCACAAAAATAAATGACGTCACAAAATACATAACGTCACAAAAATAAATGACGTCACAAAAATTAATTACGTCACAAAATACATAACGTCACAAAATATATAACGTCACAAAAATAAATGACGTCACAAAAATTAATTACGTCACAAAATACATAACGTCATAAAAATAAATAACGTCACAAAATACATAACGTCACAAAATACATAACGTCACAAAAATAAATGACGTCACAAAATACATAACGTCAAAAAAATAAATGACGTCACAAAATACATAACGTCACAAAAATAAATGACGTCACAAAATACATAACGTCACAAAATTAATGACGTCACAAAACTTAATTACGTCAAAAAATACATAACGTCACAAAAATAAATGACGTCACAAAAATAAATGACGTCACAAAATACATAACGTCACAAAAATAAATGACGTCACAAAATACATAACGTCACAAAAATAAATGACGTCACAAAATACATAACGTCACAAAAATAAATAACGTCACAAAATACATAACGTCACAAAAATAAATGACGTCACAAAAATTAATGACGTCACAAAATACATAACGTCACAAAAATAAATGACGTCACAAAATACATAACGTCAAAAAAAAATGACGTCACAAAATACATAACGTCACAAAAAATAAATGACGTCACAAAATGCATAACTCGACAAAAATAAATGATGTCACAAAATACATAACGTCACAAAATATATAACGTCACAAAAATAAATGACATCACAAAAATTAATTACGTCACAAAATACATAACGTCACAAAAATAAATAACGTCACAAAATACATAACGTCACAAAATACATAACGTCACAAAAATAAATGACGTCACAAAATAAATAAAGTCACAAAAATAAATGACGTCACAAAATTCATAGCGGCACAAAAATTAATGACGTCACAAAATACATAACGTCACAAAAATAAATGACGTCACAAAATACATAACGTCAAAAAAATAAATGACGTCAAAAAATACATAACGTCACAAAAATAAATGACGTCACAAAATACATAACGTCACAGAAATAAATGACGTCACAATAATAAATGACGTCACAAAATACATAACGTCACAAAAATAAATGACGTCACAAAATACATAACGTTACAAAAATAAATGACGTCACAAAATACATAACGTCACAAAAATAAATGACGTCACAAAATACATAACGTCACAAAAAAATGACGTCACAAAATACATATCGTCACAAAAATAAATGACGTCACAAAATACATAACGTCACCAAAATAAATGACGTAACAAAAATTAATTACGTCACAAAATACATAACGTCACAAAAATAAATAACGTCACAAAATACATAACGTCACAAAATACATAACGTCACAAAAATAAATGACGTCACAAAATAAATAAAGTCACAAAAATAAATGACGTCACAAAATGCATAACGTCACAAAAATAAATGATGTCACAAAATACATAACGTCACAAAAATAAATGACGTCACAAAAATTTATTACGTCACAAAAATAAATAATGTCACAAAATACATAACGTCACAAAATACAAAGCGGCACAAAAATAAATGACGTCACAAAATACATAACGTCACAAAAATAAATGACGTTACAAAATACATAACGTCAAAAAAATAAATGACGTCACAAAATACATAACGTCACAAAAATAAATGACGTCACAAAATACATAACGTCACAAAAATAAATGACGTCACAGTAATAAATGACGTCACAAAATACATAACGTCACAAAAATAAATGAAGTCACAAAATACATAACGTTACAAAAATAACTGACGTCACAAAATACATAACGTCACAAAAATAAATGACGTCACAAAATACATAACGTCACAAAAATAAATGACGTCACAAAATACATAACGTCACAAAAATAAATGACGTCACAAAATACATAACGTCACAAAAATAAATGACGTCACAGTAATAAATGACGTCACAAAATACATAACGTCACAAAAATAAATGACGTCACAGTAATAAATGACGTCACAAAATACATAACGTCACAAAAATAAATGACGTCACAAAATACATAACGTTACAAAAATAACTGACGTCACAAAATACATAACGTCACAAAAATAAATGACGTCAAAAAATACATAACGTCACAAAAATATATGACGTCACAAAATTAATTACGTCACAAAATACATAACGTCACAAAAATAAATGACGTCACAAAATACATAACGTCACCAAAATAAATGACGTCACAAAATACATAACGTCACAAAAATAAATGACGTCACAAAATACATAACGTCACAAAAACAAATGACGTCACAAAATACATAACGTCACAAAAACAAATGACGTCACAAAATACATAACGTCACAAAAATAAATGACGTCACAAAAATTAATTACGTCACAAAATACATAACGTCACAAAATATATAACGTCACAAAAATAAATGACGTCACAAAAATTAATTACGTCACAAAATACATAACGTCACAAAAATAAATAACGTCACAAAATACATTACGTCACAAAATACATAACGTCACAAAAATAAATGACGTCACAAAATAAATAAAGTCACAAAAATAAATGACGTCACAAAATACATAACGTCACAAAAATAAATGACGTCACAAAATACATAACGTCACAAAATTAATGACGTCACAAAACGTAATTACGTCACAAAATACATAACGTCACAAAAATAAATGACGTAGAAAAATACATAACCTCACAAAAATAAATGACGTCACAAAATACATAACGTCACAAAAATAAATGACGTCACAAAATACATAATGTCACAAAAATAAATGACGTCACAAAAATTAATTACGTCACAAAATACATAACGTCACAAAATATATAACGTCACAAAAATAAATGACGTCACAAAAATTAATTACGTCACAAAATACATAACGTCACAAAATACATAACGTCACAAAAATAAATGACGTCACAAAATAAATAAAGTCACAAAAATAAATGACGTCACAAAATACATAACGTCACAAAAATAAATGACGTCGGAAAATACATAACGTCACAAAATTAATGACGTCACAAAACTTAATTACGTCACAAAATACATAACGTCACGAAAATAAATGACGTCAAAAAATACATAACCTCACAAAAATAAATGACGTCACAAAATACATAACGTCACAAAAATAAATGACGTCACAAAATACATAACGTCACAAAAATAAATGACGTCACAAAATACATAACGTAACAAAAATAAATGACGTCACAAAATACATAACGTCACAAAAATAAATGACGTCACAAAAATTAATGACGTCACAAAATACATAACGTCACAAAAATAAATGACGTCACAAAATACATAACGTCACAAAAAAAATGACGTCACAAAATACATAACGTCACAAAAAATAAATGACGTCACAAAATGCATAACTCGACAAAAATAAATGATGTCACAAAATACATAACGTCACAAAATATATAACGTCACAAAAATAAATGACGTCACAAAATACATAACGTCACAAAAATAAATGACGTCACAAAAATTAATTACGTCACAAAATACATAACGTCACAAAAATAAATAACGTCACAAAATACATAACGTCACAAAATACATAACGTCACAAAAATAAATGACGTCACAAAATAAATAAAGTCACAAAAATAAATGACGTCACAAAATGCATAACGTCACAAAAATAAATGATGTCACAAAATACATAACGTCACAAAAATAAATGACGTCAAAAAATTTATTACGTCACAAAATTAAATAACGTCACAAAAAACATAACGTCACAAAATTCATAGCGGCACAAAAATTAATGACGTCACAAAATACATAACGTCACAAAAATAAATGACGTCACAAAATACATAACGTCAAAAAAATAAATGACGTCAAAAAATACATAACGTCACAAAAATAAATGACGTCACAAAATACATAACGTCACAAATATAAATGACGTCACAATAATAAATGACGTCACAAAATACATAACGTCACAAAAATAAATGACGTCACAAAATACATAACGTTACAAAAATAAATGACGTCACAAAATACATAACGTCACAAAAATAAATGACGTCACAAAATACATAACGTCACAAAAAAATGACGTCACAAAATACATATCGTCACAAAAATAAATGACGTCACAAAATACATAACGTCACCAAAATAAATGACGTAACAAAAATTAATTACGTCACAAAATACATAACGTCACAAAAATAAATAACGTCACAAAATACATAACGTCACAAAAATAAATGACGTACTAAAATAAATAAAGTCAAAAAAATAAATGACGTCACAAAATGCATAACGTCACAAAAATAAATGATGTCACAAAATACATAACGTCACAAAAATAAATGACGTCACAAACATTTATTACGTCACAAAAATAAATAATGTCACAAAATACATAACGTCACAAAATACATAGCGGCACAAAAATAAATGACGTCACAAAATACATAACGTCACAAAAATAAATGACGTTACAAAATACATAACGTCAAAAAAATAAATGACGTCACAAAATACATAACGTCACAAAAATAAATGACGTCACAAAATACATAACGTCACAAAAATAAATGACGTCACAGTAATAAATGACGTCACAAAATACATAACGTCACAAAAATAAATGACGTCACAAAATACATAACGTTACAAAAATAACTGACGTCACAAAATACATAACGTCACAAAAATAAATGACGTCACAAAATACATAACGTCACAAAAATAAATGACGTCACAAAATACATAACGTCACAAAAATAAATGACGTCACAAAATACATAACGTTACAAAAATAACTGATGTCACAAAATACATAACGTCACAAAAATAAATGAGGTCAAAAAATACATAACGTCACAAAAATATATGACGTCACAAAATTAATTACGTCACAAAATACATAACGTCACAAAAATAAATGACGTCACAAAATACATAACATCACCAAAATAAATGACGTCACAAAATACATAACGTCACAAAAATAAATGACGTCACAAAATACATAACGTCACAAAAACAAATGACGTCACAAAATACATAACGTCACAAAATACATAACGTCACAAAAATAAATGACGTCACAAAAATTAATTACGTCACAAAATACATAACGTCACAAAATATATAACGTCACAAAAATAAATGACGTCACAAAAATTAATTACGTCACAAAATACATAACGTCACAAAAATAAATAACGTCACAAAATACATTACGTCACAAAATACATAACGTCACAAAAATAAATGACGTCACAAAATAAATAAAGTCACAAAAATAAATGACGTCACAAAATACATAACGTCACAAAAATAAATGACGTCACAAAATACATAACGTCACAAAATTAATGACGTCACAAAACTTAATTACGTCACAAAATACATAACGTCACAAAAATAAATGACGTAAAAAAATACATAACCTCACAAAAATAAATGACGTCACAAAATACATAACGTCACAAAAATAAATGACGTCACAAAATACATAATGTCACAAAAATAAATGACGTCACAAAAATTAATTACGTCACAAAATACATAACGTCACAAAATATATAACGTCACAAAAATAAATGACGTCACAAAAATTAATTACGTCACAAAATACATAACGTCACAAAATACATAACGTCACAAAAATAAATGACGTCACAAAATAAATAAAGTCACAAAAATAAATGACGTCACAAAATACATAACGTCACAAAAATAAATGACGTCGGAAAATACATAACGTCACAAAATTAATGACGTCACAAAACTTAATTACGTCACAATATACATAACGTCACGAAAATAAATGACGTCAAAAGAATACATAACCTCACAAAAATAAATGACGTCACAAAATACATAACGTCACAAAAATAAATGACGTCACAAAATACATAACGTCACAAAAATAAATGACGTCACAAAATACATAACGTCACAACAATAAATGACGTCACAAAAATTAATGACGTCACAAAATACATAACGTCACAAAAAATAAATGACGTCACAAAATGCATAACGTGACAAAAATAAATGATGTCACAAAATACATAACGTCACAAAAATAAATGACGTCATAAAATACATAACGTCACAAAAATAAATGACGTCACAATAATAAATGACGTCACAAAATACATAACGTCACAAAAATAAATGACGTCACAAAATACATAACGTTACAAAAATAAATGACGTCAAAAAATACATAACGTCACAAAAATAAATGACGTCACAAAATACATAACGTCACAAAAAAATGACGTCACAAAATACATAACGTCACAAAAATAAATGACGTCACAAAATACATAACGTCACAAAAATAAATGACGTCACAAAATATTTAATGACACAAAATTAAATGACGTCAAAAAATACATATTTCATAAAATACATAACGTCACAAAAATAAATGACGTCACAAAATAAATAACGTCACAAAAATAAATGACGTCTAAAAATACATTACTTCACAAAAATAAATGACGTCACAAAATACATAACGTCACAAAAATAAATGACGTCACAAAATACATAACGTCACAAAAATAAATGACGTCACAAAAATAAATGACGTCACAAAATACATAACGTCACAAAAATAAATGACGTCACAAAATACTTAACGTCACAAATAACATAACGTCAAAAAATAAATGACGTCACAAAAAACATAACGTCTAAAAAATAAATGACGTCACAAAATACATAACGTCACAAAAATAAATGACGTCATAAAATACATAACGTCACAAAAATAAATGACGTCACAAAAATTCCTTACGTCACAAAAATAAATAACGTCACAAAATACATAACGTAACAAAATACATAACGGCACAAAAATAAATGACGTCACAAAATACATAACGTCACAAAAATAAATGACGTCACAAAATACATAACGTCAAAAAAATAAATGACGTCACAAACTACATAACGTCACAAAAATAAATGACGTCACAAAATACATAACGTCACAAAAATAAATGACGTCACAAAATACATAACGTCACCAAAATAAATGACGTCACAAAAATTAATTACGTCACAAAATACATAACGTCACAAAATATATAACGTCACAAAAATAAATGACGTCACAAAAATTAATTACGTCACAAAATACATAACGTCACAAAAATAAATAACGTCACAAAATACATAACGTCACAAAATACATATCGTCACAAAAATAAATGACGTCACAAAATAAATAAAGTCACAAAAATAAATGACGTCACAAAATGCATAACGTCACAAAAATAAATGATGTCACAAAATACATAACGTCACAAAAATAAATGACGTCACAAAAATTTATTACGTCACAAAATTAAATAACGTCACAAAATACATAACGTCACAAAATTCATAGCAGCACAAAAATAAATGACGTCACAAAATACATAACGTCACAAAAATAAATGACGTCACAAAATACATAACGTCAAAAAAATAAATGACGTCACAAAATACATAACGTCACAAAAATAAATGACGTCAAAAAATACATAACGTCACAAAAATAAATGACGTCACAAAATACATAACGTTAAAAAAATAAATGACGTCACAAAATACATAACGTCACAAAAATAAATGACGTCACAAAATACATAACGTCACAAAAAATGACGTCACAAAATACATAACGTCACAAAAATAAATGACGTCACAAAATACATAACGTCACCAAAATAAATGACGTAACAAAAATTAATTACGTCACAAAATACATAACGTCACATAATATATAACGTCACAAAAATAAATGACGTCACAAAAATTAATTACGTCACAAAATACATAACGTCACAAAAATAAATAACGTCACAAAATACATAACGTCACAAAATACATAACGTCACAAAAATAAATGACGTCACAAAATAAATAAAGTCACAAAAATAAATGACGTCACAAAATGCATAACGTCACAAAAATAAATGATGTCACAAAATACATAACGTCACAAAAATAAATGACGTCACAAAAATTTATTACGTCACAAAAATAAATAACGTCACAAAATACATAACGTCACAAAATACATAGCGGCACAAAAATAAATGTCGTCACAAAATACATAACGTCACAAAAATAAATGACGTTACAAAATACATAACGTCAAAAAAAATAAATGACGTCACAAAATACATAACGTCACAAAAATAAATGACGTCACAAAATACATAACGTCACAAAAATAAATGACGTCACAGTAATAAATGACGTCACAAAATACATAACGTCACAAAAATAAATGACGTCACAAAATTAATTACGTCACAAAATACATAACGTCACAAAAAATGACGTCACAAAATACATAACGTCACAAAAATAAATGACGTCACAAAATACATAACGTCACCAAAATATATGACGTAACAAAAATTAATTACGTCACAAAATACATAACGTCACATAATATATAACGTCACAAAAATAAATGACGTCACAAAAATTAATTACGTCACAAAATACATAACGTCACAAAAATAAATAACGTCACAAAATACATAACGTCACAAAAATAAATGACGTCACAAAATACATAACGTCACAAAAAAATGACGTCACAAAATACATAACGTCACAGAAAATAAATGACGTCAAAAAATACATAACGTCACAAAAATAAATGACGTCACAAAATTAATTACGTCACAAAATACATAACGTCACAAAAATAAATAACGTCACAAAATACATAACGTCACCAAAATAAATGACGTCACAAAATACATAACGTCTCAAAAATATTTGAGGTTACAAAATACATAACGTCACAAAAATAAATGACGTCACAAAATACATAACGTCACAAAAATAAATGACGTCACAAAAATTAATTACGTCACAAAATACATAACGTCACAAAATATATAACGTCACAAAAATAAATGACGTCACAAAAATTAATTACGTCACAAAATACATAACGTCACAAAAATAAATAACGTCACAAAATACATAACGTCACAAATAACATAACGTCAAAAAATAAATGACGTCACAAAATACATAACGTCTAAAAAATAAATGACGTCACAAAATACATAACGTCACAAAAATAAATGACGTCATAAAATACATAACGTCACAAAAATAAATGACGTCTCAAAAATTCCTTACGTCACAAAAATAAATAACGTCACAAAATACATAACGTAAAAAAATACATAACGGCACAAAAATAAATGACGTCACAAAGTACATAACGTCACAAAAATAAATGACGTCACAAAATACATAACGTCACAAAAATAAATGATGTCACAAAATACATAACGTTACAAAAATAAATGACGTCACAAAATATTTAACGACACAAAATTAAATGACGTCTCAAAATACATATTTCATAAAATACATAACGTCACAAAAATAAATGACGTCACAAAATACATAACATCACAAAAATCAATGACGTCACAAAATACATAACGTCACGAAAATAAATTACATCACAAAATACATAACGACACAAAAACAAATGACGTCACAAAATACATAACGTCACAAAAATAAATGACGTCACAAAATACATAACGTCACCAAAATAAATGACGTCACAAAAATTAATTACGTCACAAAATATATAACGTCACAAAAATAAATGACGTCACAAAAATTAATTACGTCACAAAATACATAACGTCACAAAAATAAATAACGTCACAAAATACATAACGTCACAAAATACATAACGTCACAAAAATAAATGACGTCACAAAAAAAATAAAGTCACAAAAATAAATGACGTCACAAAATGCATAACGTCACGAAAATAAATGACGTCACAAAAATCTATAACGTCACAAAATTAAATAACGTCACAAAATACATAACGTCACAAAATACATAACGTCACAAAAATAAATGACGTAACAAAATACATAACGGCACAAAAAATGACGTCACAAAATACATAACGTCACAAAAATAAATGACGTCACAAAATACATAACGTCACCAAAATAAATGACGTAACAAAAATTAATTACGTCACAAAATACATAACGTCACAAAATATATAACGTCACAAAAATAAATGACGTTACAAAAATTAATTACGTCACAAAATACATAACGTCACAAAAATAAATAACGTCACAAAATACATAACGTCACAAAATACATAACGTCACAAAAATAAATGACGTCACAAAATAAATAAAGTCACAAAAATAAATGATGTCACAAAATGCATAACGTCACAAAAATAAATGATGTCACAAAATACATAACGTCACAAAAATAAATGACGTCACAAAAATTTATTACGTCACAAAAATAAATAACGTCACAAAATACATAATGTCAAAAAATACTTAGCGGCACAAAAATAAATGACGTCACAAAATACATAACGTTACAAAAATAAATGACGTTACAAAATACATAACGTCAAAAAAATAAATGACGTCACAAAATACATAACGTCACAAAAATAAATGACGTCACAAAATACATAACGTCACAAAAATAAATGACGTCACAATAATAAATGACGTCACAAAATACATAACTTCACAAAAATAAATGACGTCACAAAATACATAACGTTACAAAAATAAATGACGTCACAAAATACATAACGTCACAAAAATAAATGACGTCACAAAATACATAACGTCACAAAAAAATGACGTCACAAAATACATAACGTCACAAAAATAAATGACGTCAAAAAATACATAACGTCACAAAAATAAATGACGTCACAAAATTAATTACGTCACAAAATACATAACGTCACAAAAATAAATGACGTCACAAAATACATAACGTCACCAAAATAAATGACGTCACAAAATACATAACGTCACAAAAATAAATGACGTTACAAAATACATGACGTCACAAAATACATAACGTCACAAAAATAAATGACGTCACAAAATACATAACGTCACAAAAATAAATGACGTCACAAAAATTAATTACGTCACAAAATACATAACGTCACAAAATATATAACGTCACAAAAATAAATGACGTTACAAAAATTAATTACGTCACAAAATACATAACGTCACAAAAATAAATAACGTCAAAAAATACATAACGTCACAAAATACATAACGTCACAAAAATAAATGACGTCACAAAATAAATAAAGTCACAAAAATAAATGACGTCACAAAATACATAACGTCACAAAAATAAATGACGTCACAAAATACATAACGTCACAAAATTAATGACGTCACAAAACTTAATTACGTCACAAAATACATAACGTCACAAAAATAAATGACGTCAAAAAATACACAACCTCACAAAAATAAATGACGTCACAAAATACATAACGTCACAAAAATAAATGACGTCACAAAATACATAACGTCACAAAAATAAATGACGTCACAAAATACATAACGTCACAAAAATAAATGACGTCACAAAATACATAACGTCACAAAAATAAATGACGTCACAAAAATTAATGACGTCACAAAATACATAACGTCACAAAAATAAATGACGTCACAAAATACATAACGTCACAAAAATAAATGACGTCACAAAAATTAATTACGTCACAAAATACATAACGTCACAAAAATAAATGACGTCACAAAATACATAACGACACAAAATACATAACGTCACAAAAATAAATGACGTCACAAAATACATAACGTCAAAAAAATAAATGACGTCACAAAATACATAACGTCACAAAAAATAAATGACGTCACAAAATGCATAACGTGACAAAAATAAATGATGTCACAAAATACATAACGTCACAAAAATAAATGACGTCACAAAAATTTATTACGTCACAAAAATAAATAACGTCACAAAATACATAACGTCACAAAATACATAACGTCACAAAATACATAACGGCACAAAAATAAATGAAGTCACAAAATACATAACGTCACAAAAATAAATGACGTCACAAATATTAATGACGTCACAAAATACATAACGTCACAAAAATTAAATGACGTCTCAAAATACATATTTCATAAAATACATAACGTCACAAAAATAAATGACGTCACAAAATACATAACGTCACAAAAATCAATGACGTCACAAAATACATAACGTCACGAAAATAAATTACGTCACAAAATACATAACGTCACAAAAACAAATGACGTCACAAAATACATAACGTCAAAAAAATAAATGACGTCACAAAATACATAACGTCACCAAAATAAATGACGTCACAAAAATTAATTACGTCACAAAATACATTACGTCACAAAAATAAATAACGTCACAAAATACATAACGTCACAAAATACATAACGTCACAAAAATAAATGACGTCACAAAATAAATAAAGTCACAAAAATAAATGACGTCGCAAAATTCATAACGTCACAAAAATAAATGATGTCACAAATACATAACGTCACAAAAATAAATGACGTCACAAAAATCTATAACGTCACAAAATTAAATAACGTCACAAAATACATAACGTCACAAAATACATAGTGGCACAAAAATAAATGACGTCACAAAATACATAACGTCACAAAAATAAATGACGTCACAAAATACATAACGTCAAAAAATAAATGACGTCACAAAATACATAACGTCACAAAAATAAATGACGTCACAAAATACATAACGTCACAAAAATAAATGACGTCACAATAATGAATGACGTCACAAAATACATAAGGTCACAAAAATAAATGACGTCACAAAATACATAACGTTACAAAAATAAATGACGTAACAAAATACATAACGTCACAAAAATAAATGACGTCACAAAATACATAACGTCACAAACAAATGACGTCACAAAAATAAATAACGTCACAAAATACATAATGTCACAAAATACATAACGTCACAAAAATAAATGACGTCACAATATAAATAAAGTCACAAAAATAAATGACGTCACAAAATGCATAACGTCACAAAAATAAATGATGTCAAAAAATACATAACGTCACAAAAATAAATGACGTCACAAAAATAAATGACGTCACAAAAATTTATTACGTCACAAAATTAAATAACGTCACAAATAACATAACGTCACAAAATTCATAGCGGCACAAAAATAAATGACGTCACAAAATACATAACGTCACAAAAATAAATGACGTCACAAAATACATAACGTCACAAAAATAAATGACGTCACAAAAATAAATGACGTCACAAAAATTCCTTACGTCACAAAAATAAATAACGTCACAAAATACATAACGTAAAAAAATACATAACGGCACAAAAATAAATGACGTCACAAAATACATAACGTCACAAAAATAAATGACGTCACAAAATACATAACGTCACAAAAATAAATGATGTTACAAAATACATAACGTTACAAAAATAAATGACGTCACAAAATATTTAACGACACAAAATCAAATGACGTCTCAAAATACATATTTCATAAAATACATAACGTCACAAAAATAAATGACGTCACAAAATACATAACATCACAAAAATCAATGACGTCACAAAATACATAACGTCACGAAAATAAATTACATCACAAAATACATAACGACACAAAAACAAATGACGTCACAAAATACATAACGTCACAAAAATAAATGACGTCACAAAATACATAACGTCACCAAAATAAATGACGTCACAAAAATTAATTACGTCACAAAATACATAACGTCACAAAATACATAACGTCACAAAAATAAATGACGTCACAAAATAAATAAAGTCACAAAAATAAATGACGTCACAAAATGCATAACGTCACGAAAATAAATGATGTCACAAATAAATAACGTCACAAAAATAAATGACGTCACAAAAATCTATAACGTCACAAAATTAAATAACGTCACAAAATACATAACGTCACAAAATACATAACGTCACAAAAATAAATGACGTCACAAAATACATAACGTCACAAAAATAAATAACGTCACAAAATACATAACGTCACAAAATACATAACGTCACAAAAATAAATGACGTCACAAAATAAATAAAGTCACAAAAATAAATGACGTCACAAAATGCATAACGTCACGAAAATAAATGATGTCACAAATACATAACGTCACAAAAATAAATGACGTCACAAAAATCTATAACGTCACAAAATTAAATAACGTCACAAAATACATAACGTCACAAAATACATAACGTCACAAAATACATAACGTCACAAAAATAAATGACGTAACAAAATACATAACGTCACAAAAAATGACGTCACAAAATACATAACGTCACAAAAATAAATAACGTCACAAAATACATAACGTCACAAAAATAAATGACGTCACAAAATACATAACGTCACAAAAATAAATGACGTCACAAAAATAAATGACGTTACAAAAATTAATTACGTCACAAAATACATAACGTCACAAAAATAAATAACGTCACAAAATATATAACGTCACAAAATACATAACGTCACAAAAATAAATGACGTCACAAAATAAATAAAGTCACAAAAATAAATGATGTCACAAAATGCATAACGTCACAAAAATAAATGATGTCACAAAATACATAACGTCACAAAAATAAATGACGTCACAAAAATTTATTACGTCACAAAAATAAATAACGTCACAAAATACATAATGTCACAAAATACATAACGTTACAAAAATAAATGACGTTACAAAATACATAACGTCAAAAAAATAAATGACGTCACAAAATACATAACGTCACAAAAATAAATGACGTCACAAAATACATAACGTCACAAAAATAAATGACGTCACAATAATAAATGACGTCACAAAATACATAACTTCACAAAAATAAATGACGTCACAAAATACATAACGTTACAAAAATAAATGACGTCACAAAATACATAACGTCACAAAAATAAATGACGTCACAAAATACATAACGTCACAAAAAAATGACGTCACAAAATACATAACGTCACAAAAATAAATGACGTCAAAAAATACATAACGTCACAAAAATAAATGACGTCACAAAATTAATTACGTCACAAAATACATAACGTCACAAAAATAAATGACGTCACAAAATACATAACGTCACCAAAATAAATGACGTCACAAAATACATAACGTCACAAAAATAAATAACGTTACAAAATACATGACGTCACAAAATACATAACGTCACAAAAATAAATGACGTCACAAAAATTAATTACGTCACAAAATACATAACGTCACAAAATATATAACGTCACAAAAATAAATGACGTCACAAAAATTAATTACGTCACAAAATACATAACGTCACAAAAATAAATAACGTCAAAAAATACATAACGTCACAAAATACATAACGTCACAAAAATAAATGACGTCACAAAATAAATAAAGTCACAAAAATAAATGACGTCACAAAATACATAACGTCACAAAAATAAATGACGTCACAAAATACATAACGTCACAAAATTAATGACGTCACAAAACTTAATTACGTCACAAAATACATAACGTCACAAAAATAAATGACGTCACTAAATACATAGCGTCACAAAATTAATGACGTCACAAAAATTAATTAGGTCACAAAATACATAACGTCACAAAAATAAATGACGTCACAAAATACATAACGTCACAAAAATAAATGACGTCACAAAATACATAACGTCACAAAAATAAATGACGTCACAAAATACATAACGTCACAAAAATAAATGACGTCACAAAATACATAACGTCACAAAAATAAATGACGTCACAAAATACATAACGTCACAAAAATAAATGACGTCACAAAATACATAACGTCACAAAAATAAATGACGTCACAAAAATTAATGACGTCACAAAATACATAACGTCACAAAAATAAATGACGTCACAAAATACATAACGTCACAAAAATAAATGACGTCACAAAATACATAACGTCACAAAAATAAATGACGTCACAAAAATTAATTACGTCACAAAATACATAACGTCACAAAAATAAATGACGTCACAAAATACATAACGACACAAAATACATAACGTCACAAAAATAAATGACGTCACAAAATACATAACGTCAAAAAAAAATGACGTCACAAAATACATAACGTCACAAAAAATAAATGACGTCACAAAATGCATAACGTGACAAAAATAAATGATGTCACAAAATACATAACGTCACAAAAATAAATGACGTCACAAAAATTTATTACGTCACAAAAATAAATAACGTCACAAAATACATAACGTCACAAAATACATAACGGCACAAAAATAAATGAAGTCACAAAATACATAACGTCACAAAAATAAATGACGTCACAAATATTAATGACGTCACAAAATACATAACGTCACAAAAATTAAATGACGTCTAAAAATACATATTTCATAAAATACATAACGTCACAAAAATAAATGACGTCACAAAATACATAACGTCACAAAAATCAATGACGTCACAAAATACATAACGTCACGAAAATAAATTACGTCACAAAATACATAACGTCACAAAAACAAATGACGTCACAAAATACATAACGTCAAAAAAATATATGACGTCACAAAATACATAACGTCACAAAAACAAATGACGTCACAAAATACATAACGTCAAAAAAATATATGACGTCACAAAATACATAACGTCACCAAAATAAATGACGTCACAAAAATTAATTACGTCACAAAATACATTACGTCACAAAAATAAATAACGTCACAAAATACATAACGTCACAAAATACATAACGTCACAAAAATAAATGACGTCACAAAATAAATAAAGTCACAAAAATAAATGACGTCGCAAAATGCATAACGTCACAAAAATAAATGATGTCACAAATACATAACGTCACAAAAATAAATGACGTCACAAAAATCTATAACGTCACAAAATTAAATAACGTCACAAAATACATAACGTCACAAAATACATAGCGGCACAAAAATAAATGACGTCACAAAATACATAACGTCACAAAAATAAATGACGTCACAAAATACATAACGTCAAAAAATAAATGACGTCACAAAATACATAACGTCACAAAAATAAATGACGTCACAAAATACATAACGTCACAAAAATAAATGACGTCACAATAATGAATGACGTCACAAAATACATAAGGTCACAAAAATAAATGACGTCACAAAATACATAACGTTAGAAAAATAAATGACGTAACAAAATACATAACGTCACAAAAATAAATGACGTCACAAAATACATAACGTCACAAAAAAATGACGTCACAAAAATAAATAACGTCACAAAATACATAATGTCACAAAATACATAACGTCACAAAAATAAATGACGTCACAATATAAATAATGTCACAAAAATAAATGACGTCACAAAATGCATAACGTCACAAAAATAAATGATGTCAAAAAATACATTACGTCACAAAAATAAATGACGTCACAAAAATAAATGACGTCACAAAAATTTATTACGTCACAAAATTAAATAACGTCACAAATAACATAACGTCACAAAATTCATAGCGGCACAAAAATAAATGACGTCACAAAATACATAACGTCACAAAAATAAATGACGTCACAAAATACATAACGTCACAAAAATAAATGACGTCACAATAATAAATGAAGTCACAAAATACATAAGGTCACAAAAATAAATGACGTCACTAAATACATAACGTTACAAAAATAAATGACGTCACAAAATACATAACGTCACAAAAATAAATGACGTCACAAAATACATAACGTCACAAAAAATGACGTCACAAAATACATAACGTCACAAAAATAAATGACGTCACAAAATACATAACGTCACCAAAATAAATGACGTGACAAAAATTAATTACGTCACAAAATACATAACGTCACAAAATATATAACGTCACAAAAATAAATGACGTTACAAAAATTAATTACGTCACAAAATACATAACGTCACAAAAATAAATAACGTCACAAAATACATAACGTCACAAAATACATAACGTCACAAAAATAAATGACGTCACAAAATAAATAAAGTCACAAAAATAAATGATGTCACAAAATGCATAACGTCACAAAAATAAATGATGTCACAATATACATAACGTCACAAAAATAAATGACGTCACAAAAATTTATTACGTCACAAAAATAAATAACGTCACAAAATACATAATGTCACAAAATACATAGCGGCACAAAAATAAATGACGTCACAAAATACATAACGTTACAAAAATAAATGACGTTACAAAATACATAACGTCAAAAAAATAAATGACGTCACAAAATACATAACGTCACAAAAATAAATGACGTCACAAAATACATAACGTCACAAAAATAAATGACGTCACCATTATAAATGACGTCACAAAATACATAACTTCACAAAAATAAATGACGTCACAAAATACATAACGTTACAAAAATAAATGACGTCACAAAATACATAACGTCACAAAAATAAATGACGTCACAAAATACATAACGTCACAAAAAATGACGTCACAAAATACATAACGTCACAAAAATAAATGACGTCAAAAAATACATAACGTCACAAAAAAAATGACGTCACAAAATTAATTACGTCACAAAATACATAACGTCACAAAAATAAATAACGTCACAAAATACATAACGTCACAAAATACATAACGTCACAAAAATAAATGACGTCACAAAATAAATAAAGTCACAAAAATAAATGACGTCACAAAATGCATAACGTCACAAAAATAAATGATGTCACAAAATACATAACGTCACAAAATACATAACGTCACAAAAATAAATGACGTCACAAAATACATAACGTCACAAAAATAAATTACGTCACAAAAATTAATTACGTCACAAAATACATAACGTCACAAAATATATAACGTCACAAAAATAAATGACGTCACAAAAATTAATTACGTCACAAAATACATAACTTCACAAAAATAAATAACGTCAAAAAATACATAACGTCACAAAATACATAACGTCACAAAAATAAATGACGTCACAAAATAAATAAAGTCACAAAAATAAATGACGTCACAAAATACATAACGTCACAAAAATAAATGACGTCACAAAATACATAACGTCACAAAATTAATGACGTCACAAATTTTAATTACGTCACAAAATACATAACGTCACAAAAATAAATGACGTCAAAAAATACACAACCTCACAAAAATAAATGACGTCACAAAATACATAACGTCACAAAAATAAATGACGTCACAAAATACATAACGTCACAAAAATATATGACGTCACAAAATACATAACGTCACAAAAAAAAATGACGTCACAAAATACATAACGTCACAAAAATAAATGACGTCACAAAAATTAATGACGTCACAAAATACATAACGTCACAAAAATAAATGACGTCACAAAATACATAACGTCACAAAAATAAATGACGTCACAAAAATTAATTACGTCACAAAATACATAACGTAACAAAAATAAATGACGTCACAAAATACATAACGTCACAAAATACATAACGTCACAAAAATAAATGACGTCACAAAATACATAACGTCACAAAAATTAATGACGTCACAAAAATTAATGACGTCACAAAATACATAACGTCACGAAAATAAATGACGTCACAAATATTAATGACGTCACAAAATACATAACGTCACAAAAATTAATTACGTCACAAAATGCATAACGTCACAAAAATAAATGACGTCACAAAATACATAACGTCACAAAATACATAACGTCACAAAAATAAATGACGTCACAAAATACATAACGTCAAAAAAATAAATGACGTCACAAAATACATAACGTCACAAAAAATAAATGACGTCACAAAATGCATAACGTGACAAAAATAAATGATGTCACAAAATACATAACGTCACAAAAATAAATGACGTCATAAAATACATAACGTCACAAAAATAAATGACGTCACAAAAATGTATTACGTCACAAAAATAAATAACGTCACAAAATACATAACGTCACAAAATACATAACGGCACAAAAATAAATGAAGTCACAAAATACATAACGTCACAAAATAAATGACGTCACAAAATACATAACGTCAAAAAAATAAATGACTTCACAAAATACATAACGTCACAAAAATAAATGACGTCACAAAATACATAACGTCACAAAAATAAATGACGTCACAATAATAAATGACGTCACAAAATACATAACGTCAAAAAAATAAATGACGTCACAAAATACATAACGTTACAAAAATAAATTACGTCACAAAATACATAACGTCACAAAAATAAATGACGTCACAAAATACATAACGTCACAAAAAATTGACGTCACAAAATACATAACGTCACAAAAATAAATGACGTCTCAAAATACATATTTCATAAAATACATAACGTCACAAAAATAAATGACGTCACAAAATACATAACGTCACAAAAATCAATGACGTCACAAAATACATAACGTCACGAAAATAAATTACGTCACAAAATACATAACGTCACAAAAACAAATGACGTCACAAAATACATAACGTCACAAAAATAAATGACGTCACAAAATACATAACGTCACCAAAATAAATGACGTCACAAAAATTAATTACGTCACAAAATACATAACGTCACAAAATATATAACGTCACAAAAATAAATGACGTCACAAAAATTAATTACGTCACAAAATACATAACGTCAAAAAAATAAATGACTTCACAAAATACATAACGTCACAAAAATAAATGACGTCACAAAATACATAACGTCACATAAAATAAATGACGTCACAAAAATAAATGACGTCACAAAATACATAACGTCAAAAAAATAAATGACGTAACGAAATACATAACGTTACAAAAATAAATTACGTCACAAAATACATAACGTCACAAACATAAATGACGTCAAAAAATACATAACCTCACAAAAATAAATGATGTCACAAAATACATAATGTCACAAAAATAAATGACGTCACAAAATACATAACTTTACAAAAATAAATAACGTCACAAAATACATAACGTAAAAAAATACATAACGGCACAAAAATAAATGACGTCACAAAATACATAACGTCACAAAAATAAATGACGTCACAAAATACATAACGTCACAAAAATAAATGATGTCACAAAATACATAACGTTACAAAAATAAATGACGTCACAAAATATTTAACGACACAAAATTAAATGACGTCTCAAAATACATATTTCATAAAATACATAACGTCACAAAAATAAATGACGTCACAAAATACATAACATCACAAAAATAAATGACGTCACAAAATACATAACGTCACGAAAATAAATTACATCACAAAATACATAACGACACAAAAACAAATGACGTCACAAAATACATAACGTCACAAAAATAAATGACGTCACAAAATACATAACGTCACCAAAATAAATGACGTCACAAAAATTAATTACGTCACAAAATACATAACGTCACAAAATATATAACGTCACAAAAATAAATGACGTCACAAAAATTAATTACGTCACAAAATACATAACGTCACAAAAATAAATGACGTAACAAAATACATAACGTCACAAAAAATGACGTCACAAAATACATAACGTCACAAAAATAAATGACGTCACAAAATAAATAAAGTCACAAAAATAAATGACGTCACAAAATGCAAAACGTCACGAAAATAAATGATGTCACAAATACATAACGTCACAAAAATAAATGACGTCACAAAAATCTATAACGTCACAAAATTAAATGACGTCTCAAAATACATATTTCATAAAATACATAACGTCACAAAAATAAATGACGTCACAAAATACATAACATCACAAAAATAAATGACGTCACAAAATACATAACGTCACGAAAATAAATTACATCACAAAATACATAACGACACAAAAACAAATGACGTCACAAAATACACAACGTCACAAAAATAAATGACGTCACAAAATACATAACGTCACCAAAATAAATGACGTCACAAAAATTAATTACGTCACAAAATACATAACGTCACAAAATATATAACGTCACAAAAATAAATGACGTCACAAAAATTAATTACGTCACAAAATACATAACGTCACAAAAATAAATGACGTAACAAAATACATAACGTCACAAAAAATGACGTCACAAAATACATAACGTCACAAAAATAAATGACGTCACAAAATACATAACGTCACCAAAATAAATGACGTAACAAAAATTGATTACGTCACAAAATACATAACGTCACAAAATATATAACGTCACAAAAATAAATGACGTTACAAAAATTAATTACGTCACAAAATACATAACGTCACAAAAATAAATAACGTCACAAAATACATAACGTCACAAAATACATAACGTCACAAAAATAAATGACGTCACAAAATAAATAAAGTCACAAAAATAAATGACGTCACAAAATGCAAAACGTCACGAAAATAAATGATGTCACAAATACATAACGTCACAAAAATAAATGACGTCACAAAAATCTATAACGTCACAAAATTAAATGACGTCTCAAAATACATATTTCATAAAATACATAACGTCACAAAAATAAATGACGTCACAAAATACATAACATCACAAAAATAAATGACGTCACAAAATACATAACGTCACGAAAATAAATTACATCACAAAATACATAACGACACAAAAACAAATGACGTCACAAAATACACAACGTCACAAAAATAAATGACGTCACAAAATACATAACGTCACCAAAATAAATGACGTCACAAAAATTAATTACGTCACAAAATACATAACGTCACAAAATATATAACGTCACAAAAATAAATGACGTCACAAAAATTAATTACGTCACAAAATACATAACGTCACAAAAATAAATGACGTAACAAAATACATAACGTCACAAAAAATGACGTCACAAAATACATAACGTCACAAAAATAAATGACGTCACAAAATACATAACGTCACAAAAATAAATGACGTCACATAATACATAACGTCACAAAAATAAATGACGTCACAAAATACATAACGTCACAAAAATAAATGACGTCACGAAAATAAATAACGTCACAAAATACATAACGTCACAAAATACATAACGGCAAAAAAAATAAATGACGTCACAAAATACATAACGTCGCAAAAATAAATGACGTCACAAAATACATAACGTCAAAAAAATAAATGACGTCACAAAATACATAAGGTCACAAAAATAAATGACGTCACAAAATACATAACGTCACAAAAATAAATGACGTCACAATAATAAATGACGTCACAAAATACATAACGTCACAAAAATAAATGACGTCACAAAATACATAACGTCACAAAAAATAAATGACGTCACAAAATACATAACGTTTTAAAAATAAATAACGTCACAAAATACATAACGTAAAAAAATACATAACGGCACAAAAATAAATGACGTCACAAAATACATAACGTCACAAAAATAAATGACGTCACAAAATACATAACGTCACAAAAATAAATGATGTCACAAAATACATAACGTTACAAAAATAAATGACGTCACAAAATATTTAACGACACAAAATTAAATGACGTCTCAAAATACATATTTCATAAAATACATAACGTCACAAAAATAAATGACGTCACAAAATACATAACATCACAAAAATAAATGACGTCACAAAATACATAACGTCACGAAAATAAATTACATCACAAAATACATAACGACACAAAAACAAATGACGTCACAAAATACACAACGTCACAAAAATAAATGACGTCACAAAATACATAACGTCACCAAAATAAATGACGTCACAAAAATTAATTACGTCACAAAATACATAACGTCACAAAATATATAACGTCACAAAAATAAATGACGTCACAAAAATTAATTACGTCACAAAATACATAACGTCACAAAAATAAATAACGTCACAAAATACATAACGTCACAAAATACATAACGTCACAAAATACATAACGTCACAAAAATAAATGACGTCACAAAATAAATAAAGTCACAAAAATAAATGACGTCACAAAATGCAAAACGTCACGAAAATAAATGATGTCACAAATACATAACGTCACAAAAATAAATGACGTCACAAAAATCTATAACGTCACAAAATTAAATAACGTCACAAAATACATAACGTCACAAAATACGTAACGTCACAAAATACATAACGTCACAAAAATAAATGACGTAACAAAATACATAACGTCACAAAAAATGACGTCACAAAATACATAACGTCACAAAAATAAATGACGTCACAAAATACATAACGTCACCAAAATAAATGACGTAACAAAAATTGATTACGTCACAAAATACATAACGTCACAAAATATATAACGTCACAAAAATAAATGACGTTACAAAAATTAATTACGTCACAAAATACATAACGTCACAAAAATAAATAACGTCACAAAATACATAACGTCACAAAATACATAACGTCACAAAAATAAATGACGTCACAAAAATTTATTACGTCACAAAAATAAATAACGTCACAAAATACATAATGTCACAAAATACTTAGCGGCACAAAAATAAATGACGTCACAAAATACATAACGTTACAAAAATAAATGACGTTACAAAATACATAACGTCAAAAAAATAAATGACGTCACAAAATACATAACGTCACAAAAATAAATGACGTCACAAAATACATAACGTCACAAAAATAAATGACGTCACAATAATAAATGACGTCACAAAATACATAACTTCACAAAAATAAATGACGTCACAAAATACATAACGTTACAAAAATAAATGACGTCACAAAAATTTATTACGTCACAAAAATAAATAACGTCACAAAATACATAATGTCACAAAATACTTAGCGGCACAAAAATAAATGACGTCACAAAAATTTATTACGTCACAAAAATAAATAACGTCACAAAATAAATAACGTCACAAAATACATAACGGCACAAAAATAAATGAAGTCACAAAATACATAACGTCACAAAAATAAATGACGTCACAAATATTAATGACGTCACAAAATACATAACGTCACAAAAATTAAATGACGTCTCAAAATACATATTTCATAAAATACATAACGTCACAAAAATAAATGACGTCACAAAATACATAACGTCACAAAAACAAATGACGTCACAAAATACATAACGTCAAAAAAATAAATGACGTCACAAAATACATAACGTCACCAAAATAAATGACGTCACAAAAATCAATTACGTCACAAAATACATAACGTCACAAGATATATAACGTCACAAAAATAAATGACGTCACAAAAATTAATTACGTCACAAAATACATTACGTCACAAAAATAAATAACGTCACAAAATACATAACGTCACAAAATACATAACGTCACAAAAATAAATGACGTCACAAAATAAATAAAGTCACAAAAATAAATGACGTCACAAAATGCATAACGTCACAAAAATAAATGATGTCACAAATACATAACGTCACAAAAATAAATGACGTCACAAAAATCTATAACGTCACAAAATTAAATAACGTCACAAAATACATAACGTCACAAAATACATAGCGGCACAAAAATAAATGACGTCACAAAATACATAACGTCACAAAAATAAATGACGTCACAAAATACATAACGTCAAAAAATAAATGACGTCACAAAATACATAACGTCACAAAAATAAATGACGTCACAAAATACATAACGTCACAAAAATAAATGACGTCACAATAATGAATAACGTCACAAAATACATAAGGTCACAAAAATAAATGACGTCACAAAATACATAACGTTACAAAAATAAATGACGTAACAAAATACATAACGTCACAAAAATAAATGACGTCACAAAATACATAACGTCACAAAAAAATGACGTCACAAAAATAAATAACGTCACAAAATACATAATGTCACAAAATTCATAACGTCACAAAAATAAATGACGTCACAATATAAATAAAGTCACAAAAATAAATGACGTCACAAAATGCATAACGTCACAAAAATAAATGATGTCAAAAAATACATAACGTCACAAAAATAAATGACGTCACAAAAATTTATTACGTCACAAAATTAAATAACGTCACAAATAACATAACGTCACAAAATTCATAGCGGCACAAAAATAAATGACGTCACAAAATACATAACGTCACAAAAATAAATGACGTCACAAAATACATAACGTCACAAAAATAAATGACGTCACAATAATAAATGAAGTCACAAAATACATAAGGTCACAAAAATAAATGACGTCACTAAATACATAACGTTACAAAAATAAATGACGTCACAAAATACATAACGTCACAAAAATAAATGACGTCACAAAATACATAACGTCACAAAAAATGACGTCACAAAATACATAACGTCACAAAAATAAATGACGTCACAAAATACATAACGTCACCAAAATAAATGACGTGACAAAAATTAATTACGTCACAAAATACATAACGTCACAAAAATAAATGACGTTTCAAAAATTAATTACGTCACAAAATACATAACGTCACAAAAATAAATAACGTCACAAAATACATAACGTCACAAAATACATAACGTCACAAAAATAAATGACGTCACAAAATAAATAAAGTCACAAAAATAAATGATGTCACAAAATGCATAACGTCACAAAAATAAATGATGTCACAATATACATAACGTCACAAAAATAAATGACGTCACAAAAATTTATTACGTCACAAAAATAAATAACGTCACAAAATACATAATGTCACAAAATACATAGCGGCACAAAAATAAATGACGTCACAAAATACATAACGTTACAAAAATAAATGACGTTACAAAATACATAACGTCAAAAAAATTAATGACGTCACAAAATACATAACGTCACAAAAATAAATGACGTCACAAAATACATAACGTCACAAAAATAAATGACGTCACCATTATAAATGACGTCACAAAATACATAACTTCACAAAAATAAATGACGTCACAAAATACATAACGTTACAAAAATAAATGACGTCACAAAATACATAACGTCACAAAAATAAATGACGTCACAAAATACATAACGTCACAAAAAATGACGTCACAAAATACATAACGTCACAAAAATAAATGACGTCAAAAAATACATAACGTCACAAAAAAATGACGTCACAAAATTAATTACGTCACAAAATACATAACGTCACAAAAATAAATGACGTCACAAAATACATAACGTCACCAAAATAAATGACGTCACAAAATACATAACGTCACAAAAATAAATGACGTTACAAAACACATGACGTCACAAAATACATAACGTCACAAAAATAAATGACGTCACAAAATACATAACGTCACAAAAATAAATGACGTCACAAAAATTAATTACGTCACAAAATACATAACGTCACAAAATATATAACGTCACAAAAATAAATGACGTCACAAAAATTAATTACGTCACAAAAAACATAACTTCACAAAAATAAATAACGTCAAAAAATACATAACGTCACAAAATACATAACGTCACAAAAATAAATGACGTCACAAAATAAATAAATTCACAAAAAAAATGACGTCACAAAATACATAACGTCACAAAAATAAATGACGTCACAAAATACATAACGTCACAAAATTAATGACGTCACAAAACTTAATTACGTCACAAAATACATAACGTCACAAAAATAAATGACGTCAAAAAATACACAACCTCACAAAAATAAATGACGTCACAAAATACATAACGTCACAAAAATAAATGACGTCACAAAATACATAACGTCACAAAAATAAATGACGTCACAAAATACATAACGTCACAAAAATAAATGACGTCACAAAATACATAACGTCACAAAAATAAATGACGTCACAAAAATTAATGACGTCACAAAATACATAACGTCACAAAAATAAATGACGTCACAAAATACATAACGTCACAAAAATAAATGACGTCACAAAAATTAATTACGTCACAAAATACATAACGTCACAAAAATAAATGACGTCAAAAAATACATAACGTCACAAAATACATAACGTCACAAAATACATAACGTCACAAAAATAAATGACGTCACAAAATACATAACGTCACAAAAATTAATGACGTCACAAAAATTAATGACGTCACAAAATACATAACGTCACGAAAATAAATGACGTCACAAATATTAATGACGTCACAAAATACATAACGTCACAAAAATTAATTACGTCACAAAATGCATAACGTCACAAAAATAAATGACGTCACAAAATACATAACGTCACAAAATACATAACGTCACAAAAATAAATGACGTCACAAAATACATAACGTCAAAAAAATAAATGACGGCACAAAATACATAACGTCACAAAAAATAAATGACGTCACAAAATGCATAACGTGACAAAAATAAATGATGTCACAAAATACATAACGTCACAAAAATAAATGACGTCACAAAATACATAACGTCACAAAAAAATGACGTCACAAAATACATAACGTCACAAAAATAAATGACGTCACAAAATACATAACGTCACAAAAATAAATGACGTCACAAAATATTTAATGACACAAAATTAAATGACGTCACAAAATACATATTTTATAAAATACATAACGTCATAAAATAAATAACGTCACAAAAATAAATGACGTCTAAAAATACATTACGTCACAAAAATAAATGACGTCACAAAATACATAACGTCACAAAAATAAATGACGTCACAAAATACATAACGTCACAAAAATAAATGACGTCACAAAACACATAACGTCACAAATAACATAACGTCAAAAAATAAATGACGTCACAAAATACATAACGTCTAAAAAATAAATGACGTCACAAAATACCTAACGTCACAAAAATAAATGACGTCATAAAATACATAACGTCACAAAAATAAATGACCTCACAAAAATTCCTTACGTCACAAAAATAAATAACGTCACAAAATACATAACGTAAAAAATACATAACGGCACAAAAATAAATGACGTTACAAAATACATAACGGCACAAAAATAAATGACGTTACAAAATACATAACGTCACAAAAATAAATGACGTCACAAAATACATAACGTCACAAAAATAAATGACGTCACAAAATACATAACGTTACAAAAATAAATGACGTCACAAAATATTTAACGACACAAAATTAAATGACGTCTCAAAATACATATTTCATAAAATACATAACGTCACAAAAATAAATGACGTCACAAAATACATAACGTCACAAAAATCAATGACGTCACAAAATACATAACGTCACGAAAATAAATTACGTCACAAAATACATAACGACACAAAAACAAATGACGTCACAAAATACATAACGTCACAAAAATAAATGACGTCACAAAATACATAACGTCACCAAAATAAATGACGTCACAAAAATTAATTACGTCACAAAATACATAACGTCACAAAATATATAACGTCACAAAAATAAATGACGTCACAAAAATTAATTACGTCACAAAATACATAACGTCACAAAAATAAATAACGTTACAAAATACATAACGCCACAAAATACATAACGTCACAAAAATAAATGACGTCGCAAAATAAATAAAGTCACAAAAATAAATGACGTCACAAAATGCATAACGTCACGAAAATAAATGATGTCACAAATACATAACGTCACAAAAATAAATGACGTCACAAAAATCTATAACGTCACAAAATTAAATAACGTCACAAAATACATAACGTCACAAAATACATAACGTCACAAAATACATAACGTCACAAAAATAAATGACGTAACAAAATACATAACGTCACAAAAAATGACGTCACAAAATACATAACGTCACAAAAATAAATGACGTCACAAAATACATAACGTCACCAAAATAAATGACGTACAAAAATTAATTACGTCACAAAATACATAACGTCACAAAATATATAACGTCACAAAAATAAATGACGTTACAAAAATTAATTACGTCACAAAATACATAACGTCACAAAAATAAATAACGTCACAAAATACATAACGTCACAAAATACATAACGTCACAAAAATAAATGACGTCACAAAATAAATAAAGTCACAAAAATAAATGATGTCACAAAATGCATAACGTCACAAAAATAAATGATGTCACAAAATACATAACGTCACAAAAATAAATGACGTCACAAAAATTTATTACGTCACAAAAATAAATAACGTCACAAAATACATAATTTCACAAAATACTTAGCGGCACAAAAATAAATGACGTCACAAAATACATAACGTTACAAAAATAAATGACGTTACAAAATACATAACGTCAAAAAAATAAATGACGCCACAAAATACATAACGTCACAAAAATAAATGACGTCACAAAATACATAACGTCACAAAAATAAATGACGTCACAATAATAAATGACGTCACAAAATACATAACTTCACAAAAATAAATGACGTCACAAAATACATAACGTTACAAAAATAAATGACGTCACAAAATACATAACGTCACAAAAATAAATGACGTCACAAAATACATAACGTCAAAAAAAAATGACGTCACAAAATACATAACGTCACAAAAATAAATGACGTCAAAAAATACATAACGTCACAAAAATAAATGACGTCACAAAATTAATTACGTCACAAAATACATAACGTCACAAAAATAAATGACGTCACAAAATACATAACGTCTCCAAAATAAATGACGTCACAAAATACATAACGTCACAAAAATAAATGACGTTACAAAATACATGACGTCACAAAATACATAACGTCACAAAAATAAATGACGTCACAAAATACATAACGTCACAAAAATAAATGACGTCACAAAAATTAATTACGTCACAAAATACATAACGTCACAAAATATATAACGTCACAAAAATAAATGACGTCACAAAAATTAATTACGTCACAAAATACATAACGTCACAAAAATAAATAACGTCAAAAAATACATAACGTCACAAAATACATAACGTCACAAAAATAAATGACGTCACAAAATAAATAAAGTCACAAAAATAAATGACGTCACAAAATACATAACGTCACAAAAATAAATGACGTCACAAAATACATAACGTCACAAAATTAATGACGTCACAAAACTTAATTACGTCACAAAATACATAACGTCACAAAAATAAATGACGTCAAAAAATACACAACCTCACAAAAATAAATGACGTCACAAAATACATAACGTCACAAAAATAAATGACGTCACAAAATACATAACGTCACAAAAATAAATGACGTCACAAAATACATAACGTCACAAAAATAAATGACGTCACAAAATACATAACGTCACAAAAATAAATGACGTCACAAAAATTAATGACGTCACAAAATACATAACGTCACAAAACAAATGACGTCACAAAATAAATAAAGTCACAAAAATAAATGACGTCACAAAATGCATAACGTCACAAAAATAAATGATGTCAAAAAATACATAACGTCACAAAAATAAATGACGTCACAAAAATTTATTACGTCACAAAATTAAATAACGTCACAAAATTCATAGCGGCACAAAAATAAATGACGTCACAAAATACATAACGTCACAAAAATAAATGACGTCACAAAATACATAACGTCACAAAAATAAATGACGTCACAATAATAAATGAAGTCACAAAATACATAAGGTCACAAAAATAAATGACGTCACTAAATACATAACGTTACAAAAATAAATGACGTCACAAAATACATAACGTCACAAAAATAAATGACGTCACAAAATACATAACGTCACAAAAAATGACGTCACAAAATACATAACGTCACAAAAATAAATGACGTCACAAAATATATAACGTCACCAAAATAAATGACGTAACAAAAATTAATTACGTCACAAAATACATAACGTCACAAAATATATAACGTCACAAAAATAAATGACGTTACAAAAATTAATTACGTCACAAAATACATAACGTCACAAAAATAAATAACGTCACAAAATACATAACGTCACAAAAATAAATGACGTCACAAAATAAATAAAGTCACAAAAATAAATGATGTCACAAAATGCATAACGTCACAAAAATAAATGATGTCACAAAATACATAACGTCACAAAAATAAATGACGTCACAAAAATTTATTACGTCACAAAAATAAATAACGTCACAAAATTCATAATGTCACAAAATACATAGCGGCACAAAAATAAATGACGTCACAAAATACATAACGTTACAAAAATAAATGACGTTACAAAATACATAACGTCAAAAAATAAATGACGTCACAAAATACATAACGTCACAAAAATAAATGACGTCACAAAATACATAACGTCACAAAAATAAATGACGTCACAATAATAAATGACGTCACAAAATACATAACTTCACAAAAATAAATGACGTCACAAAATACATAACGTTACAAAAATAAATGACGTCACAAAATACATAACGTCACAAAAATAAATGACGTCACAAAATACATAACGTCACAAAAATAAATGACGTCACAAAATACATAACGTCACAAAAATAAATGACGTCACAAAAATTAATGACGTCACAAAATACATAACGTCACAAAATATATAACGTCACAAAAATAAATGACGTCACAAAAATTAATTACGTCACAAAATACATAACGTCACAAAAATAAATGACGTCACAAAATTAATTACGTCACAAAATACATAACGTCACAAAAATAAATGACGTCACAAAATACATAACGTCACCAAAATAAATGACGTCACAAAATACATAACGTCACAAAAATAAATGACGTTACAAAATACATGACGTCACAAAATACATAACGTCACAAAAATAAATGACGTCACAAAATACATAACGTCACAAAAATAAATGACGTCACAAAAATTAATTACGTCACAAAATACATAACGTCACAAAATATATAACGTCGCAAAAATAAATGACGTCACAAAAATTAATTACGTCACAAAATACATAACGTCACAAAAATAAATAACGTCAAAAAATACATAACGTCACAAAATACATAACGTCACAAAAATAAATGACGTCACAAAATAAATAAAGTCACAAAAATAAATGACGTCACAAAATACATAACGTCACAAAAATAAATGACGTCACAAAATACATAACGTCACAAAAATAAATGACGTCACAAAATACATAACGTCACAAAAATAAATGACGTCACAAAATACATAACGTCACAAAAATAAATGACGTCACAAAAATTAATGACGTCACAAAATACATAACGTCACAAAAATAAATGACGTCACAAAATACATAACGTCACAAAAATAAATGACGTCACAAAAATTAATTACGTCACAAAATACATAACGTCACAAAAATAAATGACGTCACAAAATACATAACGTCACAAAATACATAACGTCACAAAAATAAATGACGTCACAAAATACATAACGTCAAAAAAATAAATGACGTCACAAAATACATAACGTCACAAAAAATAAATGACGTCACAAAATGCATAATTTGACAAAAATAAATGATGTCACAAAATACATAACTTCACAAAAATAAATGACGTCATAAAATACATAACGTCACAAAAATAAATGACGTCACAAAAATTTATTACGTCACAAAAATAAATAACGTCACAAAATACATAACGTCACAAAATACATAACGTCACAAAAATAAATAACGTCACAAAATACATAACGTCAAAAAATAAATGACTTCACAAAATACATAACGTTACAAAAATAAATTACGTCACAAAATACATAACGTCACAAAAATAAATGACGTCACAAAATACATAACGTCACAAAAAAATGACGTCACAAAATACATAACGTCACAAAAATAAATGACGTCACAAAATACATAACGTCACAAAAATAAATGACGTCACAAAATATTTAATGACACAAAATTAAATGACGTCACAAAATACATATTTTATAAAATACATAACGTCACAAAATAAATAACGTCACAAAAATAAATGACGTCTAAAAATACATTACGTCACAAAAATAAATGACGTCACAAAATACATAACGTCACAAAAATAAATGACGTCACAAAATACATAACGTCACAAAAATAAATGACGTCACAAAAATAAATGACGTCACAAAATACATAACGTCACAAAAATAAATGACGTCACAAAATACATAACGTCACAAATAACATAACGTCAAAAAATAAATGACGTCACAAAATACATAACGTCTAAAAAATAAATGACGTCACAAAATACATAAAGTCACAAAAATAAATGACGTCATAAAATACATAACGTCACAAAAATAAATGACCTCACAAAAATTCCTTACGTCACAAAAATAAATAACGTCACAAAATACATAACGTAAAAAAATACATAACGGCACAAAAATAAATGACGTTACAAAATACATAACGTCACAAAAATAAATGACGTCACAAAATACATAACGTTACAAAAATAAATGACGTCACAAAATATTTAACGACACAAAATTAAATGACGTCTCAAAATACATATTTCATAAAATAGATAACGTCACAAAAATAAATGACGTCACAAAATACATAACGTCACAAAAATCAATGACGTCACACAATACATAACGTCACGAAAATAAATTACGTCACAAAATACATAACGTCACAAAAACAAATGACGTCACAAAATACATAACGTCACAAAAATAAATGACGTCACAAAATACATATTTCATAAAATAGATAACGTCACAAAAATAAATGACGTCACAAAATACATAACGTCACAAAAATCAATGACGTCACACAATACATAACGTCACGAAAATAAATTACGTCACAAAATACATAACGTCACAAAAACAAATGACGTCACAAAATACATAACGTCACAAAAATAAATGACGTCACAAAATACATAACGTCACCAAAATAAATGACGTTACAAAAATTAATTACGTCACAAAATACATAACGTCACAAAATATATAACGTCACAAAAATAAATGACGTCACAAAAATTAATTACGTCACAAAATACATAACGTCACAAAAATAAATAACGTCACAAAATACATAACGTCACAAAATACATAACGTCACAAAAATAAATGACGTCACAAAATAAATAAAGTCAAAAAAATAAATGACGTCACAAAATGCATAACGTCACAAAAATAAATGATGTCACAAATACATAACGTCACAAATATAAATGACGTCACAAAAATCTATAACGTCACAAAATTAAATAACGTCACAAAATACATAACGTCACAAAATACATAGCGGCACAAAAATAAATGACGTCACAAAATACATAACGTCACAAAAATAAATGACGTCACAAAATACATAACGTCAAAAAATAAATGACGTCACAAAATACATAACGTCACAAAAATAAATGACGTCATAAAATACATAACGTCACAAAAATAAATGACGTCACAATAATAAATGACGTCACAAAATACATAAGGTCACAAAAATAAATGACGTCACATAATACATAACGTTACAAAAATAAATGACGTAACAAAATACATAACGTCACAAAAATAAATGACGTCACAAAATACATAACGTCACAAAAACATGACGTCACAAAATACATAACGTCACAAAAATAAATGACGTCACAAAATACATAACGTCACCAAAATAAATGACGTAACAAAAATTAATTACGTCACAAATTACATAACGTCACAAAATATATATCGTCACAAAAATAAATGACGTCACAAAAATTAATTACGTCACAAAATACATAACGTCACAAAAATAAATAACGTCACAAAATACATAATGTCACAAAATACATAACGTCACAAAAATAAATGACGTCACAAAATAAATAAAGTCACAAAAATAAATGACGTCACAAAATGCATAACGTCACAAAAATAAATGATGTCAAAAAATACATAACCTCACAAAAATAAATGACGTCACAAAAATTTATTACGTCACAAAATTAAATAACGTCACAAAATACATAACGTCACAAAATTCATAGCGGCACAAAAATAAATGACGTCACAAAATACATAACGTCACAAAAATAAATGACGTCACAAAATACATAACGTCACAAAAATAAATGACGTCACAATAATAAATGAAGTCACAAAATACATAAGGTCACAAAAATAAATGACGTCACTAAATACATAACGTTACAAAAATAAATGACGTCACAAAATACATAACGTCACAAAAATAAATGACGTCACAAAATACATAACGTCACAAAAAATGACGCCACAAAATACATAACGTCACAAAAATAAATGAGGTCACAAAATACATAACGTCACCAAAATAAATGACGTAACAAAAATTAATTACGTCACAAAATACATAACGTCACAAAATATATAACGTCACAAAAATAAATGACGTTACAAAAATTAATTACGTCACAAAATACATAACGTCACAAAAATAAATAACGTCACAAAATACATAACGTCACAAAATACATTACGTCACAAAAATAAATGACGTCACAAAATAAATAAAGTCACAAAAATAAATGATGTCACAAAATGCATAACGTCACAAAAATAAATGATGTCACAAAATACATAACGTCACAAAAATAAATGACGTCACAAAAATTTATTACGTCACAAAAATAAATAACGTCACAAAATACATAATGTCACAAAATACTTAGCGGCACAAAAATAAATGACGTCACAAAATACATAACGTTACAAAAATAAATGACGTTACAAAATATATAACGTCAAAAAAATAAATGACGTCACAAAATACATAACGTCACAAAAATAAATGACGTCACAAAATACATAACGTCACAAAAATAAATGACGTCACAATAATAAATGACGTCACAAAATACATAACTTCACAAAAATAAATGACGTCACAAAATACATAACGTTACAAAAATAAATGACGTCACAAAATACATTACGTCACAAAAATAAATGACGTCACAAAATACATAACGTCACAAAAAAATGACGTCACAAAATACATAACGTCACAAAAATAAATGACGTCAAAAAATACATAACGTCACAAAAATAAATGACGTCACAAAATATTTAATGACACAAAATTAAATGACGTCACAAAAATAAATGACGTCACAAAATACATAACGTCACCAAAATAAATGACGTCACAAAATACATAACGTCACAAAAATAAATGACGTTACAAAATACATGACGTCACAAAATACATAACGTCACAAAAATAAATGACGTCACAAAATACATAACGTCACAAAAATAAATGACGTCACAAAATAAATAAAGTCACAAAAATAAATGACGTCACAAAATGCATAACGTCACAAAAATAAATGATGTCACAAAATACATAACGTCACAAAAATAAATAACGTCAAAAAATACATAACGTCACAAAATACATAACGTCACAAAAATAAATGACGTCACAAAATAAATAAAGTCACAAAAATAAATGACGTCACAAAATACATAACGTCACAAAAATAAATGACGTCACAAAATACATAACGTCACAAAATTAATGACGTCACAAAACTTAATTACGTCACAAAATACATAACGTCACAAAAATAAATGACGTCAAAAAATACACAACCTCACAAAAATAAATGACGTCACAAAATACATAACGTCACAAAAATAAATGACGTCACAAAATACATAACGTCACAAAAATAAATGACGTCACAAAATACATAACGTCACAAAAATAAATGACGTCACAAAATACATAACGTCACAAAAATAAATGACGTCACAAAAATTAATGACGTCACAAAATACATAACGTCACAAAAATAAATGACGTCACAAAATACATAACGTCACAAAAATAAATGACGTCACAAAAATTAATTACGTCACAAAATACATAACGTCACAAAAATAAATGACGTCACAAAATACATAACGACACAAAATACATAACGTCACAAAAATAAATGACGTCACAAAATACATAACGTCAAAAAAATAAATGACGTCACAAAATACATAACGTCACAAAAAATAAATGACGTCACAAAATGCATAACGTGACAAAAATAAATGATGTCACAAAATACATAACGTCACAAAAATAAATTACGTCATAAAATACATAACGTCACAAAAATAAATGACGTCACAAAAATTTATTACGTCACAAAAATAAATAACGTCACAAAATACATAACGTCACAAAATACATAACGGCACAAAAATAAATGAAGTCACAAAATACATAACGTCACAAAAATAAATGACGTCACAAATATTAATGACGTCACAAAATACATAACGTCACAAAAATTAAATGACGTCTCAAAATACATATTTCATAAAATACATAACGTCACAAAAATAAATGACGTCACAAAATACATAACGTCACAAAAATCAATGACGTCACAAAATACATAACGTCACGAAAATAAATTACGTCACAAAATACATAACGTCACAAAAAAAAATGACGTCACAAAATACATAACGTCACAAAAATAAATGACGTCACAAAATACATAACGTCACCAAAATAAATGACGTCACAAAAATTAATTACGTCACAAAATACATAACGTCACAAAATATATAACGTCACAAAAATAAATGACGTCACAAAAATTAATTACGTCACAAAATACATAGCGTCACAAAAATAAATAACGTCACAAAATACATAACGTCACAAAATACATAACGTCACAAAAATAAATGACGTCACAAAATAAATAAAGTCACAAAAATAAATGACGTCACAAAATGCATAACGTCACAAAAATAAATGATGTCACAAATACATAACGTCACAAAAATAAATGACGTCACAAAAATCTATAACGTCACAAAATTAAATAACGTCACAAAATACATAACGTCACAAAATACATAGCGGCACAAAAATAAATGACGTCACAAAATACATAACGTCACAAAAATAAATGACGTCACAAAATACATAACGTCAAAAAATAAATGACGTCACAAAATACATAACGTCACAAAAATAAATGACGTCACAAAATACATAACGTCACAAAAATAAATGACGTCACAATAATGAATGACGTCACAAAATACATAAGGTCACAAAAATAAATGACGTCACAAAATACATAACGTCACAAAAATAAATGACGTCACAATAATTAATTACGTCACAAAATACATAACGTCACAAAAATAAATGACGTCACAAAATACATAACGACACAAAATACATAACGTCACAAAAATAAATGACGTCACAAAATACATAACGTCAAAAAAATAAATGACGTCACAAAATACATAACGTCACAAAAAATAAATGACGTCACAAAATGCATAACGTGACAAAAATAAATGATGTCACAAAATACATAACGTCACAAAAATAAATTACGTCATAAAATACATAACGTCACAAAAATAAATGACGTCACAAAAATTTATTACGTCACAAAAATAAATAACGTCACAAAATACATAACGTCACAAAATACATAACGGCACAAAAATAAATGAAGTCACAAAATACATAACGTCACAAAAATAAATGACGTCACAAATATTAATGACGTCACAAAATACATAACGTCACAAAAATTAAATGACGTCTCAAAATACATATTTCATAAAATACATAACGTCACAAAAATAAATGACGTCACAAAATACATAACGTCACAAAAATCAATGACGTCACAAAATACATAACGTCACGAAAATAAATTACGTCACAAAATACATAACGTCACAAAAAAAAATGACGTCACAAAATACATAACGTCACAAAAATAAATGACGTCACAAAATACATAACGTCACCAAAATAAATGACGTCACAAAAATTAATTACGTCACAAAATACATAACGTCACAAAATATATAACGTCACAAAAATAAATGACGTCACAAAAATTAATTACGTCACAAAATACATAGCGTCACAAAAATAAATAACGTCACAAAATACATAACGTCACAAAATACATAACGTCACAAAAATAAATGACGTCACAAAATAAATAAAGTCACAAAAATAAATGACGTCACAAAATGCATAACGTCACAAAAATAAATGATGTCACAAATACATAACGTCACAAAAATAAATGACGTCACAAAAATCTATAACGTCACAAAATTAAATAACGTCACAAAATACATAACGTCACAAAATACATAGCGGCACAAAAATAAATGACGTCACAAAATACATAACGTCACAAAAATAAATGACGTCACAAAATACATAACGTCAAAAAATAAATGACGTCACAAAATACATAACGTCACAAAAATAAATGACGTCACAAAATACATAACGTCACAAAAATAAATGACGTCACAATAATGAATGACGTCACAAAATACATAAGGTCACAAAAATAAATGACGTCACAAAATACATAACGTTACAAAAATTAATGACGTAACAAAATACATAACGTCACAAAAATAAATGACGTCACAAAATACATAACGTCACAAAAAAATGACGTCACAAAATACATAACGTCACAAAAATAAATGACGTCACAAAATACATAACGTCACCAAAATAAATGACGTAACAAAAATTAATTACGTCACAAAATACATAACGTCACAAAATATATAACGTCACAAAAATAAATGACGTCACCAAAATTAATTACGTCACAAATTACATAACGTCACAAAAATAAATAACGTCACAAAATACATAATGTCACAAAATACATAACGTCACAAAAATAAATGACGTCACAAAATAAATAAAGTCCCAAAAATAAATGACGTCACAAAATGCATAACGTCACAAAAATAAATGATGTCAAAAAATACATAACGTCACAAAAATAAATGACGTCACAAAAATTTATTACGTCACAAAATTAAATAACGTCACAAAATTCATAGCGGCACAAAAATAAATGACGTCACAAAATACATAACGTCACAAAAATAAATGACGTCACAAAATACATAACGTCACAAAAATAAATGACGTCACAATAATAAATGACGTCACAAAATACATAACTTCACAAAAATAAATGACGTCACAAAATACATAACGTTACAAAAATAAATGACGTCACAAAATACATAACGTCACAAAAATAAATGACGTCACAAAATACATAACGTCACAAAAAAATGACGTCACAAAATACATAACGTCACAAAAATAAATGACGTCAAAAAATACATAACGTCACAAAAATAAATGACGTCACAAAATATTTAATGACACAAAATTAAATGACGTCACAAAAATAAATGACGTCACAAAATACATAACGTCACCAAAATAAATGACGTCACAAAATACATAACGTCACAAAAATAAATGACGTTACAAAATACATGACGTCACAAAATACATAACGTCACAAAAATAAATGACGTCACAAAATACATAACGTCACAAAAATAAATGACGTCACAAAAATTAATTACGTCACAAAATACATAACGTCACAAAATATATAACGTCACAAAAATAAATGACGTCACAAAAATTAATTACGTCACAAAATACATAACGTCACAAAAATAAATAACGTCAAAAAATACATAACGTCACAAAATACATAACGTCACAAAAATAAATGACGTCACAAAATAAATAAAGTCACAAAAATAAATGACGTCACAAAATACATAACGTCACAAAAATAAATGACGTCACAAAATACATAACGTCACAAAATTAATGACGTCACAAAACTTAATTACGTCACAAAATACATAACGTCACAAAAATAAATGACGTCAAAAAATACACAACCTCACAAAAATAAATGACGTCACAAAATACATAACGTCACAAAAATAAATGACGTCACAAAATACATAACGTCACAAAAATAAATGACGTCACAAAATACATAACGTCACAAAAATAAATGACGTCACAAAATACATAACGTCACAAAAATAAATGACGTCACAAAAATTAATGACGTCACAAAATACATAACGTCACAACAATAAATGACGTCACAAAATACATAACGTCACAAAAATAAATGACGTCACAAAAATTAATTACGTCACAAAATACATAACGTCACAAAAATAAATGACGTCACAAAATATATAACGACACAAAATACATAACGTCACAAAAATAAATGACGTCACAAAATACATAACGTCAAAAAAATAAATGACGTCACAAAATACATAACGTCACAAAAAATAAATGACGTCACAAAATGCATAACGTGACAAAAATAAATGATGTCACAAAATACATAACGTCACAAAAATAAATGACGTCATAAAATACATAACGTCACAAAAATAAATGACGTCACAAAAATTTATTACGTCACAAAAATAAATAACGTCACAAAATACATAACGTCACAAAATACATAACGGCACAAAAATAAATGAAGTCACAAAATACATAACGTCACAAAAATAAATGACGTCACAAATATTAATGACGTCACAAAATACATAACGTCACAAAAATTAAATGACGTCTCAAAATACATATTTCATAAAATACATAACGTCACAAAAATAAATGACGTCACAAAATACATAACGTCACAAAAATCAATGACGTCACAAAATACATAACGTCACGAAAATAAATTACGTCACAAAATACATAACGTCACAAAAACAAATGACGTCACAAAATACATAACGTCACAAAAATAAATGACGTCACAAAATACATAACGTCACCAAAATAAATGACGTCACAAAAATTAATTACGTCACAAAATACATAACGTCACAAAATATATAACGTCACAAAAATAAATGACGTCACAAAAATTAATTACGTCACAAAATACATAACGTCACAAAAATAAATAACGTCACAAAATACATAACGTCACAAAATACATAACGTCACAAAAATAAATGACGTCACAAAATAAATAAAGTCACAAAAATAAATGACGTCACAAAATGCATAACGTCACAAAAATAAATGATGTCACAAATACATAACGTCACAAAAATAAATGACGTCACAAAAATCTATAACGTCACAAAATTAAATAACGTCACAAAATACATAACGTCACAAAATACATAGCGGCACAAAAATAAATGACGTCACAAAATACATAACGTCACAAAAATAAATGACGTCACAAAATACATAACGTCAAAAAATAAATGACGTCACAAAATACATAACGTCACAAAAATAAATGACGTCACAAAATACATAACGTCACAAAAATAAATGACGTCACAATAATGAATGACGTCACAAAATACATAAGGTCACAAAAATAAATGACGTCACAAAATACATAACGTTACAAAAATTAATGACGTAACAAAATACATAACGTCACAAAAATAAATGACGTCACAAAATACATAACGTTACAAAAATTAATGACGTAACAAAATACATAACGTCTCAAAAATTAAATGACGTCTCAAAATACATATTTCATAAAATACATAACGTCCCAAAAATAAATGACGTCACAAAATGCATAACGTCACAAAAATAAATGATGTCAAAAAATACATAACGTCACAAAAATAAATGACGTCACAAAAATTTATTACGTCACAAAATTAAATAACGTCACAAAATTCATAGCGGCACAAAAATAAATGACGTCACAAAATACATAACGTCACAAAAATAAATGACGTCACAAAATACATAACGTCACAAAAATAAATGACGTCACAATAATAAATGAAGTCACAAAATACATAAGGTCACAAAAATAAATGACGTCACTAAATACATAACGTTACAAAAATAAATGACGTCACAAAATACATAACGTCAAAAAAATAAATGACGTCACAAAATTAATTACGTCACAAAAATAAATGACGTCACAAAATACATAACGTCACAAAAATAAATGACGTCACAAAATACATAACGTCACAAAAATAAATGACGTTACAAAATACATGACGTCACAAAATACATAACGTCACAAAAATAAATGACGTCACAAAATACATAACGTCACAAAAATAAATGACGTCACAAAAATTAATTACGTCACAAAATACATAACGTCACAAAATATATAACGTCACAAAAATAAATGACGTCACAAAAATTAATTACGTCACAAAATACATAACGTCACAAAAATAAATAACGTCAAAAAATACATAACGTCACAAAATACATAACGTCACAAAAATAAATGACGTCACAAAATAAATAAAGTCACAAAAATAAATGACGTCACAAAATACATAACGTCACAAAAATAAATGACGTCACAAAATACATAACGTCACAAAAATAAATGACGTCACAAAATACATAACGTCACAAAAATAAATGACGTCACAAAATACATAACGTCACAAAAATAAATGACGTCACAAAAATTAATGACGTCACGAAATACATAACGTCACAAAAATAAATGACGTCACAAAATACATAACGTCACAAAAATAAATGACGTCACAAAAATTAATTACGTCACAAAATACATAACGTCACAAAAATAAATGACGTCACAAAATACATAACGTCACAAAATACATAACGTCTCAAAAATAAATGACGTCACAAAATACATAACGTCAAAAAAATAAATGACGTCACAAAATACATAACGTCACAAAAAATAAATGACGTCACAAAATGCATAATTTGACAAAAATAAATGATGTCACAAAATACATAACGTCACAAAAATAAATGACGTCATAAAATACATAACGTCACAAAAATAAATGACGTCACAAAAATTTATTACGTCACAAAAATAAATAACGTCACAATATACATAACGTCACAAAATACATAACGGCACAAAAATAAATGAAGTCACAAAATACATAACGTCACAAAAAATAAATGACGTCACAAAATGCATAATTTGACAAAAATAAATGATGTCACAAAATACATAACGTCACAAAAATTAATTACGTCACAAAATGCATAACGTCACAAAAATAAATGACGTCACAAAATACATAACGTCACAAAATACATAACGTCACAAAAATAAATGACGTCACAAAATACATAACGTCAAAAAAATAAATGACGTCACAAAATACATAACGTCACAAAAAATAAATGACGTCACAAAATGCATAATGTGACAAAAATAAATGATGTCACAAAATACATAACGTCACAAAAATAAATGACGTCATAAAATACATAACGTCACAAAAATAAATGACGTCACAAAAATGTATTACGTCACAAAAATAAATAACGTCACAAAATACATAACGTCACAAAATACATAACGGCACAAAAATAAATGACGTCACAAAATACATAACGTCACAAAAATAAATGACGTCACAAAATACATAACGTCAAAAAATAAATGACGTCACAAAATACATAACGTCACAAAAATAAATGACGTCACAAAATACATAACGTCACAAAAATAAATGACGTCACAAAATAAATAAAGTCAAAAAAATAAATGACGTCACAAAATGCATAACGTCACAAAAATAAATGATGTCACAAATACATAACGTCACAAAAATAAATGACGTCACAAAAATCTATAACGTCACAAAATTAAATAACGTCACAAAATACATAACGTCACAAAATACATAGCGGCACAAAAATAAATGACGTCACAAAATACATAACGTCACAAAAATAAATGACGTCACAAAATACATAACGTCAAAAAATAAATGACGTCACAAAATACATAACGTCACAAAAATAAATGACGTCATAAAATACATAACGTCACAATAATAAATGACGTCACAAAATACATAAGGTCACAAAAATAAATGACGTCACATAATACATAACGTTACAAAAATAAATGACGTAACAAAATACATAACGTCACAAAAATAAATGACGTCACAAAATACATAACGTCACAAAAAAATGACGTCACAAAATACATAACGTCACAAAAATAAATGACGTCACAAAATACATAACGTCACCAAAATAAATGACGTAACAAAAATTAATTACGTCACAAATTACATAACGTCACAAAATATATATCGTCACAAAATAAATGACGTCACAAAAATTAATTACGTCACAAAATACATAACGTCACAAAAATAAATAACGTCACAAAATACATAATGTCACAAAATACATAACGTCACAAAAATAAATGACGTCACAAAATAAATAAAGTCACAAAAATAAATGACGTCACAAAATGCATAACGTCACAAAAATAAATGATGTCAAAAAATACATAACCTCACAAAAATAAATGACGTCACAAAAATTTATTACGTCACAAAATTAAATAACGTCACAAAATACATAACGTCACAAAATTCATAGCGGCACAAAAATAAATAACGTCACAAAATACATAACGTCACAAAAATAAATGACGTCACAAAATACATAACGTCACAAAAATAAATGACGTCACAATAATAAATGAAGTCACAAAATACATAAGGTCACAAAAATAAATGACGTCACTAAATACATAACGTTACAAAAATAAATGACGTCACAAAATACATAACGTCACAAAAATAAATGACGTCACAAAATACATAACGTCACAAAAAATGACGCCACAAAATACATAACGTCACAAAAATAAATGACGTCACAAAATACATAACGTCACAAAAATAAATGACGTCACAAAATACATAACGTCACCAAAATAAATGACGTCACAAAAATTAATTACGTCACAAAATACATAACGTCACAAAATATATAACGTCACAAAAATAAATGACGTCACAAAAATTAATTACGTCACAAAATACATAACGTCACAAAAATAAATAACGTCACAAAATACATAACGTCACAAAATACATAACGTCACAAAAATAAATGACGTCACAAAATAAATAAAGTCACAAAAATAAATGACGTCACAAAATGCATAACGTCACAAAAATAAATGATGTCACAAATACATAACGTCACAAAAATAAATGACGTCACAAAAATCTATAACGTCACAAAATTAAATAACGTCACAAAATACATAACGTCACAAAATACATAGCGGCACAAAAATAAATGACGTCACAAAATACATAACGTCACAAAAATAAATGACGTCACAAAATACATAACGTCAAAAAATAAATGACGTCACAAAATACATAACGTCACAAAAATAAATGACGTCACAAAATACATAACGTCACAAAAATAAATGACGTCACAATAATGAATGACGTCACAAAATACATAAGGTCACAAAAATAAATGACGTCACAAAATACATAACGTTACAAAAATTAATGACGTAACAAAATACATAACGTCACAAAAATAAATGACGTCACAAAATACATAACGTCACAAAAAAATGACGTCACAAAATACATAACGTCACAAAAATAAATGACGTCACAAAATACATAACGTCACCAAAATAAATGACGTAACAAAAATTAATTACGTCACAAAATACATAACGTCACAAAATATATAACGTCACAAAAATAAATGACGTCACAAAAATTAATTACGTCACAAATTACATAACGTCACAAAAATAAATAACGTCACAAAATACATAATGTCACAAAATACATAACGTCACAAAAATAAATGACGTCACAAAATAAATAAAGTTTAAAAAATAAATGACGTCACAAAATGCATAACGTCACAAAAATAAATGATGTCAAAAAATACATAACGTCACAAAAATAAATGACGTCACAAAAATTTATTACGTCACAAAATTAAATAACGTCACAAAATTCATAGCGGCACAAAAACAAATGACGTCACAAAATACATAACGTCACAAAAATAAATGACGTCACAAAATACATAACGTCACAAAAATAAATGACGTCACAAAATACATAACGTCACAAAAATAAATGACGTTACAAAATACATGACGTCACAAAATACATAACGTCACAAAAATAAATGACGTCACAAAATACATAACGTCACAAAAATAAATGACGTCACAAAATTAATTACGTCACAAAATACATAACGTCACAAAATATATAACGTCACAAAAATAAATGACGTCACAAAAATTAATTACGTCACAAAATACATAACGTCACAAAAATAAATAACGTCAAAAAATACATAACGTCACAAAATACATAACGTCACAAAAATAAATGACGTCACAAAATAAATAAAGTCACAAAAATAAATGACGTCACAAAATACATAACGTCACAAAAATAAATGACGTCACAAAATACATAACGACACAAAAATAAATGACGTCACAAAATACATAACGTCACAAAAATAAATGACGTCACAAAATACATAACGTCACAAAAATAAATGACGTCACAAAATACATAACGTCACAAAAATAAATGACGTCACAAAATACATAACGTCACAAAAATAAATGACGTCACAAAAATTAATTACGTCACAAAATACATAACGTCACAAAAATAAATGACGTCACAAAATACATAACGTCACAAAATACATAACGTCACAAAAATAAATGACGTCACAAAATACATAACGTCAAAAAAATAAATGACGTCACAAAATACATAACGTCACAAAAAATAAATGACGTCACAAAATGCATAATTTGACAAAAATAAATGATGTCACAAAATACATAACGTCACAAAAATAAATGACGTCATAAAATACATAACGTCACAAAAATAAATGACGTCACAAAAATTTATTACGTCACAAAAATAAATAACGTCACAAAATACATAACGTCACAAAATACATAACGGCACAAAAATAAATGAAGTCACAAAATACATAACGTCACAAAAATAAATGACGTCACAAATATTAATGACGTCACAAAATACATAACGTCACAAAAATTAATTACGTCACAAAATGCATAACGTCACAAAAATAAATGACGTCACAAAATACATAACGTCACAAAATACATAACGTCACAAAAATAAATGACGTCACAAAATACATAACGTCAAAAAAATAAATGACGTCACAAAATACATAACGTCACAAAAAATAAATGACGTCACAAAATGCATAATGTGACAAAAATAAATGATGTCACAAAATACATAACGTCACAAAAATAAATGACGTCACAAAATACATAACGTCACAAAAATAAATGACGTCACAAAATACATAACGTCACAAAAATAAATGACGTCACAAAAATAAATGACGTCACAAAATACATAACGTCACAAAAATAAATGACGTCACAAAATACATAACGTCACAAATAACATAACCTCAAAAAATAAATGACGTCACAAAATACATAACGTCACAAAATACATAACGTCACAAAATACATAACGGCACAAAAATAAATGAAGTCACAAAATACATAACGTCACAAAATAAATGACGTCACAAAATACATAACGTCAAAAAAATAAATGACTTCACAAAATACATAACGTCACAAAAATAAATGACGTCACAAAATACATTACGTCACAAAAATTAATTACGTCACAAAATACATAACGTCACAAAAATAAATGACGTCTCAAAATACATAACGTCACAAAATACATAACGTCACAAAAATAAATGACGTCACAAAATACATAACGTCAAAAAAATAAATGACGTCACAAAATACATAACGTCACAAAAAATAAATGACGTCACAAAATGCATAATTTGACAAAAATAAATGATGTCACAAAATACATAACGTCACAAAAATAAATGACGTCATAAAATACATAACGTCACAAAAATAAATGACGTCACAAAAATTTATTACGTCACAAAAATAAATAACGTCACAAAATACATAACGTCACAAAATACATAACGGCACAAAAATAAATGAAGTCACAAAATACATAACGTCACAAAAATAAATGACGTCACAAATATTAATGACGTCACAAAATACATAACGTCACAAAAATTAATTACGTCACAAAATGCATAACGTCACAAAAATAAATGACGTCACAAAATACATAACGTCACAAAATACATAACGTCACAAAAATAAATGACGTCACAAAATACATAACGTCAAAAAAATAAATGACGTCACAAAATACATAACGTCACAAAAAATAAATGACGTCACAAAATGCATAATGTGACAAAAATAAATGATGTCACAAAATACATAACGTCACAAAAATAAATGACGTCACAAAATACATAACGTCACAAAAATAAATGACGTCACAAAATACATAACGTCACAAAAATAAATGACGTCACAAAAATAAATGACGTCACAAAATACATAACGTCACAAAAATAAATGACGTCACAAAATACATAACGTCACAAATAACATAACCTCAAAAAATAAATGACGTCACAAAATACATAACGTCACAAAATACATAACGTCACAAAATACATAACGGCACAAAAATAAATGAAGTCACAAAATACATAACGTCACAAAATAAATGACGTCACAAAATACATAACGTCAAAAAAATAAATGACTTCACAAAATACATAACGTCACAAAAATAAATGACGTCACAAAATACATTACGTCACAAAAATAAATGACGTCACAAAATATTTAATGACACAAAATTAAATGACGTCACAAAATACATATTTTATAAAATACATAACGTCAAAAAAAAATAACGTCACAAAAATAAATGACGTCTAAAAATACATTACGTCACAAAAATAAATGACGTCACAAAATACATAACGTCACAAAAATAAATGACGTCACAAAATACATAACGTCACAAAAATAAATGACGTCACAAAAATAAATGACGTCACAAAATACATAACGTCACAAAAATAAATGACGTCACAAAATACATAACGTCACAAATAACATAACGTCAAAAAATAAATGACGTCACAAAATACATAACGTCTAAAAAATAAATGACGTCACAAAATACATAACGTCACAAAAATAAATGACGTCATAAAATATATAACGTCACAAAAATAAATGACCTCACAAAAATTCCTTACGTCACAAAAATAAATAACGTCACAAAATACATAACGTAAAAAAATACATAACAGCACAAAAATAAATGACGTTACAAAATACATAACGTCACAAAAATAAATGACGTCACAAAATACATAACGTCACAAAAATAAATGACGTCACAAAATACATAACGTTACAAAAATAAATGACGTCACAAAATATTTAACGACACAAAATTAAATGACGTCTCAAAATACATATTTCATAAAATAGATAACGTCACAAAAATAAATGACGTCACAAAATACATAACGTCACAAAAATCAATGACGTCACAAAATACATAACGTCACGAAAATAAAATACGTCACAAAATACATAACGTCACAAAAACAAATGACGTCACAAAATACATAACGTCACAAAAATAAATGACGTCACAAAATACATAATGTCACCAAAATAAATGACGTCACAAAAATTAATTACGTCACAAAATACATAACGTCACAAAATATATAACGTCACAAAAATAAATGACGTCACAAAAATTAATTACGTCACAAAATACATAACGTCACAAAAATAAATAACGTCACAAAATACATAACGTCACAAAATACATAACGTCACAAAAATAAATGACGTCACAAAATAAATAAAGTCAAAAAAATAAATGACGTCACAAAATGCATAACGTCACAAAAATAAATGATGTCACAAATACATAACGTCACAAAAATAAATGACGTCACAAAAATCTATAACGTCACAAAATTAAATAACGTCACAAAATACATAACGTCACAAAATACATAGCGGCACAAAAATAAATGACGTCACAAAATACATAACGTCACAAAAATAAATGACGTCACAAAATACATAACGTCAAAAAATAAATGACGTCACAAAATACATAACGTCACAAAAATAAATGACGTCACAAAATACATAACGTCACAAAAATAAATGACGTCACAATAATAAATGACGTCACAAAATACATAAGGTCACAAAAATAAATGACGTCACATAATACATAACGTTACAAAAATAAATGACGTAACAAAATACATAACGTCACAAAAATAAATGACGTCACAAAATACATAACGTCACAAAAAAATGACGTCACAAAATACATAACGTCACAAAAATAAATGACGTCACAAAATACATAACGTCACCAAAATAAATGACGTAACAAAAATTAATTACGTCACAAATTACATAACGTCACAAAATATATATCGTCACAAAAATAAATGACGTCACAAAAATTAATTACGTCACAAAATACATAACGTCACAAAAATAAATAACGTCACAAAATACATAATGTCACAAAATACATAACGTCACAAAAATAAATGACGTCACAAAATAAATAAAGTCACAAAAATAAATGACGTCACAAAATGCATAACGTCACAAAAATAAATTATGTCAAAAAATACATAACCTCACAAAAATAAATGACGTCACAAAAATTTATTACGTCACAAAATTAAATAACGTCACAAAATACATAACGTCACAAAATTCATAGCGGCACAAAAATAAATGACGTCACAAAATACATAACGTCTTAAAAATAAATGACGTCACAAAATACATAACGTCACAAAAATAAATGACGTCACAATAATAAATGAAGTCACAAAATACATAAGGTCACAAAAATAAATGACGTCACTAAATACATAACGTTACAAAAATAAATGACGTCACAAAATACATAACGTCACAAACATAAATGACGTCACAAAATACATAACGTCACAAAAAATGACGCCACAAAATACATAACGTCACAAAAATAAATGACGTCACAAAATACATAACGTCACCAAAATAAATGACGTAACAAAAATTAATTACGTCACAAAATACATAACGTCACAAAATATATAACGTCACAAAAATAAATGACGTTACAAAAATTAATTACGTCACAAAATACATAACGTCACAAAATACATAACGTCACAAAAATAAATGACGTCACAAAATAAATAAAGTCACAAAAATAAATGATGTCACAAAATGCATAACGTCACAAAAATAAATGATGTCACAAAATACATAACGTCACAAAAATAAATGACGTCACAAAAATTTATTACGTCACAAAAATAAATAACGTCACAAAATACATAATGTCACAAAATACATAGCGGCACAAAAATAAATGACGTCACAAAATACATAACGTTACAAAAATAAATGACGTTACAAAATACATAACGTCAAAAAAATAAATGACGTCACAAAATACATAACGTCACAAAAATAAATGACGTCACAATAATAAATGACGTCACAAAATACATAACTTCACAAAAATAAATGACGTCACAAAATACATAACGTTACAAAAATAAATGACGTCACAAAATTCATAACGTCACAAAAATAAATGACGTCACAAAATACATAACGTCACAAAAATAAATGACGTCACAAAATACATAACGTCACAAAAATAAATGACGTCACAAAATACATAACGTCACAAAAATAAATGACGTCACAAAAATTAATTACGTCACAAAATACATAACGTCACAAAAATAAATGACGTCACAAAATACATAACGTCACAAAATACATAACGTCACAAAAATAAATGACGTCACAAAATACATAACGTCAAAAAAATAAATGACGTCACAAAATACATAACGTCACAAAATTAATGACGTCACAAAACTTAATTACGTTACAAAATACATAACGTCACAAAAATAAATGACGTCAAAAAATACACAACCTCACAAAAATAAATGACGTCACAAAATACATAACGTCACAAAAATAAATGACGTCACAAAATACATCACGTCACAAAAATAAATGACGTCACAAAATACATAACGTCACAAAAATAAATGACGTCACAAAAATTAATGACGTCACAAAATACATAACGTCACAACAATAAATGACGTCACAAAATACATAACGTCACAAAAATAAATGACGTCACAAAAATTAATTACGTCACAAAATACATAACGTCACAAAAATAAATGACGTCACAAAATACATAACGTCACAAAATACATAACGTCACAAAAATAAATGACGTCACAAAATACATAACGTCAAAAAATAAATGACGTCACAAAATACATAACGTCACAAAAAATAAATGACGTCACAAAATGCATAACGTGACAAAAATAAATGATGTCACAAAATACATAACGTCACAAAAATAAATGACGTCATAAAATACATAACGTCACAAAAATAAATGACGTCACAAAATACATAATGTCACAAAATACATAACGTCACAAAAATAAATGACGTCACAAAATAAATAAAGTCACAAAAATAAATGACGTCACAAAATGCATAACGTCACAAAAATAAATTATGTCAAAAAATACATAACGTCACAAAAATAAATGACGTCATAAAATACATAACGTCACAAAAATAAATGACGTCACAAAAATTTATTACGTCACAAAAATAAATAACGTCACAAAATACATAACGTCACAAAATACATAACGGCACAAAAATAAATGAAGTCACAAAATACATAACGTCACAAAAATAAATGACGTCACAAATATTAATGACGTCACAAAATACATAACGTCACAAAAATTAATTACGTCACAAAATGCATAACGTCACAAAAATAAATGACGTCACAAAATACATAACGTCACAAAATACATAACGTCACAAAAATAAATGACGTCACAAAATACATAACGTCAAAAAAATAAATGACGTCACAAAATACATAACGTCACAAAAAATAAATGACGTCACAAAATGCATAATGTGACAAAAATAAATGATGTCACAAAATACATAACGTCACAAAAATAAATGACGTCACAAAATACATAACGTCACAAAAATAAATGACGTCACAAAATACATAACGTCACAAAAATAAATGACGTCACAAAAATAAATGACGTCACAAAATACATAACGTCACAAAAATAAATGACGTCACAAAATACATAACGTCACAAATAACATAACGTCAAAAAATAAATGACGTCACAAAATACATAACGTCACAAAATACATAACGTCACAAAATACATAACGGCACAAAAATAAATGAAGTCACAAAATACATAACGTAACAAAATAAATGACGTCACAAAATACATAACGTCAAAAAAATAAATGACTTCACAAAATACATAACGTCACAAAAATAAATGACGTCACAAAATACATTACGTCACAAAAATAAATGACGTCACAAAATATTTAATGACACAAAATTAAATGACGTCACAAAATACATATTTTATAAAATACATAACGTCAAAAAAAAATAACGTCACAAAAATAAATGACGTCTAAAAATACATTACGTCACAAAAATAAATGACGTCACAAAATACATAACGTCACAAAAATAAATGACGTCACAAAATACATAACGTCACAAAAATAAATGACGTCACAAAAATAAATGACGTCACAAAATACATAACGTCTCAAAAATAAATGACGTCACAAAATACATAACGTCACAAATAACATAACGTCAAAAAATAAATGACGTCACAAAATACATAACGTCTAAAAATAAATGACGTCACAAAATACATAACGTCACAAAAATAAATGACGTCATAAAATATATAACGTCACAAAAATAAATGACCTCACAAAAATTCCTTACGTCACAAAAATAAATATCGTCACAAAATACATAACGTAAAAAAATACATAACAGCACAAAAATAAATGACGTTACAAAATACATAACGTCACAAAAATAAATGACGTCACAAAATACATAACGTCACAAAAATAAATGACGTCACAAAATACATAACGTTACAAAAATAAATGACGTCACAAAATATTTAACGACACAAAATTAAATGACGTCTCAAAATACATATTTCATAAAATAGATAACGTCACAAAAATAAATGACGTCACAAAATACATAACGTCACAAAAATCAATGACGTCACAAAATACATAACGTCACGAAAATAAAATACGTCACAAAATACATAACGTCACAAAAACAAATGACGTCACAAAATACATAACGTCACAAAAATAAATGACGTCACAAAATACATAACGTCACCAAAATAAATGACGTCACAAAAATTAATTACGTCACAAAATACATAACGTCACAAAATATATAACGTCACAAAAATAAATGACGTCACAAAAATTAATTACGTCACAAAATACATAACGTCACAAAAATAAATAACGTCACAAAATACATAACGTCACAAAATACATAACGTCACAAAAATAAATGACGTCACAAAATAAATAAAGTCAAAAAAATAAATGACGTCACAAAATGCATAACGTCACAAAAATAAATGATGTCACAAATACATAACGTCACAAAAATAAATGACGTCACAAAAATCTATAACGTCACAAAATTAAATAACGTCACAAAATACATAACGTCACAAAATACATAGCGGCACAAAAATAAATGACGTCACAAAATACATAACGTCACAAAAATAAATGACGTCAGAAAATACATAACGTCAAAAAATAAATGACGTCACAAAATACATAACGTCACAAAAATAAATGACGTCACAAAATACATAACGTCACAAAAATAAATGACGTCACAATAATAAATGACGTCACAAAATACATAAGGTCACAAAAATAAATGACGTCACATAATACATAACGTTACAAAAATAAATGACGTAACAAAATACATAACGTCACAAAAATAAATGACGTCACAAAATACATAACGTCACAAAAAAATGACGTCACAAAATACATAACGTCACAAAAATAAATGACGTCACAAAATACATAACGTCACCAAAATAAATGACGTAACAAAATTTAATTACGTCACAAATTACATAACGTCACAAAATATATATCGTCACAAAAATAAATGACGTCACAAAAATTAATTACGTCACAAAATACATAACGTCACAAAAATAAATAACGTCACAAAATACATAATGTCACAAAATACATAACGTCACAAAAATAAATGACGTCACAAAATAAATAAAGTCACAAAAATAAATGACGTCACAAAATGCATAACGTCACAAAAATAAATTATGTCAAAAAATACATAACCTCACAAAAATAAATGACGTCACAAAAATTTATTACGTCACAAAATTAAATAACGTCACAAAATACATAACGTCACAAAATTCATAGCGGCACAAAAATAAATGACGTCACAAAATACATAACGTCACAAAAATAAATGACGTCACAAAATACATAACGTCACAAAAATAAATGACGTCACAATAATAAATGAAGTCACAAAATACATAAGGTCACAAAAATAAATGACGTCACTAAATACATAACGTTACAAAAATAAATGACGTCACAAAATACATAACGTCACAAAAATAAATGACGTCACAAAATACATAACGTCACAAAAAATGACGCCACAAAATACATAACGTCACAAAAATAAATGACGTCACAAAATACATAACGTCACCAAAATAAATGACGTAACAAAAATTAATTACGTCACAAAATACATAACGTCACAAAATATATAACGTCACAAAAATAAATGACGTTACAAAAATTAATTACGTCACAAAATACATAACGTCACAAAAATAAATAACGTCACAAAATACATAATGTCACAAAATACATAGCGGCACAAAAATAAATGACGTCACAAAATTCATAACGTCACAAAAATAAATGACGTCACAAAATACATAACGTCACAAAAATAAATGACGTCACAAAATACATAACGTCACAAAAATAAATGACGTCACAAAATACATAACGTCACAAAAATAAATGACGTCACAATAATAAATGACGTCACAAAATACATAACTTCACAAAAATAAATGACGTCACAAAATACATAACGTTACAAAAATAAATGACGTCACAAAATTCATAACGTCACAAAAATAAATGACGTCACAAAATACATAACGTCACAAAAATAAATGACGTCACAAAATACATAACGTCACAAAAATAAATGACGTCACAAAATACATAACGTCACAAAAATAAATGACGTCACAAAAATTAATTACGTCACAAAATACATAGCGTCACAAAAATAAATGACGTCACAAAATACATAACGTCACAAAATACATAACGTCACAAAAATAAATGACGTCACAAAATACATAACGTCAAAAAAATAAATGACGTCACAAAATACATAACGTCACAAAATTAATGACGTCACAAAACTTAATTACGTCACAAAATACATAACGTCACAAAAATAAATGACGTCAAAAAATACACAACCTCACAAAAATAAATGACGTCACAAAATACATAACGTCACAAAAATAAATGACGTCACAAAATACATCACGTCACAAAAATAAATGACGTCACAAAATACATAACGTCACAAAAATAAATGACGTCACAAAATACATAACGTCACAAAAATAAATGACGTCACAAAAATTAATGACGTCACAAAATACATAACGTCACAACAATAAATGACGTCACAAAATACATAACGTCACAAAAATAAATGACGTCACAAAAATTAATTACGTCACAAAATACATAACGTCACAAAAATAAATGACGTCACAAAATACATAACGTCACAAAATACATAACGTCACAAAAATAAATGACGTCACAAAATACATAACGTCAAAAAAATAAATGACGTCACAAAATACATAACGTCACAAAAAATAAATGACGTCACAAAATGCATAACGTGACAAAAATAAATGATGTCACAAAATACATAACGTCACAAAAATAAATGACGTCATAAAATACATAACGTCACAAAAATAAATGACGTCACAAAATACATAATGTCACAAAATACATAACGTCACAAAAATAAATGACGTCACAAAATAAATAAAGTCACAAAAATAAATGACGTCACAAAATGCATAACGTCACAAAAATAAATTATGTCAAAAAATACATAACGTCACAAAAATAAATGACGTCACAAAAATTTATTACGTCACAAAATTAAATAACGTCACAAAATACATAACGTCACAAAATTCATAGCGGCACAAAAATAAATGACGTCACAAAATACATAACGTCACAAAAATAAATGACGTCACAAAAATTTATTACGTCACAAAATTAAATAACGTCACAAAATACATAACGTCACAAAATTCATAGCGGCACAAAAATAAATGACGTCACAAAATACATAACGTCACAAAAATAAATGACGTCACAAAATACATAACGTCACAAAAATAAATGACGTCACAATAATAAATGAAGTCACAAAATACATAAGGTCACAAAAATAAATGACGTCACTAAATACATAACGTTACAAAAATAAATGACGTCACAAAATACATAACGTCACAAAAATAAATGACGTCACAAAATACATAACGTCACAAAAAATGACGCCACAAAATACATAACGTCACAAAAATAAATGACGTCACAAAATACATAACGTCACCAAAATAAATGACGTAACAAAAATTAATTACGTCACAAAATACATAACGTCACAAAATATATAACGTCACAAAAATAAATGACGTTACAAAAATTAATTACGTCACAAAATACATAACGTCACAAAAATAAATAACGTCACAAAATACATAACGTCACAAAATACATAACGTCACAAAAATAAATGACGTCACAAAATAAATAAAGTCACAAAAATAAATGATGTCACAAAATGCATAACGTCACAAAAATAAATGATGTCACAAAATACATAACGTCACAAAAATAAATGACGTCACAAAAATTTATTACGTCACAAAAATAAATAACGTCACAAAATACATAATGTCACAAAATACATAGCGGCACAAAAATAAATGACGTCACAAAATACATAACGTTACAAAAATAAATGACGTTACAAAATACATAACGTTACAAAAATTAATGACGTCACAAAATTCATAACGTCACAAAAATAAATGACGTCACAAAATACATAACGTCACAAAAATAAAAGACGTCACAAAATACATAACGTCACAAAAATAAATGACGTCACAAAAATTAATGACGTCACAAAATACATAACGTCACAAAAATAAATGACGTCACAAAATACATAACGTCAAAAAAATAAATGACCTCACAAAATACATAACGTCACAAAATTAATGACGTCACAAAACTTAATTACGTCACAAAATACATAACGTCACAAAAATAAATGACGTCAAAAAATACACGACCTCACAAAAATAAATGACGTCACAAAATACATAACGTCACAAAAATAAATGACGTCACAAAATACATAACGTCACAAAAATAAATGACGTCACAAAATACATAACGTCACAAAAATAAATGACGTCACAAAATACATAACGTCACAAAAATAAATGACGTCACAAAAATTAATGACGTCACAAAATACATAACGTCACAACAATAAATGACGTCACAAAATACATAACGTCACAAAAATAAATGACGTCACAAAAATTAATTACGTCACAAAATACATAACGTCACAAAAATAAATGACGTCACAAAATACATAACGTCACAAAATACATAACGTCACAATAATAAATGACGTCACAAAATACATAACGTCAAAAAAATAAATGACGTCACAAAATACATAACGTCACAAAAAATAAATGACGTCACAAAATGCATAACGTGACAAAAATAAATGATGTCACAAAATACATAACGTCACAAAAATAAATGACGTCATAAAATACATAACGTCACAAAAATAAATGACGTCACAAAAATTTATTACGTCACAAAAATTAAAAACGTCACAAAATACATAACGCCACAAAATACATAACGGCACAAAAATAAATGAAGTCACAAAATACATAACGTCACAAAAATAAATGACGTCCCAAATATTAATGACGTCACAAAATACATAACGTCACAAAAATTAATAACGTCACAAAATGCATAACGTCACAAAAATAAATGACGTCACAAAATACATAACGTCACAAAATACATAACGTCACAAAAATAAATGACGTCACAAAATACATAACGTCAAAAAAATAAATGACGTCACAAAATACATAACGTCACAAAAAATAAATGACGTCACAAAATGCATAACGTGACAAAAATAAATGATGTCACAAAATACATAACGTCACAAAAATAAATGACGTCACAATAATAAATGACGTCACAAAATACATAACGTCAAAAAAATAAATGACGTCACAAAATACATAACGTTACAAAAATAAATTACGTCACAAAATACATAACGTCACAAAAATAAATGACGTCACAATATACATAACGTCACAAAAAAATGACGTCACAAAATACTTAACGTCACAAAAATAAATGACGTCACAAAATACATAACGTCACAAATATAAATGACGTCACAAAATATTTAATGACACAAAATTAAATGACGTCACAAAATACATATTTTATAAAATACATAACGTCACAAAATAAATAACGTCACAAAAATAAATGACGTCTAAAAATACATTACGTCACAAAAATAAATGACGTCACAAAATACATAACGTCACAAAAATAAATGACGTCACAAAATACATAACGTCACAAAAATAAATGAAGTCACAAAAATAAATGACGTCACAAAATACATAACGTTAGAAAAATAAATGACGTCACAAAATATTTAACGACACAAAATTAAATGACGTCTCAAAATACATATTTCATAAAATACATAACGTCACAAAAATAAATGACGTCACAAAATACATAACGTCACAAAAATCAATGACGTCACAAAATACATAACGTCACGAAAATAAATTACGTCACAAAATACATAACGTCACAAAAACAAATGACGTCACAAAATACATAACGTCACAAAAATAAATGACGTCACAAAATACATAACGTCACCAAAATAAATGACGTCACAAAAATTAATTACGTCACAAAATACATAACGTCACAAAATATATAACGTCACAAAAATAAATGACGTCACAAAAATTAATTACGTCACAAAATACATAACGTCACAAAAATAAATAACGTCACAAAATACATAACGTCACAAAATACATAACGTCACAAAAATAAATGACGTCACAAAATAAATAAAGTCACAAAAATAAATGACGTCACAAAATGCATAACGTCACAAAAATAAATGATGTCACAAATTCATAACGTCACAAAAATAAATGACGTCACAAAAATCTATAACGTCACAAAATTAAATAACGTCACAAAATACATAACGTCACAAAATACATAGCGGCACAAAAATAAATGACGTCACAAAATACATAACGTCACAAAAATAAATGACGTCACAAAATACATAACGTCAAAAAATAAATGACGTCACAAAATACATAACGTCACAAAAATAAATGACGTCACAAAATACATAACGTCACAAAAATAAATGACGTCACAATAATAAATGACGTCACAAAATACATAAGGTCACAAAAATAAATGACGTCACATAATACATAACGTTACAAAAATAAATGACGTAACAAAATACATAACGTCACAAAAATAAATGACGTCACAAAATACATAACGTCACAAAAAAATGACGTCACAAAATACATAACGTCACAAAAATAAATGACGTCACAAAATACATAACGTCACCAAAATAAATGACGTAACAAAAATTAATTACGTCATAAAATACATAACGTCAAAAAAATAAATAACGTCACAAAATACATAATGTCACAAAATACATAACGTCACAAAAATAAATGACGTCACAAAATAAATAAAGTCACAAAAATAAATGACGTCACAAAATTCATAACGTCACAAAAATAAATGATGTCAAAAAATACATAACGTCACAAAAATAAATGACGTCACAAAAATTTATTACGTCACAAAATTAAATAACGTCACAAAATACATAACGTCACAAAATTCATAGCGGCACAAAAATAAATGACGTCACAAAATACATAACGTCACAAAAATAAATGACGTCACAAAATACATAACGTCACAAAAAAAATGACGTCACAATAATAAATGAAGTCACAAAATACATAAGGTCACAAAAATAAATGACGTCACTAAATACATAACGTTACAAAAATAAATGACGTCACAAAATACATAACGTCACCAAAATAAATGACGTAACAAAAATTAATTACGTCACAAAATACATAACGTCACAAAATATATAACGTCACAAAAAAAAATGACGTTACAAAAATTAATTACGTCACAAAATACATAACGTCACAAAAATAAATAACGTCACAAAATACATAACGTCACAAAATACATAACGTCACAAAAACAAATGACGTCACAAAATAAATAAAGTCACAAAAATAAATGATGTCACAAAATGCATAACGTCACAAAAATAAATGATGTCACAAAATACATAACGTCACAAAAATAAATGACGTCACAAAAATGTATTACGTCACAAAAATAAATAACGTCACAAAATACATAATGTCACAAAATACATAGCGGCACAAAAATAAATGACGTCACAAAATACATAACGTTACAAAAATAAATGACGTTACAAAATACATAACGTCAAAAAAATAAATGACGTCACAAAATACATAACGTCACAAAAATAAATGACGTCACAAAATACATAACGTCACAAAAATAAATGACGTCACAATAATAAATGACGTCACAAAATACATAACTTCACAAAAATAAATGACGTCACAAAATACATAACGTTAAAAAAATAAATGACGTCACAAAATACATAACGTCACAAAAATAAATGACGTCACAAAAAAATGACGTCACAAAATACATAACGTCACAAAAATAAATGACGTCACAAAATACATAACGTCACAAAATACATAACGTCACAAAAATAAATGACGTCACAAAATACATAACGTCACCAAAATAAATGACGTCACAAAATACATAACGTCACAAAAAAAATGAGGTTACAAAATACATGACGTCACAAAATACATAACGTCACAAAAATAAATGACGTCACAAAAATTAATTACGTCACAAAATACATAACGTCACAAAATATATAACGTCACAAAAATAAATGACGTCACAAAAATTAATTACGTCACAAAATACATAACGTCACAAAAATAAATAACGTCAAAAAATACATAACGTCACAAAAATAAATGACGTCACAAAATAAATAAAGTCACAAAAATAAATGACGTCACAAAATACATAACGTCACAAAAATAAATGACGTCACAAAATACATAACGTCACAAAATTAATGACGTCACAAAACTTAATTACGTCACAAAATACATAACGTCACAAAAATAAATGACGTCAAAAAATACACAACCTCACAAAAATAAATGACGTCACAAAATACATAACGTCACAATAATAAATGACGTCACAAAAAACATAACGTCACAAAAATAAATGACGTCACAAAATACATAACGTCACAAAAATAAATGACGTCACAAAATACATAACGTCACAAAAATAAATGACGTCACAAAAATTAATGACGTCACAAAATACATAACGTCACAAAAATAAATGACGTCACAAAATACATAACGTCACAAAAATAAATGACGTCACAAAAATTAATTACGTTACAAAATACATAACGTCACAAAAATAAATGACGTCACAAAATACATAACGTCACAAAATACATAACGTCACAAAAATAAATGACGTCACAAAATACATAACGTCAAAAAAATAAATGACGTCACAAAATACATAACGTCACAAAAAATAAATGACGTCACAAAATGCATAACGTGACAAAAATAAATGATGTCACAAAATACATAACGTCACAAAAATAAATGACGTCATAAAATACATAACGTCACAAAAATAAATGACGTCACAAAAATTTATTACGTCACAAAAATAAATAACGTCACAAAATACATAACGTCACAAAATACATAACGTCACAAAAATAAATGACGTCACAAAATAAATAAAGTCACAAAAATAAATGACGTCACAAAATGCATAACGTCACAAAAATAAATTATGTCAAAAAATACATAACCTCACAAAAATAAATGACGTCACAAAAATTTATTACGTCACAAAATTAAATAACGTCACAAAATACATAACGTCACAAAATTCATAGCGGCACAAAAATAAATGACGTCACAAAATACATAACGTCACAAAAATAAATGACGTCACAAAATACATAACGTCACAAAAATAAATGACGTCACAATAATAAATGAAGTCACAAAATACATAAGGTCACAAAAATAAATGACGTCACTAAATACATAACGTTACAGAAATAAATGACGTCACAAAATACATAACGTCACAAAAATAAATGACGTCACAAAATACATAACGTCACAAAAAATGACGCCACAAAATACATAACGTCACAAAAATAAATGACGTCACAAAATACATAACGTCACCAAAATAAATGACGTAACGAAAATTAATTACGTCACAAAATACATAACGTCACAAAATATATAACGTCACAAAAATAAATGACGTCAAAAAATACACAACCTCACAAAAATAAATGACGTCACAAAATACATAACGTCACAAAAATAAATGACGTCACAAAATACATCACGTCACAAAAATAAATGACGTCACAAAATACATAACGTCACAAAAATAAATGACGTCATAAAATACATAACGTCACAAAAATAAATGACGTCACAAAAATTAATGACGTCACAAAATACATAACGTCACAACAATAAATGACGTCACAAAATACATAACGTCACAAAAATAAATGACGTCACAAAAATTAATTACGTCACAAAATACATAACGTCACAAAAATAAATGACGTCACAAAATACATAACGTCACAAAATACATAACGTCACAAAAATAAATGACGTCACAAAATACATAACGTCAAAAAAATAAATGACGTCACAAAATACATAACGTCACAAAAAATAAATGACGTCACAAAATGCATAACGTGACAAAAATAAATGATGTCACAAAATACATAACGTCACAAAAATAAATGACGTCATAAAATACATAACGTCACAAAAATAAATGACGTCACAAAATACATAATGTCACATAATACATAACGTCACAAAAATAAATGACGTCACAAAATAAATAAAGTCACAAAAATAAATGACGTCACAAAATGCATAACGTCACAAAAATAAATTATGTCAAAAAATACATAACCTCACAAAAATAAATGACGTCACAAAAATTTATTACGTCACAAAATTAAATAACGTCACAAAATACATAACGTCACAAAATTCATAGCGGCACAAAAATAAATGACGTCACAAAATACATAACGTCACAAAAATAAATGACGTCACAAAATACATAACGTCACAAAAATAAATGACGTCACAATAATAAATGAAGTCACAAAATACATAAGGTCACAAAAATAAATGACGTCACTAAATACATAACGTTACAAAAATAAATGACGTCACAAAATACATAACGTCACAAAAATAAATGACGTCACAAAATACATAACGTCACAAAAAATGACGCCACAAAATACATAACGTCACAAAATTAATGACGTCACAAAACTTAATTACGTCACAAAATACATAACGTCACAAAAATAAATGACGTCAAAAAATACACAACCTCACAAAAATAAATGACGTCACAAAATACATAACGTCACAATAATAAATGACGTCACAAAAAACATAACGTCACAAAAATAAATGACGTCACAAAATACATAACGTCACAAAAATAAATGACGTCACAAAATACATAACGTCACAAAAATAAATGACGTCACAAAAATTAATGACGTCACAAAATACATAACGTCACAACAATAAATGACGTCACAAAATACATAACTTCACAAAAATAAATGACGTCACAAAATACATAACGTTAAAAAAATAAATGACGTCACAAAATACATAACGTCACAAAAATAAATGACGTCACAAAAAAATGACGTCACAAAATACATAACGTCACAAAAATAAATGACGTCACAAAATACATAACGTCACAAAAATAAATGACGTCACAAAATACATAACGTCACCAAAATAAATGACGTCACAAAATACATAACGTCACAAAAAAAATGAGGTTACAAAATACATGACGTCACAAAATACATAACGTCACAAAAATAAATGACGTCACAAAAATTAATTACGTCACAAAATACATAACGTCACAAAATATATAACGTCACAAAAATAAATGACGTCACAAAAATTAATTACGTCACAAAATACATAACGTCACAAAAATAAATAACGTCAAAAAATACATAACGTCACAAAAATAAATGACGTCACAAAATAAATAAAGTCACAAAAATAAATGACGTCACAAAATACATAACGTCACAAAAATAAATGACGTCACAAAATACATAACGTCACAAAATTAATGACGTCACAAAACTTAATTACGTCACAAAATACATAACGTCACAAAAATAAATGACGTCAAAAAATACACAACCTCACAAAAATAAATGACGTCACAAAATACATAACGTCACAATAATAAATGACGTCACAAAAAACATAACGTCACAAAAATAAATGACGTCACAAAATACATAACGTCACAAAAATAAATGACGTCACAAAATACATAACGTCACAAAAATAAATGACGTCACAAAAATTAATGACGTCACAAAATACATAACGTCACAAAAATAAATGACGTCACAAAATACATAACGTCACAAAAATAAATGACGTCACAAAAATTAATTACGTTACAAAATACATAACGTCACAAAAATAAATGACGTCACAAAATACATAACGTCACAAAATACATAACGTCACAAAAATAAATGACGTCACAAAATACATAACGTCAAAAAAATAAATGACGTCACAAAATACATAACGTCACAAAAAATAAATGACGTCACAAAATGCATAACGTGACAAAAATAAATGATGTCACAAAATACATAACGTCACAAAAATAAATGACGTCATAAAATACATAACGTCACAAAAATAAATGACGTCACAAAAATTTATTACGTCACAAAAATAAATAACGTCACAAAATACATAACGTCACAAAATACATAACGTCACAAAAATAAATGACGTCACAAAATAAATAAAGTCACAAAAATAAATGACGTCACAAAATGCATAACGTCACAAAAATAAATTATGTCAAAAAATACATAACCTCACAAAAATAAATGACGTCACAAAAATTTATTACGTCACAAAATTAAATAACGTCACAAAATACATAACGTCACAAAATTCATAGCGGCACAAAAATAAATGACGTCACAAAATACATAACGTCACAAAAATAAATGACGTCACAAAATACATAACGTCACAAAAATAAATGACGTCACAATAATAAATGAAGTCACAAAATACATAAGGTCACAAAAATAAATGACGTCACTAAATACATAACGTTACAGAAATAAATGACGTCACAAAATACATAACGTCACAAAAATAAATGACGTCACAAAATACATAACGTCACAAAAAATGACGCCACAAAATACATAACGTCACAAAAATAAATGACGTCACAAAATACATAACGTCACCAAAATAAATGACGTAACGAAAATTAATTACGTCACAAAATACATAACGTCACAAAATATATAACGTCACAAAAATAAATGACGTTACAAAAATTAATTACGTCACAAAATACATAACGTCACAAAAATAAATAACGTCACAAAATACATAACGTCACAAAATACATAACGTCACAAAAATAAATGACGTCACAAAATAAATAAAGTCACAAAAATAAATGATGTCACAAAATGCATAACGTCACAAAAATAAATGATGTCACAAAATACATAACGTCACAAAAATAAATGACGTCACAAAAATTTATTACGTCACAAAAATAAATAACGTCACAAAATACATAATGTCACAAAATACATAGCGGCACAAAAATAAATGACGTCACAAAATACATAACGTTACAAAAATAAATGACGTTACAAAATACATAACGTCAAAAAAATAAATGACGTCACAAAATACATAACGTCACAAAAATAAATGACGTCACAATAATAAATGATGTCACAAAATACATAACTTCACAAAAATAAATGACGTCACAAAATACATAACGTTACAAAAATAAATGACGTCACAAAATTCATAACGTCACAAAAATAAATGACGTCACAAAATACATAACGTCACAAAAATAAATGACGTCACAAAATACATAACGTCACAAAAATAAATGACGTCACAAAATACATAACGTCACAAAAATAAATGACGTCACAAAAATTAATTACGTCACAAAATACATAACGTCACAAAAATAAATGACGTCACAAAATACATAACGTCACAAAATACATAACGTCACAAAAATAAATGACGTCACAAAATACATAACGTCAAAAAAATAAATGACGTCACAAAATACATAACGTCACAAAATTAATGACGTCACAAAACTTAATTACGTCACAAAATATATAACGTCACAAAAATAAATGACGTCAAAAAATACACAACCTCACAAAAATAAATGACGTCACAAAATACATAACGTCACAAAAATAAATGACGTCACAAAATACATCACGTCACAAAAATAAATGACGTCACAAAATACATAACGTCACAAAAATAAATGACGTCATAAAATACATAACGTCACAAAAATAAATGACGTCACAAAAATTAATGACGTCACAAAATACATAACGTCACAACAATAAATGACGTCACAAAATACATAACGTCACAAAAATAAATGACGTCACAAAAATTAATTACGTCACAAAATACATAACGTCACAAAAATAAATGACGTCACAAAATACATAACGTCACAAAATACATAACGTCACAAAAATAAATGACGTCACAAAATACATAACGTCAAAAAAATAAATGACGTCACAAAATACATAACGTCACAAAAAATAAATGACGTCACAAAATGCATAACGTGACAAAAATAAATGATGTCACAAAATACATAACGTCACAAAAATAAATGACGTCATAAAATACATAACGTCACAAAAATAAATGACGTCACAAAATACATAATGTCACATAATACATAACGTCACAAAAATAAATGACGTCACAAAATAAATAAAGTCACAAAAATAAATGACGTCACAAAATGCATAACGTCACAAAAATAAATTATGTCAAAAAATACATAACCTCACAAAAATAAATGACGTCACAAAAATTTATTACGTCACAAAATTAAATAACGTCACAAAATACATAACGTCACAAAATTCATAGCGGCACAAAAATAAATGACGTCACAAAATACATAACGTCACAAAAATAAATGACGTCACAAAATACATAACGTCACAAAAATAAATGACGTCACAATAATAAATGAAGTCACAAAATACATAAGGTCACAAAAATAAATGACGTCACTAAATACATAACGTTACAAAAATAAATGACGTCACAAAATACATAACGTCACAAAAATAAATGACGTCACAAAATACATAACGTCACAAAAAATGACGCCACAAAATACATAACGTCACAAAATTAATGACGTCACAAAACTTAATTACGTCACAAAATACATAACGTCACAAAAATAAATGACGTCAAAAAATACACAACCTCACAAAAATAAATGACGTCACAAAATACATAACGTCACAATAATAAATGACGTCACAAAAAACATAACGTCACAAAAATAAATGACGTCACAAAATACATAACGTCACAAAAATAAATGACGTCACAAAATACATAACGTCACAAAAATAAATGACGTCACAAAAATTAATGACGTCACAAAATACATAACGTCACAAAAATAAATGACGTCACAAAATACATAACGTCACAAAAATAAATGACGTCACAAAAATTAATTACGTTACAAAATACATAACGTCACAAAAATAAATGACGTCACAAAATACATAACGTCACAAAATACATAACGTCACAAAAATAAATGACGTCACAAAATACATAACGTCAAAAAAATAAATGACGTCACAAAATACATAACGTCACAAAAAATAAATGACGTCACAAAATGCATAACGTGACAAAAATAAATGATGTCACAAAATACATAACGTCACAAAAATAAATGACGTCATAAAATACATAACGTCACAAAAATAAATGACGTCACAAAAATTTATTACGTCACAAAAATAAATAACGTCACAAAATACATAACGTCACAAAATACATAACGTCACAAAAATAAATGACGTCACAAAATAAATAAAGTCACAAAAATAAATGACGTCACAAAATGCATAACGTCACAAAAATAAATTATGTCAAAAAATACATAACCTCACAAAAATAAATGACGTCACAAAAATTTATTACGTCACAAAATTAAATAACGTCACAAAATACATAACGTCACAAAATTCATAGCGGCACAAAAATAAATGACGTCACAAAATACATAACGTCACAAAAATAAATGACGTCACAAAATACATAACGTCACAAAAATAAATGACGTCACAATAATAAATGAAGTCACAAAATACATAAGGTCACAAAAATAAATGACGTCACTAAATACATAACGTTACAGAAATAAATGACGTCACAAAATACATAACGTCACAAAAATAAATGACGTCACAAAATACATAACGTCACAAAAAATGACGCCACAAAATACATAACGTCACAAAAATAAATGACGTCACAAAATACATAACGTCACCAAAATAAATGACGTAACGAAAATTAATTACGTCACAAAATACATAACGTCACAAAATATATAACGTCACAAAAATAAATGACGTTACAAAAATTAATTACGTCACAAAATACATAACGTCACAAAAATAAATAACGTCACAAAATACATAACGTCACAAAATACATAACGTCACAAAAATAAATGACGTCACAAAATAAATAAAGTCACAAAAATAAATGATGTCACAAAATGCATAACGTCACAAAAATAAATGATGTCACAAAATACATAACGTCACAAAAATAAATGACGTCACAAAAATTTATTACGTCACAAAAATAAATAACGTCACAAAATACATAATGTCACAAAATACATAGCGGCACAAAAATAAATGACGTCACAAAATACATAACGTTACAAAAATAAATGACGTTACAAAATACATAACGTCAAAAAAATAAATGACGTCACAAAATACATAACGTCACAAAAATAAATGACGTCACAATAATAAATGATGTCACAAAATACATAACTTCACAAAAATAAATGACGTCACAAAATACATAACGTTACAAAAATAAATGACGTCACAAAATTCATAACGTCACAAAAATAAATGACGTCACAAAATACATAACGTCACAAAAATAAATGACGTCACAAAATACATAACGTCACAAAAATAAATGACGTCACAAAATACATAACGTCACAAAAATAAATGACGTCACAAAAATTAATTACGTCACAAAATACATAACGTCACAAAAATAAATGACGTCACAAAATACATAACGTCACAAAATACATAACGTCACAAAAATAAATGACGTCACAAAATACATAACGTCAAAAAAATAAATGACGTCACAAAATACATAACGTCACAAAATTAATGACGTCACAAAACTTAATTACGTCACAAAATATATAACGTCACAAAAATAAATGACGTCAAAAAATACACAACCTCACAAAAATAAATGACGTCACAAAATACATAACGTCACAAAAATAAATGACGTCACAAAATACATCACGTCACAAAAATAAATGACGTCACAAAATACATAACGTCACAAAAATAAATGACGTCACAAAATACATAACGTCACAAAAATAAATGACGTCACAAAAATTAATGACGTCACAAAATACATAACGTCACAACAATAAATGACGTCACAAAATACATAACGTCACAAAAATAAATGACGTCACAAAAATTAATTACGTCACAAAATACATAACGTCACAAAAATAAATGACGTCACAAAATACATAACGTCACAAAATACATAACGTCACAAAAATAAATGACGTCACAAAATACATAACGTCAAAAAAATAAATGACGTCACAAAATACATAACGTCACAAAAAATAAATGACGTCACAAAATGCATAACGTGACAAAAATAAATGATGTCACAAAATACATAACGTCACAAAAATAAATGACGTCATAAAATACATAACGTCACAAAAATAAATGACGTCACAAAATACATAATGTCACATAATACATAACGTCACAAAAATAAATGACGTCACAAAATAAATAAAGTCACAAAAATAAATGACGTCACAAAATGCATAACGTCACAAAAATAAATTATGTCAAAAAATACATAACCTCACAAAAATAAATGACGTCACAAAAATTTATTACGTCACAAAATTAAATAACGTCACAAAATACATAACGTCACAAAATTCATAGCGGCACAAAAATAAATGACGTCACAAAATACATAACGTCACAAAAATAAATGACGTCACAAAATACATAACGTCACAAAAATAAATGACGTCACAATAATAAATGAAGTCACAAAATACATAAGGTCACAAAAATAAATGACGTCACTAAATACATAACGTTACAAAAATAAATGACGTCACAAAATACATAACGTCACAAAAATAAATGACGTCACAAAATACATAACGTCACAAAAAATGACGCCACAAAATACATAACGTCACAAAAATAAATGACGTCACAAAATACATAACGTCACCAAAATAAATGACGTATCAAAAATTAATTACGTCACAAAATACATAACGTCACAAAATATATAACGTCACAAAAATAAATGACGTTACAAAAATTAATTACGTCACAAAATACATAACGTCACAAAAATAAATAACGTCACAAAATACATAACGTCACAAAATACATAACGTCACAAAAATAAATGACGTCACAAAATAAATAAAGTCACAAAAATAAATGATGTCACAAAATGCATAACGTCACAAAAATAAATGATGTCACAAAATACATAACGTCACAAAAATAAATGACGTCACAAAAATTTATTACGTCACAAAATTAAATAACGTCACAAAATACATAACGTCACAAAATTCATAGCGGCACAAAAATAAATGACGTCACAAAATACATTACGTCACAAAAATAAATGACGTCACAAAATACATAACGTCACAAAAATAAATGACGTCACAAAATACATAACGTCACAAAAATAAATGAAGTCACAAAAATAAATGACGTCACAAAATACATAACGTTAGAAAAATAAATGACGTCACAAAATATTTAACGACACAAAATTAAATGACGTCTCAAAATACATATTTCATAAAATACATAACGTCACAAAAATAAATGACGTCACAAAATACATAACGTCACAAAAATCAATGACGTCACAAAATACATAACGTCACGAAAATAAATTACGTCACAAAATACATAACGTCACAAAAACAAATGACGTCACAAAATACATAACGTCACAAAAATAAATGACGTCACAAAATACATAACGTCACCAAAATAAATGACGTCACAAAAATTAATTACGTCACAAAATACATAACGTCACAAAATATATAACGTCACAAAAATAAATGACGTCACAAAAATTAATTACGTCACAAAATACATAACGTCACAAAAATAAATAACGTCACAAAATACATAACGTCACAAAATACATAACGTCACAAAAATAAATGACGTCACAAAATAAATAAAGTCACAAAAATAAATGACGTCACAAAATGCATAACGTCACAAAAATAAATGATGTCACAAATTCATAACGTCACAAAAATAAATGACGTCACAAAAATCTATAACGTCACAAAATTAAATAACGTCACAAAATACATAACGTCACAAAATACATAGCGGCACAAAAATAAATGACGTCACAAAATACATAACGTCACAAAAATAAATGACGTCACAAAATACATAACGTCAAAAAATAAATGACGTCACAAAATACATAACGTCACAAAAATAAATGACGTCACAAAATACATAACGTCACAAAAATAAATGACGTCACAATAATAAATGACGTCACAAAATACATAAGGTCACAAAAATAAATGACGTCACATAATACATAACGTTACAAAAATAAATGACGTAACAAAATACATAACGTCACAAAAATAAATGACGTCACAAAATACATAACGTCACAAAAAAATGACGTCACAAAATACATAACGTCACAAAAATAAATGACGTCACAAAATACATAACGTCACCAAAATAAATGACGTAACAAAAATTAATTACGTCATAAAATACATAACGTCAAAAAAATAAATAACGTCACAAAATACATAATGTCACAAAATACATAACGTCACAAAAATAAATGACGTCACAAAATAAATAAAGTCACAAAAATAAATGACGTCACAAAATGCATAACGTCACAAAAATAAATGATGTCAAAAAATACATAACGTCACAAAAATAAATGACGTCACAATAATAAATGAAGTCACAAAATACATAAGGTCACAAAAATAAATGACGTCACAAAATACATAACGTTACAAAATATATAACGTCACAAAAAAAAATGACGTTACAAAAATTAATTACGTCACAAAATACATAACGTCACAAAAATAAATAACGTCACAAAATACATAACGTCACAAAATACATAACGTCACAAAAACAAATGACGTCACAAAATAAATAAAGTCACAAAAATAAATGATGTCACAAAATGCATAACGTCACAAAAATAAATGATGTCACAAAATACATAACGTCACAAAAATAAATGACGTCACAAAAATGTATTACGTCACAAAAATAAATAACGTCACAAAATACATAATGTCACAAAATACATAGCGGCACAAAAATAAATGACGTCACAAAATACATAACGTTACAAAAATAAATGACGTTACAAAATACATAACGTCAAAAAAATAAATGACGTCACAAAATACATAACGTCACAAAAATAAATGACGTCACAAAATACATAACGTCACAAAAATAAATGACGTCACAATAATAAATGACGTCACAAAATACATAACTTCACAAAAATACATAACGTCACAAAATTCATAGCGGCACAAAAATAAATGACGTCACAAAATACATAACGTCACAAAAATAAATGACGTCACAAAATACATAACGTCACAAAAAAAATGACGTCACAATAATAAATGAAGTCACAAAATACATAAGGTCACAAAAATAAATGACGTCACTAAATACATAACGTTACAAAAATAAATGACGTCACAAAATACATAACGTCACCAAAATAAATGACGTAACAAAAATTAATTACGTCACAAAATACATAACGTCACAAAATATATAACGTCACAAAAAAAAATGACGTTACAAAAATTAATTACGTCACAAAATACATAACGTCACAAAAATAAATAACGTCACAAAATACATAACGTCACAAAATACATAACGTCACAAAAACAAATGACGTCACAAAATAAATAAAGTCACAAAAATAAATGATGTCACAAAATGCATAACGTCACAAAAATAAATGATGTCACAAAATACATAACGTCACAAAAATAAATGACGTCACAAAAATGTATTACGTCACAAAAATAAATAACGTCACAAAATACATAATGTCACAAAATACATAGCGGCACAAAAATAAATGACGTCACAAAATACATAACGTTACAAAAATAAATGACGTTACAAAATACATAACGTCAAAAAAATAAATGACGTCACAAAATACATAACGTCACAAAAATAAATGACGTCACAAAATACATAACGTCACAAAAATAAATGACGTCACAATAATAAATGACGTCACAAAATACATAACTTCACAAAAATAAATGACGTCACAAAATACATAACGTTAAAAAAATAAATGACGTCACAAAATACATAACGTCACAAAAATAAATGACGTCACAAAAAAATGACGTCACAAAATACATAACGTCACAAAAATAAATGACGTCACAAAATACATAACGTCACAAAATACATAACGTCACAAAAATAAATGACGTCACAAAATACATAACGTCACCAAAATAAATGACGTCACAAAATACATAACGTCACAAAAAAAATGAGGTTACAAAATACATGACGTCACAAAATACATAACGTCACAAAAATAAATGACGTCACAAAAATTAATTACGTCACAAAATACATAACGTCACAAAATATATAACGTCACAAAAATAAATGACGTCACAAAAATTAATTACGTCACAAAATACATAACGTCACAAAAATAAATAACGTCAAAAAATACATAACGTCACAAAAATAAATGACGTCACAAAATAAATAAAGTCACAAAAATAAATGACGTCACAAAATACATAACGTCACAAAAATAAATGACGTCACAAAATACATAACGTCACAAAATTAATGACGTCACAAAACTTAATTACGTCACAAAATACATAACGTCACAAAAATAAATGACGTCAAAAAATACACAACCTCACAAAAATAAATGACGTCACAAAATACATAACGTCACAATAATAAATGACGTCACAAAAAACATAACGTCACAAAAATAAATGACGTCACAAAATACATAACGTCACAAAAATAAATGACGTCACAAAATACATAACGTCACAAAAATAAATGACGTCACAAAAATTAATGACGTCACAAAATACATAACGTCACAAAAATAAATGACGTCACAAAATACATAACGTCACAAAAATAAATGACGTCACAAAAATTAATTACGTCACAAAATACATAACGTCACAAAAATAAATGACGTCACAAAATAAATAAAGTCACAAAAATAAATGACGTCACAAAATACATAACGTCACAAAAATAAATGACGTCACAAAATACATAACGTCACAAAAATAAATGACGTCACAATAATAAATGAAGTCACAAAATACATAAGGTCACAAAAATAAATGACGTCACTAAATACATAACGTTACAGAAATAAATGACGTCACAAAATACATAACGTCACAAAAATAAATGACGTCACAAAATACATAACGTCACAAAAAATGACGCCACAAAATACATAACGTCACAAAAATAAATGACGTCACAAAATACATAACGTCACCAAAATAAATGACGTAACGAAAATTAATTACGTCACAAAATACATAACGTCACAAAATATATAACGTCACAAAAATAAATGACGTTACAAAAATTAATTACGTCACAAAATACATAACGTCACAAAAATAAATAACGTCACAAAATACATAACGTCACAAAATACATAACGTCACAAAAATAAATGACGTCACAAAATAAATAAAGTCACAAAAATAAATGATGTCACAAAATGCATAACGTCACAAAAATAAATGATGTCACAAAATACATAACGTCACAAAAATAAATGACGTCACAAAAATTTATTACGTCACAAAAATAAATAACGTCACAAAATACATAATGTCACAAAATACATAGCGGCACAAAAATAAATGACGTCACAAAATACATAACGTTACAAAAATAAATGACGTTACAAAATACATAACGTCAAAAAAATAAATGACGTCACAAAATACATAACGTCACAAAAATAAATGACGTCACAATAATAAATGATGTCACAAAATACATAACTTCACAAAAATAAATGACGTCACAAAATACATAACGTTACAAAAATAAATGACGTCACAAAATTCATAACGTCACAAAAATAAATGACGTCACAAAATACATAACGTCACAAAAATAAATGACGTCACAAAATACATAACGTCACAAAAATAAATGACGTCACAAAATACATAACGTCACAAAAATAAATGACGTCACAAAAATTAATTACGTCACAAAATACATAACGTCACAAAAATAAATGACGTCACAAAATACATAACGTCACAAAATACATAACGTCACAAAAATAAATGACGTCACAAAATACATAACGTCAAAAAAATAAATGACGTCACAAAATACATAACGTCACAAAATTAATGACGTCACAAAACTTAATTACGTCACAAAATATATAACGTCACAAAAATAAATGACGTCAAAAAATACACAACCTCACAAAAATAAATGACGTCACAAAATACATAACGTCACAAAAATAAATGACGTCACAAAATACATCACGTCACAAAAATAAATGACGTCACAAAATACATAACGTCACAAAAATAAATGACGTCACAAAATACATAACGTCACAAAAATAAATGACGTCACAAAAATTAATGACGTCACAAAATACATAACGTCACAACAATAAATACGTCACAAAATACATAACGTCACAAAAATAAATGACGTCACAAAAATTAATTACGTCACAAAATACATAACGTCACAAAAATAAATGACGTCACAAAATACATAACGTCACAAAATACATAACGTCACAAAAATAAATGACGTCACAAAATACATAACGTCAAAAAAATAAATGACGTCACAAAATACATAACGTCACAAAAAATAAATGACGTCACAAAATGCATAACGTGACAAAAATAAATGATGTCACAAAATACATAACGTCACAAAAATAAATGACGTCATAAAATACATAACGTCACAAAAATAAATGACGTCACAAAATACATAATGTCACATAATACATAACGTCACAAAAATAAATGACGTCACAAAATAAATAAAGTCACAAAAATAAATGACGTCACAAAATGCATAACGTCACAAAAATAAATTATGTCAAAAAATACATAACCTCACAAAAATAAATGACGTCACAAAAATTTATTACGTCACAAAATTAAATAACGTCACAAAATACATAACGTCACAAAATTCATAGCGGCACAAAAATAAATGACGTCACAAAATACATAACGTCACAAAAATAAATGACGTCACAAAATACATAACGTCACAAAAATAAATGACGTCACAATAATAAATGAAGTCACAAAATACATAAGGTCACAAAAATAAATGACGTCACTAAATACATAACGTTACAAAAATAAATGACGTCACAAAATACATAACGTCACAAAAATAAATGACGTCACAAAATACATAACGTCACAAAAAATGACGCCACAAAATACATAACGTCACAAAAATAAATGACGTCACAAAATACATAACGTCACCAAAATTAATGACGTATCAAAAATTAATTACGTCACAAAATACATAACGTCACAATATATATAACGTCACAAAAATAAATGACGTTACAAAAATTAATTACGTCACAAAATACATAACGTCACAAAAATAAATAACGTCACAAAATACATAACGTCACAAAATACATAACGTCACAAAAATAAATGACGTCACAAAATACATAACGTTACAAAAATAAATGACGTTACAAAATACATAACGTCAAAAAAATAAATGACGTCACAAAATATATAACGTCACAAAAATAAATGACGTCACAATAATAAATGACGTCACAAAATACATAACTTCACAAAAATAAATGACGTCACAAAATACATAACGTTACAAAAATAAATGACGTCACAAAATTCATAACGTCACAAAAATAAATGACGTCACAAAATACATAACGTCACAAAAATAAATGACGTCACAAAATACATAACGTCACAAAAATAAATGACGTCACAAAATACATAACGTCACAAAAATAAATGACGTCACAAAAATTAATTACGTCACAAAATACATAACGTCACAAAAATAAATGACGTCACAAAATACATAACGTCACAAAATACATAACGTCACAAAAATAAATGACGTCACAAAATACATAACGTCAAAAAAATAAATGACGTCACAAAATACATAACGTCACAAAATTAATGACGTCACAAAACTTAATTACGTCACAAAATACATAACGTCACAAAAATAAATGACGTCAAAAAATACACAACCTCACAAAAATAAATGACGTCACAAAATACATAACGTCACAAAAATAAATGACGTCACAAAATACATAACGTCACAAAAATAAATGACGTCACAAAATACATAACGTCACAAAAATAAATGACGTCACAAAATACATAACGTCACAAAAATAAATGACGTCACAAAAATTAATGACGTCACAAAATACATAACGTCACAACAATAAATGACGTCACAAAATACATAACGTCACAAAAATAAATGACGTCACAAAAATTAATTACGTCACAAAATACATAACGTCACAAAAATAAATGATGTCACAAAATACATAACGTCACAAAATACATAACGTCACAAAAATAAATGACGTCACAAAATACATAACGTCAAAAAAATAAATGACGTCACAAAATACATAACGTCACAAAAAATAAATGACGTTACAAAATGCATAACGTGACAAAAATAAATGATGTCACAAAATACATAACGTCACAAAAATAAATGACGTCATAAAATACATAACGTCACAAAAATAAATGACGTCACAAAAATTTATTACGTCACAAAAATTAAAAACGTCACAAAATACATAACGTCACAAAATACATAACGGCACAAAAATAAATGAAGTCACAAAATACATAACGTCACAAAAATAAATGACGTCCCAAATATTAATGACGTCACAAAATACATAACGTCACAAAAATTAATAACGTCACAAAATGCATAACGTCACAAAAATAAATGACGTCACAAAATACATAACGTCACAAAATACATAACGTCACAAAAATAAATGACGTCACAAAATACATAACGTCAAAAAAATAAATGACGTCACAAAATACATAACGTCACAAAAAATAAATGACGTCACAAAATGCATAACGTGACAAAAATAAATGATGTCACAAAATACATAACGTCACAAAAATAAATGACGTCACAATAATAAATGACGTCACAAAATACATAACGTCAAAAAAATAAATGACGTCACAAAATACATAACGTTACAAAAATAAATTACGTCACAAAATACATAACGTCACAAAAATAAATGACGTCACAATATACATAACGTCACAAAAAAATGACGTCACAAAATACATAACGTCACAAAAATAAATGACGTCACAAAATACATAACGTCACAAATATAAATGACGTCACAAAATATTTAATGACACAAAAATAAATGACGTCACAAAATACATATTTTATAAAATACATAACGTCACAAAATAAATAACGTCACAAAAATAAATGACGTCTAAAAATACATTACGTCACAAAAATAAATGACGTCACAAAATACATAACGTCACAAAAATAAATGACGTCACAAAATACATAACGTCACAAAAATAAATGACGTCACAAAAATAAATGACGTCACAAAATACATAACGTCACAAAAATAAATGACGTCACAAAATACATAACGTCACAAATAACATAACGTCAAAAAAAAATGACGTCACAAAATACATAACGTCTAAAAAATAAATGACGTCACAAAATACATAACGTCACAAAAATAAATGACGTCATAAAATACATAACGTCACAAAAATAAATGACCTCACAATAATTCCTTACGTCACAAAAATAAATAACGTCACAAAATACATAACGTAAAAAAATACATAACGGCACAAAAATAAATGACGTCACAAAATACATAACGTCACAAAAATAAATGACGTCACAAAATACATAACGTCACAAAAATAAATGACGTCACAAAATACATAACGTTACAAAAATAAATGACGTCACAAAATATTTAACGACACAAAATTAAATGACGTCTCAAAATACATATTTCATAAAATACATAACGTCACAAAAATAAATGACGTCACAAAATACATAACGTCACAAAAATCAATGACGTCACAAAATACATAACGTCACGAAAATAAATTACGTCACAAAATACATAACGTCACAAAAATAAATGACGTCACAAAATACATAACGTCACAAAAATAAATGACCTCACAATAATTCCTTACGTCACAAAAATATATAACGTCACAAAATACATAACGTAAAAAAATACATAACGGCACAAAAATAAATGACGTCACAAAATACATAACGTCACAAAAATAAATGACGTCACAAAATACATAACGTCACAAAAATAAATGACGTCACAAAATACATAACGTTACAAAAATAAATGACGTCACAAAATATATAACGTCACAAAAATAAATGACGTCACAAAAATTAATTACGTCACAAAATACATAATGTCACAAAAATAAATAACGTCACAAAATACATAACGTCACAAAATACATAACGTCACAAAAATAAATGACGTCACAAAATAAATAAAGTCACAAAAATAAATGACGTCACAAAATGCATAACGTCACAAAAATAAATGATGTCACAAATACATAACGTCACAAAAATAAATGACGTCACAAAAATCTATAACGTCACAAAATTAAATAACGTCACAAAATACATAACGTCACAAAATACATAGCGGCACAAAAATAAATGACGTCACAAAATACATAACGTCACAAAAATAAATGACGTCACAAAATACATAACGTCAAAAAATAAATGACGTCACAAAATACATAACGTCACAAAAATAAATGACGTCACAAAATACATAACGTCACAAAAATAAATGACGTCACAATAATAAATGACGTCACAAAATACATAAGGTCACAAAAATAAATGACGTCACATAATACATAAAGTTACAAAAATAAATGACGTAACAAAATACATAACGTCACAAAAATAAATGACGTCACAAAATACATAACGTCACAAAAAAATGACGTCACAAAACACATAACGTCACAAAAATAAATGACGTCACAAAATACATAACGTCACCAAAATAAATGACGTAACAAAAATTAATTACGTCACAAAATACATAACGTCACAAAATATATAACGTCACAAAAATAAATGACGTCACAAAAATTAATTACGTCATAAAATACATAACGTCAAAAAAATAAATAACGTCACAAAATACATAATGTCACAAAATACATAACGTCACAAAAATAAATGACGTCACAAAATAAATAAAGTCACAAAAATAAATGACGTCACAAAATGCATAACGTCACAAAAATAAATGATGTCAAAAAATACATAACGTCACAAAAATAAATGACGTCACAAAAATTTATTACGTCACAAAATTAAATAACGTCACAAAATACATAACGTCACAAAATTCATAGCGGCACAAAAATAAATGACGTCACAAAATACATAACGTCACAAAAATAAATGACGTCACAAAATACATAACGTCACAAAAAAAATGACGTCACAATAATAAATGAAGTCACAAAATACATAAGGTCACAAAAATAAATGACGTCACTAAATACATAACGTTACAAAAATAAATGACGTCACAAAATACATAACGTCACCAAAATAAATGACGTAACAAAAATTAATTACGTCACAAAATACATAACGTCACAAAATATATAACGTCACAAAAATAAATGACGTTACAAAAATTAATTACGTCACAAAATACATAACGTCACAAAAATAAATAACGTCACAAAATACATAACGTCACAAAATACATAACGTCACAAAAACAAATGACGTCACAAAATAAATAAAGTCACAAAAATAAATGATGTCACAAAATGCATAACGTCACAAAAATAAATGATGTCACAAAATACATAACGTCACAAAAATAAATGACGTCACAAAAATGTATTACGTCACAAAAATAAATAACGTCACAAAATACATAATGTCACAAAATACATAGCGGCACAAAAATAAATGACGTCACAAAATACATAACGTTACAAAAATAAATGACGTTACAAAATACATAACGTCAAAAAAATAAATGACGTCACAAAATACATAACGTCACAAAAATAAATGACGTCACAAAATACATAACGTCACAAAAATAAATGACGTCACAATAATAAATGACGTCACAAAATACATAACTTCACAAAAATAAATGACGTCACAAAATACATAACGTTACAAAAATAAATGACGTCACAAAATACATAACGTCACAAAAATAAATGACGTCACAAAAAATGACGTCACAAAATACATAACGTCACAAAAATAAATGACGTCACAAAATACATAACGTCACAAAAATAAATGACGTCACAAAATACATAACGTCACCAAAATAAATGACGTCACAAAATACATAACGTCAAAAAAAATGAGGTTACAAAATACATGACGTCACAAAATACATAACGTCACAAAAATAAATGACGTCACAAAAATTAATTACGTCACAAAATACATAACGTCACAAAATATATAACGTCACAAAAATAAATGACGTCACAAAAATTAATTACGTCACAAAATACATAACGTCACAAAAATAAATAACGTCAAAAAATACATAACGTCACAAAATACATAACGTCACAAAAATAAATGACGTCACAAAATAAATAAAGTCACAAAAATAAATGACGTCACAAAATACATAACGTCACAAAAATAAATGACGTCACAAAATACATAACGTCACAAAATTAATGACGTCACAAAACTTAATTACGTCACAAAATACATAACGTCACAAAAATAAATGACGTCAAAAAATACACAACCTCACAAAAATAAATGACGTCACAAAATACATAACGTCACAATAATAAATGACGTCACAAAAAACATAACGTCACAAAAATAAATGACGTCACAAAATACATAACGTCACAAAAATAAATGACGTCACAAAATACATAACGTCACAAAAATAAATGACGTCACAAAAATTAATGACGTCACAAAATACATAACGTCACAAAAATAAATGACGTCACAAAATACATAACGTCACAAAAATAAATGACGTCACAAAAATTAATTACGTCACAAAATACATAACGTCACAAAAATAAATGACGTCACAAAATACATAACGTCACAAAATACATAACGTCACAAAAATAAATGACGTCACAAAATACATAACGTCAAAAAAATAAATGACGTCACAAAATACATAACGTCACAAAAAATAAATGACGTCACAAAATGCATAACGTGACAAAAATAAATGATGTCACAAAATACATAACGTCACAAAAATAAATGACGTCATAAAATACATAACGTCACAAAAATAAATGACGTCACAAAAATTTATTACGTCACAAAAATAAATAACGTCACAAAATACATAACGTCACAAAATACATAACGGCACAAAAATAAATGAAGTCACAAAATACATAACGTCACAATATAAATGACGTCACAAAATACATAACGTCAAAAAAATAAATGACGTCACAAAAATGTATTACGTCACAAAAATAAATAACGTCACAAAATACATAATGTCACAAAATACATAGCGGCACAAAAATAAATGACGTCACAAAATACATAACGTTACAAAAATAAATGACGTTACAAAATACATAACGTCAAAAAAATAAATGACGTCACAAAATACATAACGTCACAAAAATAAATGACGTCACAAAATACATAACGTCACAAAAATAAATGACGTCACAATAATAAATGACGTCCCAAAATACATAACTTCACAAAAATAAATGACGTCACAAAATACATAACGTTACAAAAATAAATGACGTCACAAAATACATAACGTCACAAAAATAAATGACGTCACAAAAAATGACGTCACAAAATACATAACGTCACAAAAATAAATGACGTCACAAAATACATAACGTCACAAAAATAAATGACGTCACAAAATACATAACGTCACCAAAATAAATGACGTCACAAAATACATAACGTCACAAAAAAAATGAGGTTACAAAATACATGACGTCACAAAATACATAACGTCACAAAAATAAATGACGTCACAAAAATTAATTACGTCACAAAATACATAACGTCACAAAATATATAACGTCACAGAAATAAATGACGTCACAAAATACATAACGTCACAAAAATAAATGACGTCACAAAATACATAACGTCACAAAAAATGACGCCACAAAATACATAACGTCACAAAAATAAATGACGTCACAAAATACATAACGTCACCAAAATAAATGACGTAACGAAAATTAATTACGTCACAAAATACATAACGTCACAAAAATAAATAACGTCAAAAAATACATAACGTCACAAAATACATAACGTCACAAAAATAAATGACGTCACAAAATAAATAAAGTCACAAAAATAAATGACGTCACAAAATACATAACGTCACAAAAATAAATGACGTCACAAAATACATAACGTCACAAAATTAATGACGTCACAAAACTTAATTACGTCACAAAATACATAACGTCACAAAAATAAATGACGTCAAAAAATACACAACCTCACAAAAATAAATGACGTCACAAAATACATAACGTCACAATAATAAATGACGTCACAAAAAACATAACGTCACAAAAATAAATGACGTCACAAAATACATAACGTCACAAAAATAAATGACGTCACAAAATACATAACGTCACAAAAATAAATGACGTCACAAAAATTAATGACGTCACAAAATACATAACGTCACAAAAATAAATGACGTCACAAAATACATAACGTCACAAAAATAAATGACGTCACAAAATACATAACGTCACAAAATACATAACGTCACAAAAATAAATGACGTCACAAAATACATAACGTCAAAAAAATAAATGACGTCACAAAATACATAACGTCACAAAAAATAAATGACGTCACAAAATGCATAACGTGACAAAAATAAATGATGTCACAAAATACATAACGTCACAAAAATAAATGACGTCATAAAATACATAACGTCACAAAAATAAATGACGTCACAAAAATTTATTACGTCACAAAAATAAATAACGTCACAAAATACATAACGTCACAAAATACATAACGGCACAAAAATAAATGAAGTCACAAAATACATAACGTCACAATATAAATGACGTCACAAAATACATAACGTCAAAAAAATAAATGACTTCACAAAATACATAACGTCACAAAAATAAATGACGTCACAAAATACATAACGTCACAAAAATAAATGACGTCACAATAATAAATGACGTCACAAAATACATAACGTCACAAAAATAAATGACGTCACAAAATACATAACGTTACAAAAATAAATGACGTCACAAAATACATAACGTCAAAAAAATAAATGACTTCACAAAATACATAACGTCACAAAAATAAATGACGTCACAAAATACATAACGTCACAAAAATAAATGACGTCACAATAATAAATGACGTCACAAAATACATAACGTCACAAAAATAAATGACATCAGCAAATACATAACGTTACAAAAATAAATGACGTCACAAAATACATAACGGCACAAAAATAAATGAAGTCACAAAATACATAACGTCACAAAAAAAGACGTCACAAAATACATAACGTCACAAAAATAAATGACGTCACAAAATACATAACGTCACAAAAATAAATGACGTCACAAAATACATAACGTCAAAAAATAAATGACGTCACAAAATACATAACGTCACAAAAATAAATGACGTCACAAAATACATAACGTCACAAAAATAAATGACGTCACAATAATAAATGACGTCACAAAATACATAACGTCACAAAAATAAATGACGTCACAAAATACATAACGTCACAAAATTAATGACGTCACAAAACTTAATTACGTCACAAAATACATAACGTCACAAAAATAAATGACGTCAAAAAATACACAACCTCACAAAAATAAATGACGTCACAAAATACATAACGTGACAATAATAAATGACGTCACAAAAAACATAACGTCACAAAAATAAATGACGTCACAAAATACATAACGTCACAAAAATAAATGACGTCACAAAATACATAACGTCACAAAAATAAATGACGTCACAAAAATTAATGACGTCACAAAATACATAACGTCACAAAAATAAATGACGTCACAAAATACATAACGTCACAAAAATAAATGACGTCACAAAAATTAATTACGTCACAAAATACATAACGTCACAAAAATAAATGACGTCACAAAATACATAACGTCACAAAATACATAACGTCTCAAAATACATAACGTCACAAAATACATAACGTCAAAAAAATAAATGACGTCACAAAATACATAACGTCACAAAAAATAAATGACGTCACAAAATGCATAACGTGACAAAAATAAATGATGTCACAAAATACATAACGTCACAAAAATAAATGACGTCATAAAATACATAACGTCACAAAAATAAATGACGTCACAAAAATTTATTACGTCACAAAAATAAATAACGTCACAAAATACATAACGTCACAAAATACATAACGGCACAAAAATAAATGAAGTCACAAAATACATAACGTCACAATATAAATGACGTCACAAAATACATAACGTCAAAAAAATAAATGACTTCACAAAATACATAACGTCACAAAAATAAATGACGTCACAAAATACATAACGTCACAAAAATAAATGACGTCACAATAATAAATGACGTCACAAAATAAATGACGTCACAAAAATAAATGACGTCACAAAATACATAACGTTACAAAAATAAATGACGTCACAAAATACATAACGTCAAAAAAATAAATGACTTCACAAAATACATAACGTCACAAAAATAAATGACGTCACAAAATACATAACGTCACAAAAATAAATGACGTCACAATAATAAATGACGTCACAAAATACATAACGTCACAAAAATAAATGACGTCAAAAAATACATAACGTTACAAAAATAAATGACGTCACAAAATACATAACGGCACAAAAATAAATGAAGTCACAAAATACATAACGTCACAAAAAAAGACGTCACAAAATACATAACGTCACAAAAATAAATGACGTCACAAAATATATAACGTCAAAAAATAAATGACGTCAGAAAATACATAACGTCACAAAAATAAATGACGTCACAAAATACATAACGTCACAAAAATAAATGACGTCACAATAATAAATGACGTCACAAAATACATAAGGTCACAAAAATAAATGACGTCACATAATACATAACGTTATAAAAATAAATGACGTAACAAAATACATAACGTCACAAAAATAAATGACGTCACAAAATACATAACGTCACAAAAATAAATGACGTCACAATAATAAATGACGTCACAAAATACATAAGGTCACAAAAATAAATGACGTCACATAATACAAAACGTTACAAAAATAAATGACGTAACAAAATACATAACGTCAAAAAAATAAATGACGTCACAAAATACATAACGTCACAAAAAAATGACGTCACAAAATACATAACGTCACAAAAATAAATGACGTCACAAAATACATAACGTCACCAAAATAAATGACGTAACAAAAATTAATTACGTCACAAATTACATAACGTCACAAAATATATATCGTCACAAAAATAAATGACGTCACAAAAATTAATTACGTCACAAAATACATAACGTCACAAAAATAAATAACGTCACAAAATACATAATGTCACAAAATACATAACGTCACAAAAATAAATGACGTCACAAAATAAATAAAGTCACAAAAATAAATGACGTCACAAAATGCATAACGTCACAAAAATAAATGATGTCAAAAAATACATAACCTCACAAAAATAAATGACGTCACAAAAATTTATTACGTCACAAAATTAAATAACGTCACAAAATACATAACGTCACAAAATTCATAGCGGCACAAAAATCAATGACGTCACAAAATACATAACGTCACAAAAATAAATGACGTCACAAAATACATAACGTCACAAAAATAAATGACGTCACAATAATAAATGAAGTCACAAAATACATAAGGTCACAAAAATAAATGACGTCACTAAATACATAACGTTACAAAAATAAATGACGTCACAAAATACATAACGTCACAAAAATAAATGACGTCACAAAATACATAACGTCACAAAAAATGACGCCACAATATACATAACGTCACAAAAATAAATGACGTCACAAAATACATAACGTCACCAAAATAAATGACGTAACAAAAATTAATTACGTCACAAAATACATAACGTCACAAAATATATAACGTCACAAAAATAAATGACGTTACAAAAATTAATTACGTCACAAAATACATAACGTCACAAAAATAAATAACGTCACAAAATACATAACGTCACAAAATACATAACGTCACAAAAATAAATGACGTCACAAAATAAATAAAGTCACAAAAATAAATGATGTCACAAAATGCATAACGTCACAAAAATAAATGATGTCACAAAATACATAACGTCACAAAAATAAATGACGTCACAAAAATTTATTACGTCACAAAAATAAATAACGTCACAAAATACATAATATCACAAAATACATAGCGGCACAAAAATAAATGACGTCACAAAATACATAACGTTACAAAAATAAATGACGTTACAAAATACATAACGTCAAAAAAATAAATGACGTCACAAAATACATAACGTCACAAAAATAAATGACGTCACAAAATACATAACGTCACAAAAATAAATGACGTAACAATAATAAATGACGTCACAAAATACATAACTTCACAAAAATAAATGACGTCACAAAATACATAACGTTACAAAAATAAATGACGTCACAAAATACATAACGTCACAAAAATAAATGACGTCACAAAATACATAACGTCACAAAAATAAATGACGTCACAAAATACATAACGTCACAAAAATAAATGACGTCACAAAATACATAACGTCACAAAAATAAATGACGTCACAAAATACATAACGTCAAAAAAATAAATGACGTCACAAAAATTAATTACGTCACAAAATACATAACGTCACAAAAATAAATGACGTCACAAAATACATAACGTCACAAAATACATAACGTCACAAAAATAAATGACGTCACAAAATACATAACGTCAAAAAAATAAATGACGTCACAAAATACATAACGTCACAAAATTAATGACTTCACAAAACTTAATTACGTCACAAAATACATAACGTCACAAAAATAAATGACGTCAAAAAATACACAACCTCACAAAAATAAATGACGTCACAAAATACATAACGTCACAAAAATAAATGACGTCACAAAATACATAACGTCATAAAAATAAATGACGTCACAAAATACATAACGTCACAAAAATAAATGACGTCACAAAATACATAACGTCACAAAAATAAATGACGTCACAAAAATTAATGACGTCACAAAATACATAACGTCACAACGATAAATGACGTCACAAAATACATAACGTCACAAAAATAAATGACGTCACAAAAATTAATTACGTCACAAAATACATAACGTCACAAAAATAAATGACGTCACAAAATACATAACGTCACAAAATACATAACGTCACAAAAATAAATGACGTCACAAAATACATAACGTCAAAAAAATAAATGACGTCACAAAATACATAACGTCACAAAAAATAAATGACGTCACAAAATGCATAACGTGACAAAAATAAATGATGTCACAAAATACATAACGTCACAAAAATAAATGACGTCATAAAATACATAACGTCACAAAAATAAATGACGTCACAAAAATTTATTACGTCACAAAAATAAATAACGTCACAAAATACATAACGTCACAAAATACATAACGGCACAAAAATAAATGAAGTCACAAAATACATAACGTCACAAAAATAAATGACGTCACAAAATACATAACGTCACAAAATACATAACGTCACAAAAATAAATGACGTCACAAAATACATAACGTCAAAAAAATAAATGACGTCACAAAATACATAACGTCACAAAAAATAAATGACGTCACAAAATGCATAACGTGACAAAAATAAATGATGTCACAAAATACATAACGTCACAAAAATAAATGACGTCACAATAATAAATGACGTCACAAAATACATAACGTCAAAAAATAAATGACGTCACAAAATACATAACGTTACAAAAATAAATTACGTCACAAAATACATAACGTCACAAAAATAAATGACGTCACAAAATACATAACGTCACAAAAAAATGACGTCACAAAATACATAACGTCACAAAAATAAATGACGTCACAAAATACATAACGTCACAAATATAAATGACGTCACAAAATATTTAATGACACAAAATTAAATGACGTCACAAAATACATATTTTATAAAATACATAACGTCACAAAACAAATAAAGTCACAAAAATAAATGACGTCTAAAAATACATTACGTCACAAAAATAAATGACGTCACAAAATACATAACGTCACAAAAATAAATGACGTCACAAAATACATAACGTCACAAAAATAAATGACGTCACAAAAATAAATGACGTCACAAAATACATAACGTCACAAAAATAAATGACGTCACAAAATACATAACGTCACAAAAATAAATGACGTCACAAAAATTAATGACGTCACAAAATACATAACGTCACAACAATAAATGACGTCACAAAATACATAACGTCACAAAAATAAATGACGTCACAAAAATTAATTACGTCACAAAATACATAACGTCAAAAAAATAAATGACGTCACAAAATACATAACGTCACAAAAAATAAATGACGTCACAAAATGCATAACGTGACAAAAATAAATGATGTCACAAAATACATAACGTCACAAAAATAAATGACGTCATAAAATACATAACGTCACAAAAATAAATGACGTCACAAAAATTTATTACGTCACAAAAATAAATAACGTCACAAAATACATAACGTCACAAAATACATAACGGCACAAAAATAAATGAAGTCACAAAATACATAACGTCACAAAAATAAATGACGTCACAAAATACATAACGTCACAAAATACATAACGTCACAAAAATAAATGACGTCACAAAATACATAACGTCAAAAAAATAAATGACGTCACAAAATACATAACGTCACAAAAAATAAATGACGTCACAAAATGCATAACGTGACAAAAATAAATGATGTCACAAAATACATAACGTCATAAAAATAAATGACGTCACAATAATAAATGACGTCACAAAATACATAACGTCAAAAAATAAATGACGTCACAAAATACATAACGTTACAAAAATAAATTACGTCACAAAATACATAACATCACAAAAATAAATGACGTCACAAAATACATAACGTTACAAAAATAAATGACGTCACAAAATATTTAACGACACAAAATTAAATGACGTCTCAAAAATTTATTACGTCACAAAAATAAATAACGTCACAAAATACATAACGTAAAAAAATACATAACGGCACAAAAATAAATGACGTCACAAAATACATAACGTCACAAAAATAAATGACGTCACAAAATACATAACGTCACAAAAATAAATGACGTCACAAAATACATAACGTTACAAAAATAAATGACGTCACAAAATATTTAACGACACAAAATTAAATGACGTCTCAAAATACATATTTCATAAAATACATAACGTCACAAAAATAAATGACGTCACAAAATACATAACGTCACAAAAATCAATGACGTCACAAAATACATAACGTCACGAAAATAAATTACGTCACAAAATACATAACGTCACAAAAACAAATGACGTCACAAAATACATAACGTCACAAAAATAAATGACGTCACAAAATACATAACGTCACCAAAATAAATGACGTCACAAAAATTAATTACGTCACAAAATACATAACGTCACAAAATATATAACGTTACAAAAATAAATGACGTCACAAAAATTAATTACGTCACAAAATACATATCGTCACAAAAATAAATAACGTCACAAAATACATAACGTCACAAAATACATAACGTCACAAAAATAAATGACGTCACAAAATAAATAAAGTCACAAAAATAAATGACGTCACAAAATGCATAACGTCACAAAAATAAATGATGTCACAAATACATAACGTCACAAAAATAAATGACGTCACAAAAATCTATAACGTCACAAAATTAAATAACGTCACAAAATGCATAACGTCACAAAATACATAGCGGTACAAAAATAAATGACGTCACAAATTACATAACGTCACAAAAATAAATGACGTCACAAAATACATAACGTCAAAAAATAAATGACGTCACAAAATACATAACGTCACAAAAATAAATGACGTCACAAAATACATAACGTCACAAAAATAAATGACGTAACAATAATAAATGACGTCACAAAATACATAAGGTCACAAAAATAAATGACGTCACATAATACATAACGTTACAAAAATAAATGACGTAACAAAATACATAACGTCACAAAAATAAATGACGTCACAAAATACATAACGTCACAAAAAAATGACGTCACAAAATACATAACGTCACAAAAATAAATGACGTCACAAAATACATAACGTCACCAAAATAAATGACGTAACAAAAATTAATTACGTCACAAAATACATAACGTCACAAAATATATAACGTCACAAAAATAAATGACGTCACAAAAATTAATTACGTCATAAAATACATAACGTCACAAAAATAAATAACGTCACAAAATACATAATGTCACAAAATACATAACGTCACAAAAATAAATGACGTCACAAAAATTAATTACGTCACAAAATACATAACGTCACAAAAATAAATGACGTCACAAAATACATAACGTCACAAAATACATAACGTCACAAAAATAAATGACGTCACAAAATACATAACGTCAAAAAAATAAATGACGTCACAAAATACATAACGTCACAAAAAATAAATGACGTCACAAAATGCATAACGTGACAAAAATAAATGATGTCACAAAATACATAACGTCACAAAAATAAATGACGTCATAAAATACATAACGTCACAAAAATAAATGACGTCACAAAAATTTATTACGTCACAAAAATAAAAAACGTCACAAAATACATAACGTCACAAAATACATAACGGCACAAAAATAAATGAAGTCACAAAATACATAACGTCACAAAAATAAATGACGTCACAAAATACATAACGTCACAAAAATAAATGACGTCACAAAATACATAACGTCAAAAAAATAAATGACGTCACAAAATACATAACGTCACAAAAAATAAATGACGTCACAAAATGCATAACGTGACAAAAATAAATGATGTCACAAAATACATAACGTCACAAAAATAAATGACGTCACAATAATAAATGACGTCACAAAATACATAACGTCAAAAAATAAATGACGTCACAAAATACATAACGTTACAAAAATAAATTACGTCACAAAATACATAACATCACAAAAATAAATGACGTCACAAAATACATAACGTTACAAAAATAAATGACGTCACAAAATATTTAACGACACAAAATTAAATGACGTCTCAAAAATTTATTACGTCACAAAAATAAATAACGTCACAAAATACATAACGTAAAAAAATACATAACGGCACAAAAATAAATGACGTCACAAAATACATAACGTCACAAAAATAAATGACGTCACAAAATACATAACGTCACAAAAATAAATGACGTCACAAAATACATAACGTTACAAAAATAAATGACGTCACAAAATATTTAACGACACAAAATTAAATGACGTCTCAAAATACATATTTCATAAAATACATAACGTCACAAAAATAAATGACGTCACAAAATACATAACGTCACAAAAATCAATGACGTCACAAAATACATAACGTCACGAAAATAAATTACGTCACAAAATACATAACGTCACAAAAACAAATGACGTCACAAAATACATAACGTCACAAAAATAAATGACGTCACAAAATACATAACGTCACCAAAATAAATGACGTCACAAAAATTAATTACGTCACAAAATACATAACGTCACAAAATATATAACGTTACAAAAATAAATGACGTCACAAAAATTAATTACGTCACAAAATACATATCGTCACAAAAATAAATAACGTCACAAAATACATAACGTCACAAAATACATAACGTCACAAAAATAAATGACGTCACAAAATAAATAAAGTCACAAAAATAAATGACGTCACAAAATGCATAACGTCACAAAAATAAATGATGTCACAAATACATAACGTCACAAAAATAAATGACGTCACAAAAATCTATAACGTCACAAAATTAAATAACGTCACAAAATGCATAACGTCACAAAATACATAGCGGTACAAAAATAAATGACGTCACAAATTACATAACGTCACAAAAATAAATGACGTCACAAAATACATAACGTCAAAAAATAAATGACGTCACAAAATACATAACGTCACAAAAATAAATGACGTCACAAAATACATAACGTCACAAAAATAAATGACGTAACAATAATAAATGACGTCACAAAATACATAAGGTCACAAAAATAAATGACGTCACATAATACATAACGTTACAAAAATAAATGACGTAACAAAATACATAACGTCACAAAAATAAATGACGTCACAAAATACATAACGTCACAAAAAAATGACGTCACAAAATACATAACGTCACAAAAATAAATGACGTCACAAAATACATAACGTCACCAAAATAAATGACGTAACAAAAATTAATTACGTCACAAAATACATAACGTCACAAAATATATAACGTCACAAAAATAAATGACGTCACAAAAATTAATTACGTCATAAAATACATAACGTCACAAAAATAAATAACGTCACAAAATACATAATGTCACAAAATACATAACGTCACAAAAATAAATGACGTCACAAAATAAATAAAGTCACAAAAATAAATGACGTCACAAAATGCATAACGTCACAAAAATAAATGATGTCAAAAAATACATAACGTCACAAAAATAAATGACGTCACAAAAATTTATTACGTCACAAAATTAAATAACGTCACAAAATACATAACGTCACAAAATTCATAGCGGCACAAAAATAAATGACGTCACAAAATACATAACGTCACAAAAATAAATGACGTCACAAAATACATAACGTCACAAAAATAAATGACGTCACAATAATAAATGAAGTCACAAAATACATAAGGTCACAAAAATAAATGACGTCACTAAATACATAACGTTACAAAAATAAATGACGTCACAAAATACATAACGTCACAAAAATAAATGACGTCACAAAATACATAACGTCACAAAAAATGACGTCACAAAATACATAACGTCACAAAAATAAATGACGTCACAAAATACATAACGTCACCAAAATAAATGACGTAACAAAAATTAATTACGTCACAAAATACATAACGTCACAAAATATATAACGTCACAAAAATAAATGACGTTACAAAAATTAATTACGTCACAAAATACATAACGTCACAAAAATAAATAACGTCACAAAATACATAACGTCACAAAATACATAACGTCACAAAAACAAATGACGTCACAAAATAAATAAAGTCACAAAAATAAATGATTTCACAAAATGCATAACGTCACAAAAATAAATGATGTCACAAAATACATAACGTCACAAAAATAAATGACGTCACAAAAATGTATTACGTCACAAAAATAAATAACGTCACAAAATACATAATGTCACAAAATACATAGCGGCACAAAAATAAATGACGTCACAAAATACATAACGTTACAAAAATAAATGACGTTACAAAATACATAACGTCAAAAAAATAAATGACGTCACAAAATACATAACGTCACAAAAATAAATGACGTCACAAAATACATAACGTCACAAAAATAAATGACGTCACAATAATAAATGACGTCACAAAATACATAACTTCACAAAAATAAATGACGTCACAAAATACATAACGTTACAAAAATAAATGACGTCAAAAAATACATAACGTCACAAAAATAAATGACGTCACAAAATACATAACGTCACAAAAAAATGACGTCACAAAATACATAACGTCACAAAAATAAATGACGTCACAAAATACATAACGTCACAAAAATAAATGACGTCACAAAATTAATTACGTCACAAAATACATAACGTCACAAAAATAAATGACGTCACAAAATACATAACGTCAAAAAATAAATGACGTCACAAAATACATAACGTCACAAAAAAAATGACGTTACAAAATACATGACGTCACAAAATACATAACGTCACAAAAATAAATGACGTCACAAAAATTAATTACGTCACAAAATACATAACGTCACAAAATATATAACGTCACAAAAATAAATGACGTCACAAAAATTAATTACGTCACAAAATACATAACGTCACAAAAATAAATAACGTCAAAAAATACATAACGTCACAAAATACATAACGTCACAAAAATAAATGACGTCACAAAATAAATAAAGTCACAAAAATAAATGACGTCACAAAATACATAACGTCACAAAAATAAATGACGTCACAAAATACATAACGTCACAAAATTAATGACGTCACAAAACTTAATTACGTCACAAAATACATAACGTCACAAAAATAAATGACGTCAAAAATACACAACCTCACAAAAATAAATGACGTCACAAAATACATAACGTCACAAAAATAAATGACGTCACAAAAAACATAACGTCACAAAAATAAATGACGTCACAAAATACATAACGTCACAAAAATAAATGACGTCACAAAATACATAACGTCACAAAAATAAATGACGTCACAAAAATTAATGACGTCACAAAATACATAACGTCACAAAAATAAATGACGTCACAAAATACATAACGTCAACAAAATAAATGACGTAACAAAAATTAATTACGTCACAAATTACATAACGTCACAAAATATATATCGTCACAAAAAAAAATGACGTCACAAAAATTAATTACGTCACAAAATACATAACGTCACAAAAATAAATAACGTCACAAAATACATAATGTCACAAAATACATAACGTCACAAAAATAAATGACGTCACAAAATAAATAAAGTCACAAAAATAAATGACGTCACAAAATGCATAACGTCACAAAAATAAATGATGTCAAAAAATACATAACCTCACAAAAATAAATGACGTCACAAAAATTTATTACGTCACAAAATTAAATAACGTCACAAAATACATAACGTCACAAAATTCATAGCGGCACAAAAATAAATGACGTCACAAAATACATAACGTCACAAAAATAAATGACGTCACAAAATACATAACGTCACAAAAATAAATGACGTCACAATAATAAATGAAGTCACAAAATACATAAGGTCACAAAAATAAATGACGTCACTAAATACATAACGTTACAAAAATAAATGACGTCACAAAATACATAACGTCACAAAAATAAATGACGTCACAAAATACATAACGTCACAAAAAATGACGTCACAAAATACATAACGTCACAAAAATAAATGACGTCACAAAATACATAACGTCACCAAAATAAATGACGTAACAAAAATTAATTACGTCACAAAATACATAACGTCACAAAATATATAACGTCACAAAAATAAATGACGTTACAAAAATTAATTACGTCACAAAATACATAACGTCACAAAAATAAATAACGTCACAAAATACATAACGTCACAAAATACATAACGTCACAAAAACAAATGACGTCACAAAATAAATAAAGTCACAAAAATAAATGATTTCACAAAATGCATAACGTCACAAAAATAAATGATGTCACAAAATACATAACGTCACAAAAATAAATGACGTCACAAAAATGTATTACGTCACAAAAATAAATAACGTCACAAAATACATAATGTCACAAAATACATAGCGGCACAAAAATAAATGACGTCACAAAATACATAACGTCACAAAAATAAATGACGTCACAAAATACATAACGTCACAAAAATAAATGACGTCACAATAATAAATGACGTCACAAAATACATAACTTCACAAAAATAAATGACGTCACAAAATACATAACGTCACAATAATAAATGAAGTCACAAAATACATAAGGTCACAAAAATAAATGACGTCACTAAATACATAACGTTACAAAAATAAATGACGTCACAAAATACATAACGTCACAAAAATAAATGACGTCACAAAATACATAACGTCACAAAAATAAATGACGTCACAATAATAAATGACGTCACAAAATACATAACTTCACAAAAATAAATGACGTCACAAAATACATAACGTTACAAAAATAAATGACGTCAAAAAATACATAACGTCACAAAAATAAATGACGTCACAAAATACATAACGTCACAAAAAAATGACGTCACAAAATACATAACGTCACAAAAATAAATGACGTCACAAAATACATAACGTCACAAAAATAAATGACGTCACAAAATTAATTACGTCACAAAATACATAACGTCACAAAAATAAATGACGTCACAAAATACATAACGTCAAAAAATAAATGACGTCACAAAATACATAACGTCACAAAAAAAATGACGTTACAAAATACATGACGTCACAAAATACATAACGTCACAAAAATAAATGACGTCACAAAAATTAATTACGTCACAAAATACATAACGTCACAAAATATATAACGTCACAAAAATAAATGACGTCACAAAAATTAATTACGTCACAAAATACATAACGTCACAAAAATAAATAACGTCAAAAAATACATAACGTCACAAAATACATAACGTCACAAAAATAAATGACGTCACAAAATAAATAAAGTCACAAAAATAAATGACGTCACAAAATACATAACGTCACAAAAATAAATGACGTCACAAAATACATAACGTCACAAAATTAATGACGTCACAAAACTTAATTACGTCACAAAATACATAACGTCACAAAAATAAATGACGTCAAAAATACACAACCTCACAAAAATAAATGACGTCACAAAATACATAACGTCACAAAAATAAATGACGTCACAAAAAACATAACGTCACAAAAATAAATGACGTCACAAAATACATAACGTCACAAAAATAAATGACGTCACAAAATACATAACGTCACAAAAATAAATGACGTCACAAAAATTAATGACGTCACAAAATACATAACGTCACAAAAATAAATGACGTCACAAAATACATAACGTCAACAAAATAAATGACGTAACAAAAATTAATTACGTCACAAATTACATAACGTCACAAAATATATATCGTCACAAAAATAAATGACGTCACAAAAATTAATTACGTCACAAAATACATAACGTCACAAAAATAAATAACGTCACAAAATACATAATGTCACAAAATACATAACGTCACAAAAATAAATGACGTCACAAAATAAATAAAGTCACAAAAATAAATGACGTCACAAAATGCATAACGTCACAAAAATAAATGATGTCAAAAAATACATAACCTCACAAAAATAAATGACGTCACAAAAAATTTATTACGTCACAAAATTAAATAACGTCACAAAATACATAACGTCACAAAATTCATAGCGGCACAAAAATAAATGACGTCACAAAATACATAACGTCACAAAAATAAATGACGTCACAAAATACATAACGTCACAAAAATAAATGACGTCACAATAATAAATGAAGTCACAAAATACATAAGGTCACAAAAATAAATGACGTCACTAAATACATAACGTTACAAAAATAAATGACGTCACAAAATACATAACGTCACAAAAATAAATGACGTCACAAAATACATAACGTCACAAAAAATGACGCCACAAAATACATAACGTCACAAAAATAAATGACGTCACAAAATACATAACGTCACCAAAATAAATGACGTAACAAAAATTAATTACGTCACAAAATACATAACGTCACAAAATATATAACGTCACAAAAATAAATGACGTTACAAAAATTAATTACGTCACAAAATACATAACGTCACAAAAATAAATAACGTCACAAAATACATAACGTCACAAAATACATAACGTCACAAAAATAAATGACGTCACAAAATAAATAGTCACAAAAATAAATGATGTCACAAAATGCATAACGTCACAAAAATAAATGATGTCACAAAATACATAACGTCACAAAAATAAATGGCGTCACAAAAATTTATTACGTCACAAAAATAAATAACGTCACAAAATGCATAATGTCACAAAATACATAGCGGCACAAAAATAAATGACGTCACAAAATACATAACGTTACAAAAATAAATGACGTTACAAAATACATAACGTCAAAAAAATAAATGACGTCACAAAATACATAACGTCACAAAAATAAATGACGTCACAAAATACATAACGTCACAAAAATAAATGACGTAACAATAATAAATGACGTCACAAAATACATAACTTCACAAAAATAAATGACGTCACAAAATACATAACGTTACAAATATAAATGACGTCACAAAATACATAACGTCACAAAAATAAATGACGTCACAAAATACATAACGTCACAAAAATAAATGACGTCACAAAATACATAACGTCACAAAAATAAATGACGTCACAAAATACATAACGTCACAAAAATAAATGACGTCACAAAAATTAATTACGTCACATAATACATAACGTCACAAAAATAAATGACGTCACAAAATACATAACGTCACAAAATACATAACGTCACAAAAATAAATGACGTCACAAAATACATAACGTCAAAAAAATAAATGACGTCACAAAATACATAACGTCACAAAATTAATGACGTCACAAAACTTAATTACGTCACAAAATACATAACGTCACAAAAATAAATGACGTCAAAAAATACACAACCTCACAAAAATAAATGACGTCACAAAATACATAACGTCACAAAAATAAATGACGTCACAAAATACATAACGTCACAAAAATAAATGACGTCACAAAATACATAACGTCACAAAAATAAATGACGTCACAAAATACATAACGTCACAAAAATAAATGACGTCACAAAAATTAATGACGTCACAAAATACATAACGTCACAACAATAAATGACGTCACAAAATACATAACGTCACAAAAATAAATGACGTCACAAAAATTAATTACGTCACAAAATACATAACGTCACAAAAATAAATGACGTCACAAAATACATAACGTCACAAAATACATAACGTCACAAAAATAAATGACGTCACAAAATACATAACGTCAAAAAAATAAATGACGTCACAAAATACATAACGTCACAAAAAATAAATGACGTCACAAAATGCATAACGTGACAAAAATAAATGATGTCACAAAATACATAACGTCACAAAAATAAATGACGTCATAAAATACATAACGTCACAAAAATAAATGACGTCACAAAATACATAACGTCACAAAATACATAACGTCACAAAAATAAATGACGTCACAAAATACATAACGTCAAAAAAATAAATGACGTCACAAAATACATAACGTCACAAAATTAATGACGTCACAAAACTTAATTACGTCACAAAATACATAACGTCACAACAATAAATGACGTCACAAAATACATAACGTCACAAAAATAAATGACGTCACAAATATTAATGACGTCACAAAATACATAACGTCACAAAAATTAATTACGTCACAAAATGCATAACGTCACAAAAATAAATGACGTCACAAAATACATAACGTCACAAAATACATAACTTCACAAAAATAAATGACGTCACAAAATACATAACGTCAAAAAAATAAATGACGTCACAAAATACATAACGTCACAAAAAATAAATGACGTCACAAAATGCATAACGTGACAAAAATAAATGATGTCACAAAATACATAACGTCACAAAAATAAATGACGTCACAATAATAAATGACGTCACAAAATACATAACGTCAAAAAAATAAATGACGTCACAAAATACATAACGTTACAAAAATAAATTATGTCACAAAATACATAACGTCACAAAAATAAATGACGTCACAAAATACATAACGTCACAAAAAAATGACGTCACAAAATACATAACGTCACAAAAATAAATGACGTCACAAAATACATAACGTCACAAATATAAATGACGTCACAAAATATTTAATGACACAAAATTAAATGACGTCACAAAATACATATTTTATAAAATACATAACGTCACAAAATAAATAACGTCACAAAAATAAATGACGTCTAAAAATACATTACGTCACAAAAATAAATGACGTCACAAAATACATAACGTCACAAAAATAAATGACGTCACAAAATACATAACGTCACAAAAATAAATGACGTCACAAAAATAAATGACGTCACAAAATACATAACGTCACAAAAATAAATGACGTCACAAAATACATAACGTCACAAATAACATAACGTCAAAAAATAAATGACGTCACAAAATACATAACGTCTAAAAAATAAATGACGTCACAAAATACATAACGTCACAAAAATAAATGACGTCATAAAATACATAACGTCACAAAAATAAATGACCTCACAAAAATTCCTTACGTCACAAAAATAAATAACGTCACAAAATACATAACGTCACAAAAATAAATGACGTCACAAAATACATAACGTCACAAAAATAAATGACGTCACAAAAATTAATTACGTCACATAATACATAACGTCACAAAAATAAATGACGTCACAAAATACATAACGTCACAAAATACATAACGTCACAAAAATAAATGACGTCACAAAATACATAACGTCAAAAAAATAAATGACGTCATAAAATACATAACGTCACAAAATTAATGACGTCACAAAACTTAATTACGTCACAAAATACATAACGTCACAAAAATAAATGACGTCAAAAAATACACAACCTCACAAAAATAAATGACGTCACAAAATACATAACGTCACAAAAATAAATGACGTCACAAAATACATAACGTCACAAAAATAAATGACGTCACAAAATACATAACGTCACAAAAATAAATGACGTCACAAAATACATAACGTCACAAAAATAAATGACGTCACAAAAATTAATGACGTCACAAAATACATAACGTCACAACAATAAATGACGTCACAAAATACATAACGTCACAAAAATAAATGACGTCACAAAAATTAATTACGTCACAAAATACATAACGTCACAAAAATAAATGACGTCACAAAATACATAACGTCACAAAATACATAACGTCACAAAAATAAATGACGTCACAAAATACATAACGTCAAAAAAATAAATGACGTCACAAAATACATAACGTCACAAAAAATAAATGACGTCACAAAATGCATAACGTGACAAAAATAAATGATGTCACAAAATACATAACGTCACAAAAATAAATGACGTCATAAAATACATAACGTCACAAAAATAAATGACGTCACAAAAATTTATTACGTCACAAAAATAAATAACGTCACAAAATACATAACGTCACAAAATACATAACGGCACAAAAATAAATGAAGTCACAAAATACATAACGTCACAAAAATAAATGACGTCACAAATATTAATGACGTCACAAAATACATAACGTCACAAAAATTAATTACGTCACAAAATGCATAACGTCACAAAAATAAATGACGTCACAAAATACATAACGTCACAAAATACATAACGTCACAAAAATAAATGACGTCACAAAATACATAACGTCAAAAAAATAAATGACGTCACAAAATACATAACGTCACAAAAAATAAATGACGTCACAAAATGCATAACGTGACAAAAATAAATGATGTCACAAAATACATAACGTCACAAAAATAAATGACGTCACAATAATAAATGACGTCACAAAATACATAACGTCAAAAACATAAATGACGTCACAAAATACATAACGTTACAAAAATAAATTACGTCACAAAATACATAACGTCACAAAAATAAATGACGTCACAAAATACATAACGTCACAAAAAAATGACGTCACAAAATACATAACGTCACAAAAATAAATGACGTCACAAAATACATAACGTCACAAATATAAATGACGTCACAAAATATTTAATGACACAAAATTAAATGACGTCACAAAATACATATTTTATTAAATACATAACGTCACAAAATAAATAACGTCACAAAAATAAATGACGTCTAAAAATACATTACGTCACAAAAATAAATGACGTCACAAAATACATAACGTCACAAAAATAAATGACGTCACAAAATACATAACGTCACAAAAATAAATGACGTCACAAAAATAAATGACGTCACAAAATACATAACGTCACAAAAATAAATGACGTCACAAAATACATAACGTCACAAATAACATAACGTCAAAAAATAAATGATGTCACAAAATACATAACGTCTAAAAAATAAATGACGTCACAAAATACATAACGTCACAAAAATAAATGACGTCATAAAATACATAACGTCACAAAAATAAATGACGTCACAAAAATTAATGACGTCACAAAATACATAACGTCACAACAATAAATGACGTCACAAAATACATAACGTCACAAAAATAAATGACGTCACAAAAATTAATTACGTCACAAAATACATAACGTCACAAAAATAAATGACGTCACAAAATACATAACGTCACAAAATACATAACGTCACAAAAATAAATGACGTCACAAAATACATAACGTCAAAAAAATAAATGACGTCACAAAATACATAACGTCACAAAAAATAAATGACGTCACAAAATGCATAACGTGACAAAAATAAATGATGTCACAAAATACATAACGTCACAAAAATAAATGACGTCATAAAATACATAACGTCACAAAAATAAATGACGTCACAAAAATTTATTACGTCACAAAAATAAATAACGTCACAAAATACATAACGTCACAAAATACATAACGGCACAAAAATAAATGAAGTCACAAAATACATAACGTCACAAAAATAAATGACGTCACAAATATTAATGACGTCACAAAATACATAACGTCACAAAAATTAATTACGTCACAAAATGCATAACGTCACAAAAATAAATGACGTCACAAAATACATAACGTCACAAAATACATAACGTCACAAAAATAAATGACGTCACAAAATACATAACGTCAAAAAAATAAATGACGTCACAAAATACATAACGTCACAAAAAATAAATGACGTCACAAAATGCATAACGTGACAAAAATAAATGATGTCACAAAATACATAACGTCACAAAAATAAATGACGTCACAATAATAAATGACGTCACAAAATACATAACGTCAAAAACATAAATGACGTCACAAAATACATAACGTTACAAAAATAAATTACGTCACAAAATACATAACGTCACAAAAATAAATGACGTCACAAAATACATAACGTCACAAAAAAATGACGTCACAAAATACATAACGTCACAAAAATAAATGACGTCACAAAATACATAACGTCACAAATATAAATGACGTCACAAAATATTTAATGACACAAAATTAAATGACGTCACAAAATACATATTTTATAAAATACATAACGTCACAAAATAAATAACGTCACAAAAATAAATGACGTCTAAAAATACATTACGTCACAAAAATAAATGACGTCACAAAATACATAACGTCACAAAAATAAATGACGTCACAAAATACATAACGTCACAAAAATAAATGACGTCACAAAAATAAATGACGTCACAAAATACATAACGTCACAAAAATAAATGACGTCACAAAATACATAACGTCACAAATAACATAACGTCAAAAAATAAATGATGTCACAAAATACATAACGTCTAAAAAATAAATGACGTCACAAAATACATAACGTCACAAAAATAAATGACGTCATAAAATACATAACGTCACAAAAATAAATGACCTCACAAAAATTCCTTACGTCACAAAAATAAATAACGTCACAAAATACATAACGTAAAAAATACATAACGGCACAAAAATAAATGACGTCACAAAATACATAACGTCACAAAAATAAATGACGTCACAAAATATTTAACGACACAAAATTAAATGACGTCTCAAAATACATATTTCATAAAATACATAACGTCACAAAAATAAATGACGTCACAAAATACATAACGTCACAAAAATCAATGACGTCACAAAATACATAACGTCACGAAAATAAATTACGTCACAAAATACATAACGTCACAAAAACAAATGACGTCACAAAATACATAACGTCACAAAAATAAATGACGTCACAAAATACATAACGTCACCAAAATAAATGACGTCACAAAAATTAATTACGTCACAAAATACATAACGTCACAAAATATATAACGTCACAAAAATAAATGACGTCACAAAAATTAATTACGTCACAAAATACATAACGTCACAAAAATAAATAACGTCACAAAATACATAACGTCACAAAATACATAACGTCACAAAAATAAATGACGTCATAAAATAAATAAAGTCACAAAAATAAATGACGTCACAAAATGCATAACGTCACAAAAATAAATGATGTCACAAATACATAACGTCACAAAAATAAATGACGTCACAAAAATCTATAACGTCACAAAATTAAATAACGTCACAAAATACATAACGTCACAAAATACATAGCGGCACAAAAATAAATGACGTCACAAAATACATAACGTCACAAAAATAAATGACGTCACAAAATACATAACGTCAAAAAATAAATGACGTCACAAAATACATAACGTCACAAAAATAAATGACGTCACAAAATACATAACGTCACAAAAATAAATGACGTCACAATAATAAATGACGTCACAAAATACATAAGGTCACAAAAATAAATGACGTCACATAATACATAACGTTACAAAAATAAATGACGTAACAAAATACATAACGTCACAAAAATAAATGACGTCACAAAATACATAACGTCACAAAAAAATGACGTCACAAAATACATAACGTCAAAAAAATAAATGACGTCACAAAATACATAACGTCACCAAAATAAATGACGTAACAAAAATTAATTACGTCACAAAATACATAACGTCACAAAATATATAACGTCACAAAAATAAATGACGTCACAAAAATTAATTACGTCATAAAATACATAACGTCACAAAAATAAATAACGTCACAAAATACATAATGTCACAAAATACATAACGTCACAAAAATAAATGACGTCACAAAATAAATAAAGTCACAAAAATAAATGACGTCACAAAATGCATAACGTCACAAAAATAAATGATGTCAAAAAATACATAACGTCACAAAAATAAATGACGTCACAAAAATTTATTACGTCACAAAATTAAATAACGTCACAAAATACATAACGTCACAAAATTCATAGCGGCACAAAAATAAATGACGTCACAAAATACATAACGTCACAAAAATAAATGACGTCACAAAATACATAACGTCACAAAAATAAATGACGTCACAAAATACATAACGTCACAAAAATAAATGACGTCACAAAATACATAACGTCACAAAAATAAATGACGTCACAAAATACATAACGTCACAAAAAATGACGTCAAAAAATACATAACGTCACAAAAATAAATGACGTCACAAAATACATAACGTCACCAAAATAAATGACGTAACAAAAATTAATTACGTCACAAAATACATAACGTCACAAAATATATAACGTCACAAAAATAAATGACGTTACATAAATTAATTACGTCACAAAATACATAACGTCACAAAAATAAATAACGTCACAAAATACATAACGTCACAAAAATAAATGATGTCACAAATACATAACGTCACAAAAATAAATGATGTCACAAAATGCATAACGTCACAAAAATAAATGATGTCACAAATACATAACGTCACAAAAATAAATGACGTCACAAAAATGTATTACGTCACAAAAATAAATAACGTCACAAAATACATAATGTCACAAAATACATAGCGGCACAAAAATAAATGACGTCACAAAATACATAACGTTACAAAAATAAATGACGTTACAAAATACATAACGTCAAAAAAATAAATGACGTCACAAAATACATAACGTCACAAAAATAAATGACGTCACAAAATACATAACGTCACAAAAATAAATGACGTCACAAAAATTAATGACGTCACAAAATACATAACGTCACAAAAATAAATGACGTCACAAAATACATAACGTCACAAAAATAAATGACGTCACAAAAATTAATTACGTCACAAAATACATAAGGTCACAAAAATAAATGACGTCACAAAATACATAACGTCACAAAATACATAACGTCACAAAAATAAATGACGTCACAAAATACATAACGTCAAAAAAATAAATGACGTCACAAAATACATAACGTCACAAAAAATAAATGACGTCACAAAATGCATAACGTGACAAAAATAAATGATGTCACAAAATACATAACGTCACAAAAATAAATGACGTCATAAAATACATAACGTCACAAAAATAAATGACGTCACAAAAATTTATTACGTCACAAAAATAAATAACGTCACAAAATACATAACGTCACAAAATACATAACGGCACAAAAATAAATGAAGTCACAAAATACATAACGTCACAAAAATAAATGACGTCACAAAATACATAACGTCAAAAAAATAAATGACGTCACAAAATACATAACGTCACAAAAAATAAATGACGTCACAAAATGCATAACGTGACAAAAATAAATGACGTCACAAAATACATAACGTCACAAAATACATAACGTCACAAAAATAAATGACGTCACAAAATACATAACGTCAAAAAAATAAATGACGTCACAAAATACATAACGTCACAAAAATCAATGACGTCACAAAATACATAACGTCACGAAAATAAATTACGTCACAAAATACATAACGTCACAAAAACAAATGACGTCACAAAATACATAACGTCACAAAAATAAATGACGTCACAAAATACATAACGTCACCAAAATAAATGACGTCACAAAAATTAATTACGTCACAAAATACATAACGTCACAAAATATATAACGTCACAAAAATAAATGACGTCACAAAAATTAATTACGTCACAAAAAACATAACGTCACAAAAATAAATAACGTCACAAAATACATAACGTCACAAAATACATAACGTCACAAAAATAAATGACGTCATAAAATAAATAAAGTCACAAAAATAAATGACGTCACAAAATGCATAACGTCACAAAAATAAATGATGTCACAAATACATAACGTCACAAAAATAAATGACGTCACAAAAATCTATAACGTCACAAAATTAAATAACGTCACAAAATACATAACGTCACAAAATACATAGCGGCACAAAAATAAATGACGTCACAAAATACATAACGTCACAAAAATAAATGACGTCACAAAATACATAACGTCAAAAAATAAATGACGTCACAAAATACATAACGTCACAAAAATAAATGACGTCACAAAATACATAACGTCACAAAAATAAATGACGTCACAATAATAAATGACGTCACAAAATACATAAGGTCACAAAAATAAATGACGTCACATAATACATAACGTTACAAAAATAAATGACGTAACAAAATACATAACGTCACAAAAATAAATGACGTCACAAAATACATAACGTCACAAAAAAATGACGTCACAAAATACATAACGTCACAAAAATAAATGACGTCACAAAATACATAACGTCACCAAAATAAATGACGTAACAAAAATTAATTACGTCACAAAATACATAACGTCACAAAATATATAACGTCACAAAAATAAATGACGTCACAAAAATTAATAACGTCATAAAATACATAACGTCACAAAAATAAATAACGTCACAAAATACATAATGTCACAAAATACATAACGTCACAAAAATAAATGACGTCACAAAATAAATAAAGTCACAAAAATAAATGACGTCACAAAATGCATAACGTCACAAAAATAAATGATGTCAAAAAATACATAACGTCACAAAAATAAATGACGTCACAAAAATTTATTACGTCACAAAATTAAATAACGTCACAAAATACATAACGTCACAAAATTCATAGCGGCACAAAAATAAATGACGTCACAAAATACATAACGTCACAAAAATAAATGACGTCACAAAATACATAACGTCACAAAAATAAATGACGTCACAAAATACATAACGTCACAAAAATAAATGACGTCACAAAATACATAACGTCACAAAAATAAATGACGTCACAAAATACATAACGTCACAAAAAATGACGTCAAAAAATACATAACGTCACAAAAATAAATGACGTCACAAAATACATAACGTCACCAAAATAAATGACGTAACAAAAATTAATTACGTCACAAAATACATAACGTCACAAAAATAAATGACGTTACATAAATTAATTACGTCACAAAATACATAACGTCACAAAAATAAATAACGTCACAAAATACATAACGTCACAAAAATAAATGATGTCACAAATACATAACGTCACAAAAATAAATGATTTTACAAAATGCATAACGTCACAAAAATAAATGATGTCACAAATACATAACGTCACAAAAATAAATGACGTCACAAAAATGTATTACGTCACAAAAATAAATAACGTCACAAAATACATAATGTCACAAAATACATAGCGGCACAAAAATAAATGACGTCACAAAATACATAACGTTACAAAAATAAATGACGTTACAAAATACATAACGTCAAAAAAATAAATGACGTCACAAAATACATAACGTCACAAAAATAAATGACGTCACAAAATACATAACGTCACAAAAATAAATGACGTCACAAAAATTAATGACGTCACAAAATACATAACGTCACAAAAATAAATGACGTCACAAAATACATAACGTCACAAAAATAAATGACGTCACAAAAATTAATTACGTCACAAAATACATAACGTCACAAAAATAAATGACGTCACAAAATACATAACGTCACAAAATACATAACGTCACAAAAATAAATGACGTCACAAAATACATAACGTCAAAAAAATAAATGACGTCACAAAATACATAACGTCACAAAAAATAAATGACGTCACAAAATGCATAACGTGACAAAAATAAATGATGTCACAAAATACATAACGTCACAAAAATAAATGACGTCATAAAATACATAACGTCACAAAAATAAATGACGTCACAAAAATTTATTACGTCACAAAAATAAATAACGTCACAAAATACATAACGTCACAAAATACATAACGGCACAAAAATAAATGAAGTCACAAAATACATAACGTCACAAAAATAAATGACGTCACAAATATTAATGACGTCACAAAATACATAACGTCACAAAAATTAATTACGTCACAAAATGCATAACGTCACAAAAATAAATGACGTCACAAAATACATAACGTCACAAAATACATAACGTCACAAAAATAAATGACGTCACAAAATACATAACGTCAAAAAAATAAATGACGTCACAAAATACATAACGTCACAAAAAATAAATGACGTCACAAAATGCATAACGTGACAAAAATAAATGATGTCACAAAATACATAACGTCACAAAAATAAATGACGTCACAATAATAAATGACGTCACAAAATACATAACGTCAAAAACATAAATGACGTCACAAAATACATAACGTTACAAAAATAAATTACGTCACAAAATACATAACGTCACAAAAATAAATGACGTCACAAAATACATAACGTCACAAAAAAATGACGTCACAAAATACATAACGTCACAAAAATAAATGACGTCACAAAATACATAACGTCACAAATATAAATGACGTCACAAAATATTTAATGACACAAAATTAAACGACGTCACAAAATACATATTTTATAAAATACATAACGTCACAAAATAAATAACGTCACAAAAATAAATGACGTCTAAAAATACATTACGTCACAAAAATAAATGACGTCACAAAATACATAACGTCACAAAAATAAATGACGTCACAAAATACATAACGTCACAAAAATAAATGACGTCACAAAAATAAATGACGTCACAAAATACATAACGTCACAAAAATAAATGACGTCACAAAATACATAACGTCACAAATAACATAACGTCAAAAAATAAATGATGTCACAAAATACATAACGTCTAAAAAATAAATGACGTCACAAAATACATAACGTCACAAAAATAAATGACGTCATAAAATACATAACGTCACAAAAATAAATGACCTCACAAAAATTCCTTACGTCACAAAAATAAATAACGTCACAAAATACATAACGTAAAAAAATACATAACGGCACAAAAATAAATGACGTCACAAAATACATAACGTCACAAAAATAAATGACGTCACAAAATATTTAACGACACAAAATTAAATGACGTCTCAAAATACATATTTCATAAAATACATAACGTCACAAAAATAAATGACGTCACAAAATACATAACGTCACAAAAATCAATGACGTCACAAAATACATAACGTCACGAAAATAAATTACGTCACAAAATACATAACGTCACAAAAACAAATGACGTCACAAAATACATAACGTCACAAAAATAAATGACGTCACAAAATACATAACGTCACCAAAATAAATGACGTCACAAAAATTAATTACGTCACAAAATACATAACGTCACAAAATATATAACGTCACAAAAATAAATGACGTCACAAAAATTAATTACGTCACAAAATACATAACGTCACAAAATAAAATAACGTCACAAAATACATAACGTCACAAAATACATAACGTCACAAAAAAAGACGTCACAAAATACATAACGTCACAAAAATAAATGACGTCACAAAATATATAACGTCAAAAAATAAATGACGTCAGAAAATACATAACGTCACAAAAATAAATGACGTCACAAAATACATAACGTCACAAAAATAAATGACGTCACAATAATAAATGACGTCACAAAATACATAAGGTCACAAAAATAAATGACGTCACATAATACATAACGTTATAAAAATAAATGACGTAACAAAATACATAACGTCACAAAAATAAATGACGTCACAAAATACATAACGTCACAAAAATAAATGACGTCACAATAATAAATGACGTCACAAAATACATAAGGTCACAAAAATAAATGACGTCACATAATACAAAACGTTACAAAAATAAATGACGTAACAAAATACATAACGTCAAAAAAATAAATGACGTCACAAAATACATAACGTCACAAAAAAATGACGTCACAAAATACATAACGTCACCAAAATAAATGACGTCACAAAAATAAATAACGTCACAAAATACATAATGTCACAAAATACATAACGTCACAAAAATAAATGACGTCACAAAATAAATAAAGTCACAAAAATAAATGACGTCACAAAATGCATAACGTCACAAAAATAAATGATGTCAAAAAATACATAACCTCACAAAAATAAATGACGTCACAAAAATTTATTACGTCACAAAATTAAATAACGTCACAAAATACATAACGTCACAAAATTCATAGCGGCACAAAAATCAATGACGTCACAAAATACATAACGTCACAAAAATAAATGACGTCACAAAATACATAACGTCACAAAAATAAATGACGTCACAATAATAAATGAAGTCACAAAATACATAAGGTCACAAAAATAAATGACGTCACTAAATACATAACGTTACAAAAATAAATGACGTCACAAAATACATAACGTCACAAAAATAAATGACGTCACAAAATACATAACGTCACAAAAAATGACGCCACAATATACATAACGTCACAAAAATAAATGACGTCACAAAATACATAACGTCACCAAAATAAATGACGTAACAAAAATTAATTACGTCACAAAATACATAACGTCACAAAATATATAACGTCACAAAAATAAATGACGTTACAAAAATTAATTACGTCACAAAATACATAACGTCACAAAAATAAATAACGTCACAAAATACATAACGTCACAAAATACATAACGTCACAAAAATAAATGACGTCACAAAATAAATAAAGTCACAAAAATAAATGATGTCACAAAATGCATAACGTCACAAAAATAAATGATGTCACAAAATACATAACGTCACAAAAATAAATGACGTCACAAAAATTTATTACGTCACAAAAATAAATAACGTCACAAAATACATAATATCACAAAATACATAGCGGCACAAAAATAAATGACGTCACAAAATACATAACGTTACAAAAATAAATGACGTTACAAAATACATAACGTCAAAAAAATAAATGACGTCACAAAATACATAACGTCACAAAAATAAATGACGTCACAAAATACATAACGTCACAAAAATAAATGACGTAACAATAATAAATGACGTCACAAAATACATAACTTCACAAAAATAAATGACGTCACAAAATACATAACGTTACAAAAATAAATGACGTCACAAAATACATAACGTCACAAAAATAAATGACGTCACAAAATACATAACGTCACAAAAATAAATGACGTCACAAAATACATAACGTCACAAAAATAAATGACGTCACAAAATACATAACGTCACAAAAATAAATGACGTCACAAAATACATAACGTCACAAAAATAAATGACGTCACAAAAATTAATTACGTCACAAAATACATAACGTCACAAAAATAAATGACGTCACAAAATACATAACGTCACAAAATACATAACGTCACAAAAATAAATGACGTCACAAAATACATAACGTCAAAAAAATAAATGACGTCACAAAATACATAACGTCACAAAATTAATGACTTCACAAAACTTAATTACGTCACAAAATACATAACGTCACAAAAATAAATGACGTCAAAAAATACACAACCTCACAAAAATAAATGACGTCACAAAATACATAACGTCACAAAAATAAATGACGTCACAAAATACATAACGTCATAAAAATAAATGACGTCACAAAATACATAACGTCACAAAAATAAATGACGTCACAAAATACATAACGTCACAAAAATAAATGACGTCACAAAAATTAATGACGTCACAAAATACATAACGTCACAACGATAAATGACGTCACAAAATACATAACGTCACAAAAATAAATGACGTCACAAAAATTAATTACGTCACAAAATACATAACGTCACAAAAATAAATGACGTCACAAAATACATAACGTCACAAAATACATAACGTCACAAAAATAAATGACGTCACAAAATACATAACGTCAAAAAAATAAATGACGTCACAAAATACATAACGTCACAAAAAATAAATGACGTCACAAAATGCATAACGTGACAAAAATAAATGATGTCACAAAATACATAACGTCACAAAAATAAATGACGTCACAATAATAAATGACGTCACAAAATACATAACGTCAAAAACATAAATGACGTCACAAAATACATAACGTTACAAAAATAAATTACGTCACAAAATACATAACGTCACAAAAATAAATGACGTCACAAAATACATAACGTCACAAAAAAATGACGTCACAAAATACATAACGTCACAAAAATAAATGACGTCACAAAATACATAACGTCACAAATATAAATGACGTCACAAAATATTTAATGACACAAAATTAAACGACGTCACAAAATACATATTTTATAAAATACATAACGTCACAAAATAAATAACGTCACAAAAATAAATGACGTCTAAAAATACATTACGTCACAAAAATAAATGACGTCACAAAATACATAACGTCACAAAAATAAATGACGTCACAAAATACATAACGTCACAAAAATAAATGACGTCACAAAAATAAATGACGTCACAAAATACATAACGTCACAAAAATAAATGACGTCACAAAATACATAACGTCACAAATAACATAACGTCAAAAAATAAATGATGTCACAAAATACATAACGTCTAAAAAATAAATGACGTCACAAAATACATAACGTCACAAAAATAAATGACGTCATAAAATACATAACGTCACAAAAATAAATGACCTCACAAAAATTCCTTACGTCACAAAAATAAATAACGTCACAAAATACATAACGTAAAAAAATACATAACGGCACAAAAATAAATGACGTCACAAAATACATAACGTCACAAAAATAAATGACGTCACAAAATATTTAACGACACAAAATTAAATGACGTCTCAAAATACATATTTCATAAAATACATAACGTCACAAAAATAAATGACGTCACAAAATACATAACGTCACAAAAATCAATGACGTCACAAAATACATAACGTCACGAAAATAAATTACGTCACAAAATACATAACGTCACAAAAACAAATGACGTCACAAAATACATAACGTCACAAAAATAAATGACGTCACAAAATACATAACGTCACCAAAATAAATGACGTCACAAAAATTAATTACGTCACAAAATACATAACGTCACAAAATATATAACGTCACAAAAATAAATGACGTCACAAAAATTAATTACGTCACAAAATACATAACGTCACAAAATAAAATAACGTCACAAAATACATAACGTCACAAAATACATAACGTCACAAAAAAAGACGTCACAAAATACATAACGTCACAAAAATAAATGACGTCACAAAATATATAACGTCAAAAAATAAATGACGTCAGAAAATACATAACGTCACAAAAATAAATGACGTCACAAAATACATAACGTCACAAAAATAAATGACGTCACAATAATAAATGACGTCACAAAATACATAAGGTCACAAAAATAAATGACGTCACATAATACATAACGTTATAAAAATAAATGACGTAACAAAATACATAACGTCACAAAAATAAATGACGTCACAAAATACATAACGTCACAAAAATAAATGACGTCACAATAATAAATGACGTCACAAAATACATAAGGTCACAAAAATAAATGACGTCACATAATACAAAACGTTACAAAAATAAATGACGTAACAAAATACATAACGTCAAAAAAATAAATGACGTCACAAAATACATAACGTCACAAAAAAATGACGTCACAAAATACATAACGTCACCAAAATAAATGACGTCACAAAAATAAATAACGTCACAAAATACATAATGTCACAAAATACATAACGTCACAAAAATAAATGACGTCACAAAATAAATAAAGTCACAAAAATAAATGACGTCACAAAATGCATAACGTCACAAAAATAAATGATGTCAAAAAATACATAACCTCACAAAAATAAATGACGTCACAAAAATTTATTACGTCACAAAATTAAATAACGTCACAAAATACATAACGTCACAAAATTCATAGCGGCACAAAAATCAATGACGTCACAAAATACATAACGTCACAAAAATAAATGACGTCACAAAATACATAACGTCACAAAAATAAATGACGTCACAAAAATAAATGAAGTCACAAAATACATAAGGTCACAAAAATAAATGACGTCACTAAATACATAACGTTACAAAAATAAATGACGTCACAAAATACATAACGTCACAAAAATAAATGACGTCACAAAATACATAACGTCACAAAAAATGACGCCACAATATACATAACGTCACAAAAATAAATGACGTCACAAAATACATAACGTCACCAAAATAAATGACGTAACAAAAATTAATTACGTCACAAAATACATAACGTCACAAAATATATAACGTCACAAAAATAAATGACGTTACAAAAATTAATTACGTCACAAAATACATAACGTCACAAAAATAAATAACGTCACAAAATACATAACGTCACAAAATACATAACGTCACAAAAATAAATGACGTCACAAAATAAATAAAGTCACAAAAATAAATGATGTCACAAAATGCATAACGTCACAAAAATAAATGATGTCACAAAATACATAACGTCACAAAAATAAATGACGTCACAAAAATTTATTACGTCACAAAAATAAATAACGTCACAAAATACATAATATCACAAAATACATAGCGGCACAAAAATAAATGACGTCACAAAATACATAACGTTACAAAAATAAATGACGTTACAAAATACATAACGTCAAAAAAATAAATGACGTCACAAAATACATAACGTCACAAAAATAAATGACGTCACAAAATACATAACGTCACAAAAATAAATGACGTAACAATAATAAATGACGTCACAAAATACATAACTTCACAAAAATAAATGACGTCACAAAATACATAACGTTACAAAAATAAATGACGTCACAAAATACATAACGTCACAAAAATAAATGACGTCACAAAATACATAACGTCACAAAAATAAATGACGTCACAAAATACATAACGTCACAAAAATAAATGACGTCACAAAATACATAACGTCACAAAAATAAATGACGTCACAAAATACATAACGTCACAAAAATAAATGACGTCACAAAAATTAATTACGTCACAAAATACATAACGTCACAAAAATAAATGACGTCACAAAATACATAACGTCACAAAATACATAACGTCACAAAAATAAATGACGTCACAAAATACATAACGTCAAAAAAATAAATGACGTCACAAAATACATAACGTCACAAAATTAATGACTTCACAAAACTTAATTACGTCACAAAATACATAACGTCACAAAAATAAATGACGTCAAAAAATACACAACCTCACAAAAATAAATGACGTCACAAAATACATAACGTCACAAAAATAAATGACGTCACAAAATACATAACGTCATAAAAATAAATGACGTCACAAAATACATAACGTCACAAAAATAAATGACGTCACAAAATACATAACGTCACAAAAATAAATGACGTCACAAAAATTAATGACGTCACAAAATACATAACGTCACAACGATAAATGACGTCACAAAATACATAACGTCACAAAAATAAATGACGTCACAAAAATTAATTACGTCACAAAATACATAACGTCACAAAAATAAATGACGTCACAAAATACATAACGTCACAAAATACATAACGTCACAAAAATAAATGACGTCACAAAATACATAACGTCAAAAAAATAAATGACGTCACAAAATACATAACGTCACAAAAAATAAATGACGTCACAAAATGCATAACGTGACAAAAATAAATGATGTCACAAAATACATAACGTCACAAAAATAAATGACGTCATAAAATACATAACGTCACAAAAATAAATGACGTCACAAAAATTTATTACGTCACAAAAATAAATAACGTCACAAAATACATAACGTCACAAAATACATAACGGCACAAAAATAAATGAAGTCACAAAATACATAACGTCACAAAAATAAATGACGTCACAAAATACATAACGTCACAAAATACATAACGTCACAAAAATAAATGACGTCACAAAATACATAACGTCAAAAAAATAAATGACGTCACAAAATACATAACGTCACAAAAAATAAATGACGTCACAAAATGCATAACGTGACAAAAATAAATGATGTCACAAAATACATAACGTCACAAAAATAAATGACGTCACAATAATAAATGACGTCACAAAATACATAACGTCAAAAAATAAATGACGTCACAAAATACATAACGTTACAAAAATAAATTACGTCACAAAATACATAACGTCACAAAAATAAATGACGTCACAAAATACATAACGTCACAAAAAAATGACGTCACAAAATACATAACGTCACAAAAATAAATGACGTCACAAAATACATAACGTCACAAATATAAATGACGTCACAAAATATTTAATGACACAAAATTAAATGACGTCACAAAATACATATTTTATAAAATACATAACGTCACAAAACAAATAAAGTCACAAAAATAAATGACGTCTAAAAATACATTACGTCACAAAAATAAATGACGTCACAAAATACATAACGTCACAAAAATAAATGACGTCACAAAATACATAACGTCACAAAAATAAATGACGTCACAAAAATAAATGACGTCACAAAATACATAACGTCACAAAAATAAATGACGTCACAAAATACATAACGTCACAAAAATAAATGACGTCACAAAAATTAATGACGTCACAAAATACATAACGTCACAACAATAAATGACGTCACAAAATACATAACGTCACAAAAATAAATGACGTCACAAAAATTAATTACGTCACAAAATACATAACGTCAAAAAAATAAATGACGTCACAAAATACATAACGTCACAAAAAATAAATGACGTCACAAAATGCATAACGTGACAAAAATAAATGATGTCACAAAATACATAACGTCACAAAAATAAATGACGTCATAAAATACATAACGTCACAAAAATAAATGACGTCACAAAAATTTATTACGTCACAAAAATAAATAACGTCACAAAATACATAACGTCACAAAATACATAACGGCACAAAAATAAATGAAGTCACAAAATACATAACGTCACAAAAATAAATGACGTCACAAAATACATAACGTCACAAAATACATAACGTCACAAAAATAAATGACGTCACAAAATACATAACGTCAAAAAAATAAATGACGTCACAAAATACATAACGTCACAAAAAATAAATGACGTCACAAAATGCATAACGTGACAAAAATAAATGATGTCACAAAATACATAACGTCACAAAAATAAATGACGTCACAATAATAAATGACGTCACAAAATACATAACGTCAAAAAATAAATGACGTCACAAAATACATAACGTTACAAAAATAAATTACGTCACAAAATACATAACATCACAAAAATAAATGACGTCACAAAATACATAACGTTACAAAAATAAATGACGTCACAAAATATTTAACGACACAAAATTAAATGACGTCTCAAAAATTTATTACGTCACAAAAATAAATAACGTCACAAAATACATAACGTAAAAAAATACATAACGGCACAAAAATAAATGACGTCACAAAATACATAACGTCACAAAAATAAATGACGTCACAAAATACATAACGTCACAAAAATAAATGACGTCACAAAATACATAACGTTACAAAAATAAATGACGTCACAAAATATTTAACGACACAAAATTAAATGACGTCTCAAAATACATATTTCATAAAATACATAACGTCACAAAAATAAATGACGTCACAAAATACATAACGTCACAAAAATCAATGACGTCACAAAATACATAACGTCACGAAAATAAATTACGTCACAAAATACATAACGTCACAAAAACAAATGACGTCACAAAATACATAACGTCACAAAAATAAATGACGTCACAAAATACATAACGTCACCAAAATAAATGACGTCACAAAAATTAATTACGTCACAAAATACATAACGTCACAAAATATATAACGTTACAAAAATAAATGACGTCACAAAAATTAATTACGTCACAAAATACATATCGTCACAAAAATAAATAACGTCACAAAATACATAACGTCACAAAATACATAACGTCACAAAAATAAATGACGTCACAAAATAAATAAAGTCACAAAAATAAATGACGTCACAAAATGCATAACGTCACAAAAATAAATGATGTCACAAATACATAACGTCACAAAAATAAATGACGTCACAAAAATCTATAACGTCACAAAATTAAATAACGTCACAAAATGCATAACGTCACAAAATACATAGCGGTACAAAAATAAATGACGTCACAAATTACATAACGTCACAAAAATAAATGACGTCACAAAATACATAACGTCAAAAAATAAATGACGTCACAAAATACATAACGTCACAAAAATAAATGACGTCACAAAATACATAACGTCACAAAAATAAATGACGTAACAATAATAAATGACGTCACAAAATACATAAGGTCACAAAAATAAATGACGTCACATAATACATAACGTTACAAAAATAAATGACGTAACAAAATACATAACGTCACAAAAATAAATGACGTCACAAAATACATAACGTCACAAAAAAATGACGTCACAAAATACATAACGTCACAAAAATAAATGACGTCACAAAATACATAACGTCATCAAAATAAATGACGTAACAAAAATTAATTACGTCACAAAATACATAACGTCACAAAATATATAACGTCACAAAAATAAATGACGTCACAAAAATTAATTACGTCATAAAATACATAACGTCACAAAAATAAATAACGTCACAAAATACATAATGTCACAAAATACATAACGTCACAAAAATAAATGACGTCACAAAAATTAATTACGTCACAAAATACATAACGTCACAAAAATAAATGACGTCACAAAATACATAACGTCACAAAATACATAACGTCACAAAAATAAATGACGTCACAAAATACATAACGTCAAAAAAATAAATGACGTCACAAAATACATAACGTCACAAAAAATAAATGACGTCACAAAATGCATAACGTGACAAAAATAAATGATGTCACAAAATACATAACGTCACAAAAATAAATGACGTCATAAAATACATAACGTCACAAAAATAAATGACGTCACAAAAATTTATTACGTCACAAAAATAAAAAACGTCACAAAATACATAACGTCACAAAATACATAACGGCACAAAAATAAATGAAGTCACAAAATACATAACGTCACAAAAATAAATGACGTCACAAAATACATAACGTCACAAAATACATAACGTCACAAAAATAAATGACGTCACAAAATACATAACGTCAAAAAAATAAATGACGTCACAAAATACATAACGTCACAAAAAATAAATGACGTCACAAAATGCATAACGTGACAAAAATAAATGATGTCACAAAATACATAACGTCACAAAAATAAATGACGTCACAATAATAAATGACGTCACAAAATACATAACGTCAAAAAATAAATGACGTCACAAAATACATAACGTTACAAAAATAAATTACGTCACAAAATACATAACATCACAAAAATAAATGACGTCACAAAATACATAACGTTACAAAAATAAATGACGTCACAAAATATTTAACGACACAAAATTAAATGACGTCTCAAAAATTTATTACGTCACAAAAATAAATAACGTCACAAAATGCATAACGTAAAAAAATACATAACGGCACAAAAATAAATGACGTCACAAAATACATAACGTCACAAAAATAAATGACGTCACAAAATACATAACGTCACAAAAATAAATGACGTCACAAAATACATAACGTTACAAAAATAAATGACGTCACAAAATATTTAACGACACAAAATTAAATGACGTCTCAAAATACATATTTCATAAAATACATAACGTCACAAAAATAAATGACGTCACAAAATACATAACGTCACAAAAATCAATGACGTCACAAAATACATAACGTCACGAAAATAAATTACGTCACAAAATACATAACGTCACAAAAACAAATGACGTCACAAAATACATAACGTCACAAAAATAAATGACGTCACAAAATACATAACGTCACCAAAATAAATGACGTCACAAAAATTAATTACGTCACAAAATACATAACGTCACAAAATATATAACGTTACAAAAATAAATGACGTCACAAAAATTAATTACGTCACAAAATACATATCGTCACAAAAATAAATAACGTCACAAAATACATAACGTCACAAAATACATAACGTCACAAAAATAAATGACGTCACAAAATAAATAAAGTCACAAAAATAAATGACGTCACAAAATATATAACGTCACAAAAATAAATGATGTCACAAATACATAACGTCACAAAAATAAATGACGTCACAAAAATCTATAACGTCACAAAATTAAATAACGTCACAAAATGCATAACGTCACAAAATACATAGCGGTACAAAAATAAATGACGTCACAAATTACATAACGTCACAAAAATAAATGACGTCACAAAATACATAACGTCAAAAAATAAATGACGTCACAAAATACATAACGTCACAAAAATAAATGACGTCACAAAATACATAACGTCACAAAAATAAATGACGTAACAATAATAAATGACGTCACAAAATACATAAGGTCACAAAAATAAATGACGTCACATAATACATAACGTTACAAAAATAAATGACGTAACAAAATACATAACGTCACAAAAATAAATGACGTCACAAAATACATAACGTCACAAAAAAATGACGTCACAAAATACATAACGTCACAAAAATAAATGACGTCACAAAATACATAACGTCACCAAAATAAATGACGTAACAAAAATTAATTACGTCACAAAATACATAACGTCACAAAATATATAACGTCACAAAAATAAATGACGTCACAAAAATTAATTACGTCATAAAATACATAACGTCACAAAAATAAATAACGTCACAAAATACATAATGTCACAAAATACATAACGTCACAAAAATAAATGACGTCACAAAATAAATAAAGTCACAAAAATAAATGACGTCACAAAATGCATAACGTCACAAAAATAAATGATGTCAAAAAATACATAACGTCACAAAAATAAATGACGTCACAAAAATTTATTACGTCACAAAATTAAATAACGTCACAAAATACATAACGTCACAAAATTCATAGCGGCACAAAAATAAATGACGTCACAAAATACATAACGTCACAAAAATAAATGACGTCACAAAATACATAACGTCACAAAAATAAATGACGTCACAATAATAAATGAAGTCACAAAATACATAAGGTCACAAAAATAAATGACGTCACTAAATACATAACGTTACAAAAATAAATGACGTCACAAAATACATAACGTCACAAAAATAAATGACGTCACAAAATACATAACGTCACAAAAAATGACGTCACAAAATACATAACGTCACAAAAATAAATGACGTCACAAAATACATAACGTCACCAAAATAAATGACGTAACAAAAATTAATTACGTCACAAAATACATAACGTCACAAAATATATAACGTCACAAAAATAAATGACGTTACAAAAATTAATTACGTCACAAAATACATAACGTCACAAAAATAAATAACGTCACAAAATACATAACGTCACAAAATACATAACGTCACAAAAACAAATGACGTCACAAAATAAATAAAGTCACAAAAATAAATGATTTCACAAAATGCATAACGTCACAAAAATAAATGATGTCACAAAATACATAACGTCACAAAAATAAATGACGTCACAAAAATGTATTACGTCACAAAAATAAATAACGTCACAAAATACATAATGTCACAAAATACATAGCGGCACAAAAATAAATGACGTCACAAAATACATAACGTTACAAAAATAAATGACGTTACAAAATACATAACGTCAAAAAAATAAATGACGTCACAAAATACATAACGTCACAAAAATAAATGACGTCACAAAATACATAACGTCACAAAAATAAATGACGTCACAATAATAAATGACGTCACAAAATACATAACTTCACAAAAATAAATGACGTCACAAAATACATAACGTTACAAAAATAAATGACGTCAAAAAATACATAACGTCACAAAAATAAATGACGTCACAAAATACATAACGTCACAAAAAAATGACGTCACAAAATACATAACGTCACAAAAATAAATGACGTCACAAAATACATAACGTCACAAAAATAAATGACGTCACAAAATTAATTACGTCACAAAATACATAACGTCACAAAAATAAATGACGTCACAAAATACATAACGTCAAAAAATAAATGACGTCACAAAATACATAACGTCACAAAAAAAATGACGTTACAAAATACATGACGTCACAAAATACATAACGTCACAAAAATAAATGACGTCACAAAAATTAATTACGTCACAAAATACATAACGTCACAAAATATATAACGTCACAAAAATAAATGACGTCACAAAAATTAATTACGTCACAAAATACATAACGTCACAAAAATAAATAACGTCAAAAAATACATAACGTCACAAAATACATAACGTCACAAAAATAAATGACGTCACAAAATAAATAAAGTCACAAAAATAAATGACGTCACAAAATACATAACGTCACAAAAATAAATGACGTCACAAAATACATAACGTCACAAAATTAATGACGTCACAAAACTTAATTACGTCACAAAATACATAACGTCACAAAAATAAATGACGTCAAAAATACACAACCTCACAAAAATAAATGACGTCACAAAATACATAACGTCACAAAAATAAATGACGTCACAAAAAACATAACGTCACAAAAATAAATGACGTCACAAAATACATAACGTCACAAAAATAAATGACGTCACAAAATACATAACGTCACAAAAATAAATGACGTCACAAAAATTAATGACGTCACAAAATACATAACGTCACAAAAATAAATGACGTCACAAAATACATAACGTCAACAAAATAAATGACGTAACAAAAATTAATTACGTCACAAATTACATAACGTCACAAAATATATATCGTCACAAAAAAAATGACGTCACAAAAATTAATTACGTCACAAAATACATAACGTCACAAAAATAAATAACGTCACAAAATACATAATGTCACAAAATACATAACGTCACAAAAATAAATGACGTCACAAAATAAATAAAGTCACAAAAATAAATGACGTCACAAAATGCATAACGTCACAAAAATAAATGATGTCAAAAAATACATAACCTCACAAAAATAAATGACGTCACAAAAATTTATTACGTCACAAAATTAAATAACGTCACAAAATACATAACGTCACAAAATTCATAGCGGCACAAAAATAAATGACGTCACAAAATACATAACGTCACAAAAATAAATGACGTCACAAAATACATAACGTCACAAAAATAAATGACGTCACAATAATAAATGAAGTCACAAAATACATAAGGTCACAAAAATAAATGACGTCACTAAATACATAACGTTACAAAAATAAATGACGTCACAAAATACATAACGTCACAAAAATAAATGACGTCACAAAATACATAACGTCACAAAAAATGACGTCACAAAATACATAACGTCACAAAAATAAATGACGTCACAAAATACATAACGTCACCAAAATAAATGACGTAACAAAAATTAATTACGTCACAAAATACATAACGTCACAAAATATATAACGTCACAAAAATAAATGACGTTACAAAAATTAATTACGTCACAAAATACATAACGTCACAAAAATAAATAACGTCACAAAATACATAACGTCACAAAATACATAACGTCACAAAAACAAATGACGTCACAAAATAAATAAAGTCACAAAAATAAATGATTTCACAAAATGCATAACGTCACAAAAATAAATGATGTCACAAAATACATAACGTCACAAAAATAAATGACGTCACAAAAATGTATTACGTCACAAAAATAAATAACGTCACAAAATACATAATGTCACAAAATACATAGCGGCACAAAAATAAATGACGTCACAAAATACATAACGTCACAAAAATAAATGACGTCACAAAATACATAACGTCACAAAAATAAATGACGTCACAATAATAAATGACGTCACAAAATACATAACTTCACAAAAATAAATGACGTCACAAAATACATAACGTCACAATAATAAATGAAGTCACAAAATACATAAGGTCACAAAAATAAATGACGTCACTAAATACATAACGTTACAAAAATAAATGACGTCACAAAATACATAACGTCACAAAAATAAATGACGTCACAAAATACATAACGTCACAAAAATAAATGACGTCACAATAATAAATGACGTCACAAAATACATAACTTCACAAAAATAAATGACGTCACAAAATACATAACGTTACAAAAATAAATGACGTCAAAAAATACATAACGTCACAAAAATAAATGACGTCACAAAATACATAACGTCACAAAAAAATGACGTCACAAAATACATAACGTCACAAAAATAAATGACGTCACAAAATACATAACGTCACAAAAATAAATGACGTCACAAAATTAATTACGTCACAAAATACATAACGTCACAAAAATAAATGACGTCACAAAATACATAACGTCAAAAAATAAATGACGTCACAAAATACATAACGTCACAAAAAAAATGACGTTACAAAATACATGACGTCACAAAATACATAACGTCACAAAAATAAATGACGTCACAAAAATTAATTACGTCACAAAATACATAACGTCACAAAATATATAACGTCACAAAAATAAATGACGTCACAAAAATTAATTACGTCACAAAATACATAACGTCACAAAAATAAATAACGTCAAAAAATACATAACGTCACAAAATACATAACGTCACAAAAATAAATGACGTCACAAAATAAATAAAGTCACAAAAATAAATGACGTCACAAAATACATAACGTCACAAAAATAAATGACGTCACAAAATACATAACGTCACAAAATTAATGACGTCACAAAACTTAATTACGTCACAAAATACATAACGTCACAAAAATAAATGACGTCAAAAATACACAACCTCACAAAAATAAATGACGTCACAAAATACATAACGTCACAAAAATAAATGACGTCACAAAAAACATAACGTCACAAAAATAAATGACGTCACAAAATACATAACGTCACAAAAATAAATGACGTCACAAAATACATAACGTCACAAAAATAAATGACGTCACAAAAATTAATGACGTCACAAAATACATAACGTCACAAAAATAAATGACGTCACAAAATACATAACGTCAACAAAATAAATGACGTAACAAAAATTAATTACGTCACAAATTACATAACGTCACAAAATATATATCGTCACAAAAATAAATGACGTCACAAAAATTAATTACGTCACAAAATACATAACGTCACAAAAATAAATAACGTCACAAAATACATAATGTCACAAAATACATAACGTCACAAAAATAAATGACGTCACAAAATAAATAAAGTCACAAAAATAAATGACGTCACAAAATGCATAACGTCACAAAAATAAATGATGTCAAAAAATACATAACCTCACAAAAATAAATGACGTCACAAAAAATTTATTACGTCACAAAATTAAATAACGTCACAAAATACATAACGTCACAAAATTCATAGCGGCACAAAAATAAATGACGTCACAAAATACATAACGTCACAAAAATAAATGACGTCACAAAATACATAACGTCACAAAAATAAATGACGTCACAATAATAAATGAAGTCACAAAATACATAAGGTCACAAAAATAAATGACGTCACTAAATACATAACGTTACAAAAATAAATGACGTCACAAAATACATAACGTCACAAAAATAAATGACGTCACAAAATACATAACGTCACAAAAAATGACGCCACAAAATACATAACGTCACAAAAATAAATGACGTCACAAAATACATAACGTCACCAAAATAAATGACGTAACAAAAATTAATTACGTCACAAAATACATAACGTCACAAAATATATAACGTCACAAAAATAAATGACGTTACAAAAATTAATTACGTCACAAAATACATAACGTCACAAAAATAAATAACGTCACAAAATACATAACGTCACAAAATACATAACGTCACAAAAATAAATGACGTCACAAAATAAATAGTCACAAAAATAAATGATGTCACAAAATGCATAACGTCACAAAAATAAATGATGTCACAAAATACATAACGTCACAAAAATAAATGGCGTCACAAAAATTTATTACGTCACAAAAATAAATAACGTCACAAAATGCATAATGTCACAAAATACATAGCGGCACAAAAATAAATGACGTCACAAAATACATAACGTTACAAAAATAAATGACGTTACAAAATACATAACGTCAAAAAAATAAATGACGTCACAAAATACATAACGTCACAAAAATAAATGACGTCACAAAATACATAACGTCACAAAAATAAATGACGTAACAATAATAAATGACGTCACAAAATACATAACTTCACAAAAATAAATGACGTCACAAAATACATAACGTTACAAATATAAATGACGTCACAAAATACATAACGTCACAAAAATAAATGACGTCACAAAATACATAACGTCACAAAAATAAATGACGTCACAAAATACATAACGTCACAAAAATAAATGACGTCACAAAATACATAACGTCACAAAAATAAATGACGTCACAAAATACATAACGTCACAAAAATAAATGACGTCACAAAAATTAATTACGTCACATAATACATAACGTCACAAAAATAAATGACGTCACAAAATACATAACGTCACAAAATACATAACGTCACAAAAATAAATGACGTCACAAAATACATAACGTCAAAAAAATAAATGACGTCACAAAATACATAACGTCACAAAATTAATGACGTCACAAAACTTAATTACGTCACAAAATACATAACGTCACAAAAATAAATGACGTCAAAAAATACACAACCTCACAAAAATAAATGACGTCACAAAATACATAACGTCACAAAAATAAATGACGTCACAAAATACATAACGTCACAAAAATAAATGACGTCACAAAATACATAACGTCACAAAAATAAATGACGTCACAAAATACATAACGTCACAAAAATAAATGACGTCACAAAAATTAATGACGTCACAAAATACATAACGTCACAACAATAAATGACGTCACAAAATACATAACGTCACAAAAATAAATGACGTCACAAAAATTAATTACGTCACAAAATACATAACGTCACAAAAATAAATGACGTCACAAAATACATAACGTCACAAAATACATAACGTCACAAAAATAAATGACGTCACAAAATACATAACGTCAAAAAAATAAATGACGTCACAAAATACATAACGTCACAAAAAATAAATGACGTCACAAAATGCATAACGTGACAAAAATAAATGATGTCACAAAATACATAACGTCACAAAAATAAATGACGTCATAAAATACATAACGTCACAAAAATAAATGACGTCACAAAATACATAACGTCACAAAATACATAACGTCACAAAAATAAATGACGTCACAAAATACATAACGTCAAAAAAATAAATGACGTCACAAAATACATAACGTCACAAAATTAATGACGTCACAAAACTTAATTACGTCACAAAATACATAACGTCACAACAATAAATGACGTCACAAAATACATAACGTCACAAAAATAAATGACGTCACAAATATTAATGACGTCACAAAATACATAACGTCACAAAAATTAATTACGTCACAAAATGCATAACGTCACAAAAATAAATGACGTCACAAAATACATAACGTCACAAAATACATAACTTCACAAAAATAAATGACGTCACAAAATACATAACGTCAAAAAAATAAATGACGTCACAAAATACATAACGTCACAAAAAATAAATGACGTCACAAAATGCATAACGTGACAAAAATAAATGATGTCACAAAATACATAACGTCACAAAAATAAATGACGTCACAATAATAAATGACGTCACAAAATACATAACGTCAAAAAAATAAATGACGTCACAAAATACATAACGTTACAAAAATAAATTATGTCACAAAATACATAACGTCACAAAAATAAATGACGTCACAAAATACATAACGTCACAAAAAAATGACGTCACAAAATACATAACGTCACAAAAATAAATGACGTCACAAAATACATAACGTCACAAATATAAATGACGTCACAAAATATTTAATGACACAAAATTAAATGACGTCACAAAATACATATTTTATAAAATACATAACGTCACAAAATAAATAACGTCACAAAAATAAATGACGTCTAAAAATACATTACGTCACAAAAATAAATGACGTCACAAAATACATAACGTCACAAAAATAAATGACGTCACAAAATACATAACGTCACAAAAATAAATGACGTCACAAAAATAAATGACGTCACAAAATACATAACGTCACAAAAATAAATGACGTCACAAAATACATAACGTCACAAATAACATAACGTCAAAAAATAAATGACGTCACAAAATACATAACGTCTAAAAAATAAATGACGTCACAAAATACATAACGTCACAAAAATAAATGACGTCATAAAATACATAACGTCACAAAAATAAATGACCTCACAAAAATTCCTTACGTCACAAAAATAAATAACGTCACAAAATACATAACGTCACAAAAATAAATGACGTCACAAAATACATAACGTCACAAAAATAAATGACGTCACAAAAATTAATTACGTCACATAATACATAACGTCACAAAAATAAATGACGTCACAAAATACATAACGTCACAAAATACATAACGTCACAAAAATAAATGACGTCACAAAATACATAACGTCAAAAAAATAAATGACGTCATAAAATACATAACGTCACAAAATTAATGACGTCACAAAACTTAATTACGTCACAAAATACATAACGTCACAAAAATAAATGACGTCAAAAAATACACAACCTCACAAAAATAAATGACGTCACAAAATACATAACGTCACAAAAATAAATGACGTCACAAAATACATAACGTCACAAAAATAAATGACGTCACAAAATACATAACGTCACAAAAATAAATGACGTCACAAAATACATAACGTCACAAAAATAAATGACGTCACAAAAATTAATGACGTCACAAAATACATAACGTCACAACAATAAATGACGTCACAAAATACATAACGTCACAAAAATAAATGACGTCACAAAAATTAATTACGTCACAAAATACATAACGTCACAAAAATAAATGACGTCACAAAATACATAACGTCACAAAATACATAACGTCACAAAAATAAATGACGTCACAAAATACATAACGTCAAAAAAATAAATGACGTCACAAAATACATAACGTCACAAAAAATAAATGACGTCACAAAATGCATAACGTGACAAAAATAAATGATGTCACAAAATACATAACGTCACAAAAATAAATGACGTCATAAAATACATAACGTCACAAAAATAAATGACGTCACAAAAATTTATTACGTCACAAAAATAAATAACGTCACAAAATACATAACGTCACAAAATACATAACGGCACAAAAATAAATGAAGTCACAAAATACATAACGTCACAAAAATAAATGACGTCACAAATATTAATGACGTCACAAAATACATAACGTCACAAAAATTAATTACGTCACAAAATGCATAACGTCACAAAAATAAATGACGTCACAAAATACATAACGTCACAAAATACATAACGTCACAAAAATAAATGACGTCACAAAATACATAACGTCAAAAAAATAAATGACGTCACAAAATACATAACGTCACAAAAAATAAATGACGTCACAAAATGCATAACGTGACAAAAATAAATGATGTCACAAAATACATAACGTCACAAAAATAAATGACGTCACAATAATAAATGACGTCACAAAATACATAACGTCAAAAACATAAATGACGTCACAAAATACATAACGTTACAAAAATAAATTACGTCACAAAATACATAACGTCACAAAAATAAATGACGTCACAAAATACATAACGTCACAAAAAAATGACGTCACAAAATACATAACGTCACAAAAATAAATGACGTCACAAAATACATAACGTCACAAATATAAATGACGTCACAAAATATTTAATGACACAAAATTAAATGACGTCACAAAATACATATTTTATTAAATACATAACGTCACAAAATAAATAACGTCACAAAAATAAATGACGTCTAAAAATACATTACGTCACAAAAATAAATGACGTCACAAAATACATAACGTCACAAAAATAAATGACGTCACAAAATACATAACGTCACAAAAATAAATGACGTCACAAAAATAAATGACGTCACAAAATACATAACGTCACAAAAATAAATGACGTCACAAAATACATAACGTCACAAATAACATAACGTCAAAAAATAAATGATGTCACAAAATACATAACGTCTAAAAAATAAATGACGTCACAAAATACATAACGTCACAAAAATAAATGACGTCATAAAATACATAACGTCACAAAAATAAATGACGTCACAAAAATTAATGACGTCACAAAATACATAACGTCACAACAATAAATGACGTCACAAAATACATAACGTCACAAAAATAAATGACGTCACAAAAATTAATTACGTCACAAAATACATAACGTCACAAAAATAAATGACGTCACAAAATACATAACGTCACAAAATACATAACGTCACAAAAATAAATGACGTCACAAAATACATAACGTCAAAAAAATAAATGACGTCACAAAATACATAACGTCACAAAAAATAAATGACGTCACAAAATGCATAACGTGACAAAAATAAATGATGTCACAAAATACATAACGTCACAAAAATAAATGACGTCATAAAATACATAACGTCACAAAAATAAATGACGTCACAAAAATTTATTACGTCACAAAAATAAATAACGTCACAAAATACATAACGTCACAAAATACATAACGGCACAAAAATAAATGAAGTCACAAAATACATAACGTCACAAAAATAAATGACGTCACAAATATTAATGACGTCACAAAATACATAACGTCACAAAAATTAATTACGTCACAAAATGCATAACGTCACAAAAATAAATGACGTCACAAAATACATAACGTCACAAAATACATAACGTCACAAAAATAAATGACGTCACAAAATACATAACGTCAAAAAAATAAATGACGTCACAAAATACATAACGTCACAAAAAATAAATGACGTCACAAAATGCATAACGTGACAAAAATAAATGATGTCACAAAATACATAACGTCACAAAAATAAATGACGTCACAATAATAAATGACGTCACAAAATACATAACGTCAAAAACATAAATGACGTCACAAAATACATAACGTTACAAAAATAAATTACGTCACAAAATACATAACGTCACAAAAATAAATGACGTCACAAAATACATAACGTCACAAAAAAATGACGTCACAAAATACATAACGTCACAAAAATAAATGACGTCACAAAATACATAACGTCACAAATATAAATGACGTCACAAAATATTTAATGACACAAAATTAAATGACGTCACAAAATACATATTTTATAAAATACATAACGTCACAAAATAAATAACGTCACAAAAATAAATGACGTCTAAAAATACATTACGTCACAAAAATAAATGACGTCACAAAATACATAACGTCACAAAAATAAATGACGTCACAAAATACATAACGTCACAAAAATAAATGACGTCACAAAAATAAATGACGTCACAAAATACATAACGTCACAAAAATAAATGACGTCACAAAATACATAACGTCACAAATAACATAACGTCAAAAAATAAATGATGTCACAAAATACATAACGTCTAAAAAATAAATGACGTCACAAAATACATAACGTCACAAAAATAAATGACGTCATAAAATACATAACGTCACAAAAATAAATGACCTCACAAAAATTCCTTACGTCACAAAAATAAATAACGTCACAAAATACATAACGTAAAAAATACATAACGGCACAAAAATAAATGACGTCACAAAATACATAACGTCACAAAAATAAATGACGTCACAAAATATTTAACGACACAAAATTAAATGACGTCTCAAAATACATATTTCATAAAATACATAACGTCACAAAAATAAATGACGTCACAAAATACATAACGTCACAAAAATCAATGACGTCACAAAATACATAACGTCACGAAAATAAATTACGTCACAAAATACATAACGTCACAAAAACAAATGACGTCACAAAATACATAACGTCACAAAAATAAATGACGTCACAAAATACATAACGTCACCAAAATAAATGACGTCACAAAAATTAATTACGTCACAAAATACATAACGTCACAAAATATATAACGTCACAAAAATAAATGACGTCACAAAAATTAATTACGTCACAAAATACATAACGTCACAAAAATAAATAACGTCACAAAATACATAACGTCACAAAATACATAACGTCACAAAAATAAATGACGTCATAAAATAAATAAAGTCACAAAAATAAATGACGTCACAAAATGCATAACGTCACAAAAATAAATGATGTCACAAATACATAACGTCACAAAAATAAATGACGTCACAAAAATCTATAACGTCACAAAATTAAATAACGTCACAAAATACATAACGTCACAAAATACATAGCGGCACAAAAATAAATGACGTCACAAAATACATAACGTCACAAAAATAAATGACGTCACAAAATACATAACGTCAAAAAATAAATGACGTCACAAAATACATAACGTCACAAAAATAAATGACGTCACAAAATACATAACGTCACAAAAATAAATGACGTCACAATAATAAATGACGTCACAAAATACATAAGGTCACAAAAATAAATGACGTCACATAATACATAACGTTACAAAAATAAATGACGTAACAAAATACATAACGTCACAAAAATAAATGACGTCACAAAATACATAACGTCACAAAAAAATGACGTCACAAAATACATAACGTCACAAAAATAAATGACGTCACAAAATACATAACGTCACCAAAATAAATGACGTAACAAAAATTAATTACGTCACAAAATACATAACGTCACAAAATATATAACGTCACAAAAATAAATGACGTCACAAAAATTAATTACGTCATAAAATACATAACGTCACAAAAATAAATAACGTCACAAAATACATAATGTCACAAAATACATAACGTCACAAAAATAAATGACGTCACAAAATAAATAAAGTCACAAAAATAAATGACGTCACAAAATGCATAACGTCACAAAAATAAATGATGTCAAAAAATACATAACGTCACAAAAATAAATGACGTCACAAAAATTTATTACGTCACAAAATTAAATAACGTCACAAAATACATAACGTCACAAAATTCATAGCGGCACAAAAATAAATGACGTCACAAAATACATAACGTCACAAAAATAAATGACGTCACAAAATACATAACGTCACAAAAATAAATGACGTCACAAAATACATAACGTCACAAAAATAAATGACGTCACAAAATACATAACGTCACAAAAATAAATGACGTCACAAAATACATAACGTCACAAAAAATGACGTCAAAAAATACATAACGTCACAAAAATAAATGACGTCACAAAATACATAACGTCACCAAAATAAATGACGTAACAAAAATTAATTACGTCACAAAATACATAACGTCACAAAATATATAACGTCACAAAAATAAATGACGTTACATAAATTAATTACGTCACAAAATACATAACGTCACAAAAATAAATAACGTCACAAAATACATAACGTCACAAAAATAAATGATGTCACAAATACATAACGTCACAAAATAAATGACGTCACAAAAATTAATGACGTCACAAAATACATAACGTCACAAAAATAAATGATGTCACAAATACATAACGTCACAAAAATAAATGACGTCACAAAAATGTATTACGTCACAAAAATAAATAACGTCACAAAATACATAATGTCACAAAATACATAGCGGCACAAAAATAAATGACGTCACAAAATACATAACGTTACAAAAATAAATGACGTTACAAAATACATAACGTCAAAAAAATAAATGACGTCACAAAATACATAACGTCACAAAAATAAATGACGTCACAAAATACATAACGTCACAAAATAAATGACGTCACAAAAATTAATGACGTCACAAAATACATAACGTCACAAAAATAAATGACGTCACAAAATACATAACGTCACAAAAATAAATGACGTCACAAAAATTAATTACGTCACAAAATACATAACGTCACAAAAATAAATGACGTCACAAAATACATAACGTCACAAAATACATAACGTCACAAAAATAAATGACGTCACAAAATACATAACGTCAAAAAAATAAATGACGTCACAAAATACATAACGTCACAAAAAATAAATGACGTCACAAAATGCATAACGTGACAAAAATAAATGATGTCACAAAATACATAACGTCACAAAAATAAATGACGTCATAAAATACATAACGTCACAAAAATAAATGACGTCACAAAAATTTATTACGTCACAAAAATAAATAACGTCACAAAATACATAACGTCACAAAATACATAACGGCACAAAAATAAATGAAGTCACAAAATACATAACGTCACAAAAATAAATGACGTCACAAAATACATAACGTCAAAAAAATAAATGACGTCACAAAATACATAACGTCACAAAAAATAAATGACGTCACAAAATGCATAACGTGACAAAAATAAATGACGTCACAAAATACATAACGTCACAAAATACATAACGTCACAAAAATAAATGACGTCACAAAATACATAACGTCAAAAAAATAAATGACGTCACAAAATACATAACGTCACAAAAATCAATGACGTCACAAAATACATAACGTCACGAAAATAAATTACGTCACAAAATACATAACGTCACAAAAACAAATGACGTCACAAAATACATAACGTCACAAAAATAAATGACGTCACAAAATACATAACGTCACCAAAATAAATGACGTCACAAAAATTAATTACGTCACAAAATACATAACGTCACAAAATATATAACGTCACAAAAATAAATGACGTCACAAAAATTAATTACGTCACAAAAAACATAACGTCACAAAAATAAATAACGTCACAAAATACATAACGTCACAAAATACATAACGTCACAAAAATAAATGACGTCATAAAATAAATAAAGTCACAAAAATAAATGACGTCACAAAATGCATAACGTCACAAAAATAAATGATGTCACAAATAAATAACGTCACAAAAATAAATGACGTCACAAAAATGTATTACGTCACAAAAATAAATAACGTCACAAAATACATAATGTCACAAAATACATAGCGGCACAAAAATAAATGACGTCACAAAATACATAACGTTACAAAAATAAATGACGTTACAAAATACATAACGTCAAAAAAATAAATGACGTCACAAAATACATAACGTCACAAAAATAAATGACGTCACAAAATACATAACGTCACAAAATAAATGACGTCACAAAAATTAATGACGTCACAAAATACATAACGTCACAAAAATAAATGACGTCACAAAATACATAACGTCACAAAAATAAATGACGTCACAAAAATTAATTACGTCACAAAATACATAACGTCACAAAAATAAATGACGTCACAAAATACATAACGTCACAAAATACATAACGTCACAAAAATAAATGACGTCACAAAATACATAACGTCAAAAAAATAAATGACGTCACAAAATACATAACGTCACAAAAAATAAATGACGTCACAAAATGCATAACGTGACAAAAATAAATGATGTCACAAAATACATAACGTCACAAAAATAAATGACGTCATAAAATACATAACGTCACAAAAATAAATGACGTCACAAAAATTTATTACGTCACAAAAATAAATAACGTCACAAAATACATAACGTCACAAAATACATAACGGCACAAAAATAAATGAAGTCACAAAATACATAACGTCACAAAAATAAATGACGTCACAAAATACATAACGTCAAAAAAATAAATGACGTCACAAAATACATAACGTCACAAAAAATAAATGACGTCACAAAATGCATAACGTGACAAAAATAAATGACGTCACAAAATACATAACGTCACAAAATACATAACGTCACAAAAATAAATGACGTCACAAAATACATAACGTCAAAAAAATAAATGACGTCACAAAATACATAACGTCACAAAAATCAATGACGTCACAAAATACATAACGTCACGAAAATAAATTACGTCACAAAATACATAACGTCACAAAAACAAATGACGTCACAAAATACATAACGTCACAAAAATAAATGACGTCACAAAATACATAACGTCACCAAAATAAATGACGTCACAAAAATTAATTACGTCACAAAATACATAACGTCACAAAATATATAACGTCACAAAAATAAATGACGTCACAAAAATTAATTACGTCACAAAAAACATAACGTCACAAAAATAAATAACGTCACAAAATACATAACGTCACAAAATACATAACGTCACAAAAATAAATGACGTCATAAAATAAATAAAGTCACAAAAATAAATGACGTCACAAAATGCATAACGTCACAAAAATAAATGATGTCACAAATACATAACGTCACAAAAATAAATGACGTCACAAAAATCTATAACGTCACAAAATTAAATAACGTCACAAAATACATAACGTCACAAAATACATAGCGGCACAAAAATAAATGACGTCACAAAATACATAACGTCACAAAAATAAATGACGTCACAAAATACATAACGTCAAAAAATAAATGACGTCACAAAATACATAACGTCACAAAAATAAATGACGTCACAAAATACATAACGTCACAAAAATAAATGACGTCACAATAATAAATGACGTCACAAAATACATAAGGTCACAAAAATAAATGACGTCACATAATACATAACGTTACAAAAATAAATGACGTAACAAAATACATAACGTCACAAAAATAAATGACGTCACAAAATACATAACGTCACAAAAAAATGACGTCACAAAATACATAACGTCACAAAAATAAATGACGTCACAAAATACATAACGTCACCAAAATAAATGACGTAACAAAAATTAATTACGTCACAAAATACATAACGTCACAAAATATATAACGTCACAAAAATAAATGACGTCACAAAAATTAATAACGTCATAAAATACATAACGTCACAAAAATAAATAATGTCACAAAATACATAATGTCAAAAAATACATAACGTCACAAAAATAAATGACGTCACAAAATAAATAAAGTCACAAAAATAAATGACGTCACAAAATGCATAACGTCACAAAAATAAATGATGTCAAAAAATACATAACGTCACAAAAATAAATGACGTCACAAAAATTTATTACGTCACAAAATTAAATAACGTCACAAAATACATAACGTCACAAAATTCATAGCGGCACAAAAATAAATGACGTCACAAAATACATAACGTCACAAAAATAAATGACGTCACAAAATACATAACGTCACAAAAATAAATGACGTCACAAAATACATAACGTCACAAAAATAAATGACGTCACAAAATACATAACGTCACAAAAATAAATGACGTCACAAAATACATAACGTCACAAAAAATGACGTCAAAAAATACATAACGTCACAAAAATAAATGACGTCACAAAATACATAACGTCACCAAAATAAATGACGTAACAAAAATTAATTACGTCACAAAATACATAACGTCACAAAAATAAATGACGTTACATAAATTAATTACGTCACAAAATACATAACGTCACAAAAATAAATAACGTCACAAAATACATAACGTCACAAAAATAAATGATGTCACAAATACATAACGTCACAAAAATAAATGATTTTACAAAATGCATAACGTCACAAAAATAAATGATGTCACAAATACATAACGTCACAAAAATAAATGACGTCACAAAAATGTATTACGTCACAAAAATAAATAACGTCACAAAATACATAATGTCACAAAATACATAGCGGCACAAAAATAAATGACGTCACAAAATACATAACGTTACAAAAATAAATGACGTTACAAAATACATAACGTCAAAAAAATAAATGACGTCACAAAATACATAACGTCACAAAAATAAATGACGTCACAAAATACATAACGTCACAAAAATAAATGACGTCACAAAAATTAATGACGTCACAAAATACATAACGTCACAAAAATAAATGACGTCACAAAATACATAACGTCACAAAAATAAATGACGTCACAAAAATTAATTACGTCACAAAATACATAACGTCACAAAAATAAATGACGTCACAAAATACATAACGTCACAAAATACATAACGTCACAAAAATAAATGACGTCACAAAATACATAACGTCAAAAAAATAAATGACGTCACAAAATACATAACGTCACAAAAAATAAATGACGTCACAAAATGCATAACGTGACAAAAATAAATGATGTCACAAAATACATAACGTCACAAAAATAAATGACGTCATAAAATACATAACGTCACAAAAATAAATGACGTCACAAAAATTTATTACGTCACAAAAATAAATAACGTCACAAAATACATAACGTCACAAAATACATAACGGCACAAAAATAAATGAAGTCACAAAATACATAACGTCACAAAAATAAATGACGTCACAAATATTAATGACGTCACAAAATACATAACGTCACAAAAATTAATTACGTCACAAAATGCATAACGTCACAAAAATAAATGACGTCACAAAATACATAACGTCACAAAATACATAACGTCACAAAAATAAATGACGTCACAAAATACATAACGTCAAAAAAATAAATGACGTCACAAAATACATAACGTCACAAAAAATAAATGACGTCACAAAATGCATAACGTGACAAAAATAAATGATGTCACAAAATACATAACGTCACAAAAATAAATGACGTCACAATAATAAATGACGTCACAAAATACATAACGTCAAAAACATAAATGACGTCACAAAATACATAACGTTACAAAAATAAATTACGTCACAAAATACATAACGTCACAAAAATAAATGACGTCACAAAATACATAACGTCACAAAAAAATGACGTCACAAAATACATAACGTCACAAAAATAAATGACGTCACAAAATACATAACGTCACAAATATAAATGACGTCACAAAATATTTAATGACACAAAATTAAACGACGTCACAAAATACATATTTTATAAAATACATAACGTCACAAAATAAATAACGTCACAAAAATAAATGACGTCTAAAAATACATTACGTCACAAAAATAAATGACGTCACAAAATACATAACGTCACAAAAATAAATGACGTCACAAAATACATAACGTCACAAAAATAAATGACGTCACAAAAATAAATGACGTCACAAAATACATAACGTCACAAAAATAAATGACGTCACAAAATACATAACGTCACAAATAACATAACGTCAAAAAATAAATGATGTCACAAAATACATAACGTCTAAAAAATAAATGACGTCACAAAATACATAACGTCACAAAAATAAATGACGTCATAAAATACATAACGTCACAAAAATAAATGACCTCACAAAAATTCCTTACGTCACAAAAATAAATAACGTCACAAAATACATAACGTAAAAAAATACATAACGGCACAAAAATAAATGACGTCACAAAATACATAACGTCACAAAAATAAATGACGTCACAAAATATTTAACGACACAAAATTAAATGACGTCTCAAAATACATATTTCATAAAATACATAACGTCACAAAAATAAATGACGTCACAAAATACATAACGTCACAAAAATCAATGACGTCACAAAATACATAACGTCACGAAAATAAATTACGTCACAAAATACATAACGTCACAAAAACAAATGACGTCACAAAATACATAACGTCACAAAAATAAATGACGTCACAAAATACATAACGTCACCAAAATAAATGACGTCACAAAAATTAATTACGTCACAAAATACATAACGTCACAAAATATATAACGTCACAAAAATAAATGACGTCACAAAAATTAATTACGTCACAAAATACATAACGTCACAAAATAAAATAACGTCACAAAATACATAACGTCACAAAATACATAACGTCACAAAAATAAATGACGTCATAAAATAAATAAAGTCACAAAAATAAATGACGTCACAAAATGCATAACGTCACAAAAATAAATGATGTCACAAATACATAACGTCACAAAAATAAATGACGTCATAAAATACATAACGTCACAAAAATAAATGACGTCACAAAAATTAATGACGTCACAAAATACATAACGTCACAACAATAAATGACGTCACAAAATACATAACGTCACAAAAATAAATGACGTCACAAAAATTAATTACGTCACAAAATACATAACGTCACAAAAATAAATGACGTCACAAAATACATAACGTCACAAAATACATAACGTCACAAAAATAAATGACGTCACAAAATACATAACGTCAAAAAAATAAATGACGTCACAAAATACATAACGTCACAAAAAATAAATGACGTCACAAAATGCATAACGTGACAAAAATAAATGATGTCACAAAATACATAACGTCACAAAAATAAATGACGTCATAAAATACATAACGTCACAAAAATAAATGACGTCACAAAAATTTATTACGTCACAAAAATAAATAACGTCACAAAATACATAACGTCACAAAATACATAACGGCACAAAAATAAATGAAGTCACAAAATACATAACGTCACAAAAATAAATGACGTCACAAATATTAATGACGTCACAAAATACATAACGTCACAAAAATTAATTACGTCACAAAATGCATAACGTCACAAAAATAAATGACGTCACAAAATACATAACGTCACAAAATACATAACGTCACAAAAATAAATGACGTCACAAAATACATAACGTCAAAAAAATAAATGACGTCACAAAATACATAACGTCACAAAAAAATGACGTCACAAAATACATAACGTCACAAAAATAAATGACGTCACAAAATACATAACGTCACAAATATAAATGACGTCACAAAATATTTAATGACACAAAATTAAATGACGTCACAAAATACATATTTTATAAAATACATAACGTCACAAAATAAATAACGTCACAAAAATAAATGACGTCTAAAAATACATTACGTCACAAAAATAAATGACGTCACAAAATACATAACGTCACAAAAATAAATGACGTCACAAAATACATAACGTCACAAAAATAAATGACGTCACAAAAATAAATGACGTCACAAAATACATAACGTCACAAAAATAAATGACGTCACAAAATACATAACGTCACAAATAACATAACGTCAAAAAATAAATGATGTCACAAAATACATAACGTCTAAAAAATAAATGACGTCACAAAATACATAACGTCACAAAAATAAATGACGTCATAAAATACATAACGTCACAAAAATAAATGACCTCACAAAAATTCCTTACGTCACAAAAATAAATAACGTCACAAAATACATAACGTAAAAAAATACATAACGGCACAAAAATAAATGACGTCACAAAATACATAACGTCACAAAAATAAATGACGTCACAAAATATTTAACGACACAAAATTAAATGACGTCTCAAAATACATATTTCATAAAATACATAACGTCACAAAAATAAATGACGTCACAAAATACATAACGTCACAAAAATCAATGACGTCACAAAATACATAACGTCACGAAAATAAATTACGTCACAAAATACATAACGTCACAAAAACAAATGACGTCACAAAATACATAACGTCACAAAAATAAATGACGTCACAAAATACATAACGTCACCAAAATAAATGACGTCACAAAAATTAATTACGTCACAAAATACATAACGTCACAAAATATATAACGTCACAAAAATAAATGACGTCACAAAAATTAATTACGTCACAAAATACATAACGTCACAAAAATAAATAACGTCACAAAATACATAACGTCACAAAATACATAACGTCACAAAAATAAATGACGTCATAAAATAAATAAAGTCACAAAAATAAATGACGTCACAAAATGCATAACGTCACAAAAATAAATGATGTCACAAATACATAACGTCACAAAAATAAATGACGTCACAAAAATCTATAACGTCACAAAATTAAATAACGTCACAAAATACATAACGTCACAAAATACATAGCGGCACAAAAATAAATGACGTCACAAAATACATAACGTCACAAAAATAAATGACGTCACAAAATACATAACGTCAAAAAATAAATGACGTCACAAAATACATAACGTCACAAAAATAAATGACGTCACAAAATACATAACGTCACAAAAATAAATGACGTCACAATAATAAATGACGTCACAAAATACATAAGGTCACAAAAATAAATGACGTCACATAATACATAACGTTACAAAAATAAATGACGTAACAAAATACATAACGTCACAAAAATAAATGACGTCACAAAATACATAACGTCACAAAAATAAATGACGTCACAAAATACATAACGTCACCAAAATAAATGACGTAACAAAAATTAATTACGTCACAAAATACATAACGTCACAAAATATATAACGTCACAAAAATAAATGACGTCACAAAAATTAATTACGTCATAAAATACATAACGTCACAAAAATAAATAACGTCACAAAATACATAATGTCACAAAATACATAACGTCACAAAAATAAATGACGTCACAAAATAAATAAAGTCACAAAAATAAATGACGTCACAAAATGCATAACGTCACAAAAATAAATGATGTCAAAAAATACATAACGTCACAAAAATAAATGACGTCACAAAAATTTATTACGTCACAAAATTAAATAACGTCACAAAATACATAACGTCACAAAATTCATAGCGGCACAAAAATAAATGACGTCACAAAATACATAACGTCACAAAAATAAATGACGTCACAAAATACATAACGTCACAAAAATAAATGACGTCACAATAATAAATGAAGTCACAAAATACATAAGGTCACAAAAATAAATGACGTCACTAAATACATAACGTTACAAAAATAAATGACGTCACAAAATACATAACGTCACAAAAATAAATGACGTCACAAAATACATAACGTCACAAAAAATGACGTCAAAAAATACATAACGTCACAAAAATAAATGACGTCACAAAATACATAACGTCACCAAAATAAATGACGTAACAAAAATTAATTACGTCACAAAATACATAACGTCACAAAATATATAACGTCACAAAAATAAATGACGTTACATAAATTAATTACGTCACAAAATACATAACGTCACAAAAATAAATAACGTCACAAAATACATAACGTCACAAAAATAAATGATGTCACAAATACATAACGTCACAAAAATAAATGATGTCACAAAATGCATAACGTCACAAAAATAAATGATGTCACAAATACATAACGTCACAAAAATAAATGACGTCACAAAAATGTATTACGTCACAAAAATAAATAACGTCACAAAATACATAATGTCACAAAATACATAGCGGCACAAAAATAAATGACGTCACAAAATACATAACGTTACAAAAATAAATGACGTTACAAAATACATAACGTCAAAAAAATAAATGACGTCACAAAATACATAACGTCACAAAAATAAATGACGTCACAAAATACATAACGTCACAAAAATAAATGACGTCACAAAAATTAATGACGTCACAAAATACATAACGTCACAAAAATAAATGACGTCACAAAATACATAACGTCACAAAAATAAATGACGTCACAAAAATTAATTACGTCACAAAATACATAACGTCACAAAAATAAATGACGTCACAAAATACATAACGTCACAAAATACATAACGTCACAAAAATAAATGACGTCACAAAATACATAACGTCAAAAAAATAAATGACGTCACAAAATACATAACGTCACAAAAAATAAATGACGTCACAAAATGCATAACGTGACAAAAATAAATGATGTCACAAAATACATAACGTCACAAAAATAAATGACGTCATAAAATACATAACGTCACAAAATAAATGACGTCACAAAAATTTATTACGTCACAAAAATAAATAACGTCACAAAATACATAACGTCACAAAATACATAACGGCACAAAAATAAATGAAGTCACAAAATACATAACGTCACAATATAAATGACGTCACAAAATACATAACGTCAAAAAAATAAATGACTTCACAAAATACATAACGTCACAAAAATAAATGACGTCACAAAATACATAACGTCACAAAAATAAATGACGTCACAATAATAAATGACGTCACAAAATACATAACGTCACAAAAATAAATGACGTCACAAAATACATAACGTTACAAAAATAAATGACGTCACAAAATACATAACGTCAAAAAAATAAATGACTTCACAAAATACATAACGTCACAAAAATAAATGACGTCACAAAATACATAACGTCACAAAAATAAATGACGTCACAATAATAAATGACGTCACAAAATACATAACGTCACAAAAATAAATGACGTCACAAAATACATAACGTTACAAAAATAAATGACGTCACAAAATACATAACGGCACAAAAATAAATGAAGTCACAAAATACATAACGTCACAAAAAATGACGTCACAAAATACATAACGTCACAAAAATAAATGACGTAACAAAATACATAAAGTCACCAAAATAAATGACGTAATAAAAATTAATTACGTCACAAAATACATAACGTCACAAAATATATAACGTCACAAAAATAAATGACGTCACAAAAACTAATTACGTCACAAAATACATAACGTCACAAAAATAAATAACGTCACAAAATACATAACGTCACAAAATACATAACGTCACAAAAATAAATGACGTCACAAAATAAATAAAGTCACAAAAATAAATGATGTCACAAAATGCATAACGTCACAAAAATAAATGAATTCACAAAATACATAACGTCACAAAAATAAATGACGTCACAAAAATTTATTACGTCACAAAAATAAATAACGTCACAAAATACATAACGTCACAAAATACATAGCGGCACAAAAATAAATGACGTCACAAAATACATAACGTCACATAAATAAATGACGTTACAAAATACATAACGTCAAAAAAATAAATGACGTCACAAAATACATAACGTCACAGAAATAAATGACGTCACAAAATACATAACGTCACAAAAATAAATGACGTCACAATAATAAATGACGTCACAAAATACATAACGTCACAAAAATAAATGACGTCACAAAATACATAACGTTACAAAAATAAATGACGTCACAAAATACATAACGTCACCAAAATAAATGACGTCACAAAATACATAACGTCACAAAAATAAATGACGTCGCAAAATACATAACGTCACAAAAACAAATGACGTCACAAAATACATAACGTCACAAAAATAAATGACGTCACAAAATACATAACGTCACAAAAATAAGTGACGTCACAAAAATTAATTACGTCACAAAATACATAACGTCACAAAATATATAACGTCACAAAAATAAATGACGTCACAAAAATTAATTACGTCACAAAATACATAACGTCACAAAAATAAATAACGTCAAAAAATACATAACGTCACAAAATACATAACGTCACAAAAATAAATGACGTCACAAAATAAATAAAGTCACAAAAATAAATGACGTCACAAAATACATAGCGTCACAAAAATAAATGACGTCACAAAATACATAACGTCACAAAATTAATGACGTCACAAAACTTAATTACGTCACAAAATACATAACGTCACAAAAATAAATGACGTCAAAAAATACACAACCTCACAAAAATAAATGACGTCACAAAATACATAACGTCACAAAAATAAATGACGTCACAAAATACATAACGTCACAAAAATAAATGACGTCACAAAATACATAACGTCACAAAAATAAATGACGTCACAAAATACATAACGTCACAAAAATAAATGACGTCACAAAATAAATAAAGTCACAAAAATAAATGACGTCACAAAATACATAGCGTCACAAAAATAAATGACGTCACAAAATACATAACGTTACAAAATTAATGACGTCACAAAACTTAATTACGTCACAAAATACATAACGTCACAAAAATAAATGACGTCAAAAAATACACAACCTCACAAAAATAAATGACGTCACAAAATACATAACGTCACAAAAATAAATGACGTCACAAAATACATAACGTCACAAAAATAAATGATGTCACAAAATACATAACGTCACAAAAATAAATGACGTCACAAAATACATAACGTCACAAAAATAAATGACGTCACAAAAATTAATGACGTCACAAAATACATAACGTCACAAAAATAAATGACGTCACAAAATACATAACGTCACAAAAATAAATGACGTCACAAAAATTTATTACGTCACAAAATACATAACGTCACAAAAATAAATGACGTCACAAAATACATAACGTCACAAAATACATAACGTCACAAAAATAAATGACGTCACAAAATACATAACGTCAAAAAAATAAATGACGTCACAAAATACATAACGTCACAAAAAATAAATGACGTCACAAAATGCATAACGTGACAAAAATAAATGATGTCACAAAATACATAACGTCACAAAAATAAATGACGTCATAAAATACATAACGTCACAAAAATAAATGACGTCACAAAAATTTATTACGTCACAAAAATAAATAACGTCACAAAATACATAACGTCACAAAATACATAACGGCACAAAAATAAATGAAGTCACAAAATACATAACGTCACAAAATAAATGACGTCACAAAATACATAACGTCAAAAAAATAAATGACTTCACAAAATACATAACGTCACAAAAATAAATGACGTCACAAAATACATAACGTCACAAAAATAAATGACGTCACAATAATAAATGACGTCACAAAATACATAACGTCACAAAAATAAATGACGTCACAAAATAAATAACGTTACAAAAATAAATGACGTCACAAAATACATAACGTCACAAAAATAAATAACGTCACAAAATACATAACGTCACAAAAAAATGACGTCACAAAATACATAACGTCACAAAAATAAATGACGTCACAAAATACATAACGTCACAAAAATAAATGACATCACAAAATATTTAATGACACAAAATTAAATGACGTCACAAAATACATATTTCATATAATACATAACGTCACAAAAATAAATGACGTCACAAAATAAATAACGTCACAAAAATAAATGACGTCTAAAAATACATTACGTCACAAAAATAAATGACGTCACAAAATACATAACGTCACAAAAATAAATGACGTCACAAAATACATAACGTCACAAAAATAAATGACGTCACAAAAATAAATGACGTCACAAAATACATAACGTCACAAAAATAAATGACGTCACAAAATACATAACGTCACAAATAACATAACGTCAAAAAATAAATGACGTCACAAAATACATAACGTCACAAAAATAAATGACGTCACAAAATACATAACGTCAAAAAAATAAATGACGTCACAAAATACATAACGTCACAAAAATAAATGACGTCACAAAATACATAACGTCACAAAAATAAATGACGTCACAAAAAACATAACGTTACAAAAATAAATGACGTCACAAAATATTTAACGAAACAAAATTAAATGACGTCTCAAAATACATATTTCATAAAATACATAACGTCACAAAAATAAATGACGTCACAAAATACATAACGTCACAAAAATAAATGACGTCACAAAATACATAACGTCACGAAAATAAATTACGTCACAAAATACATAACGTCACAAAAACAAATGACGTCACAAAATACATAACGTCACAAAAATAAATGACGTCACAAAATACATAACGTCACCAAAATAAATGACGTCACAAAAATTAATTACGTCACAAAATACATAACGTCACAAAATATATAACGTCACAAAAATAAATGACGTCACAAAAATTAATTACGTCACAAAATACATAACGTCACAAAAATAAATAACGTCACAAAATACATAACGTCACAAAATACATAACGTCACAAAAATAAATGACGTCACAAAATAAATAAAGTCACAAAAATAAATGACGTCACAAAATGCATAACGTCACAAAAATAAATGATGTCACAAAATACATAACGTCACAAAAATAAATGACGTCACAAAAATTTATTACGTCACAAAATTAAATAACGTCACAAAATACATAACGTCACAAAATACATAGCGGCACAAAAATAAATGACGTCACAAAATACATAACGTCACAAAAATAAATGACGTCACAAAATACATTACGTCAAAAAAATAAATGACGTCACAAAATACATAACGTCACAAAAATAAATGACGTCACAAAAATTAATTACGTCACAAAATACATAACGTCACAAAAATAAATAACGTCACAAAATACATAACGTCACAAAATACATAACGTCACAAAAATAAATGACGTCACAAAATAAATAAAGTCACAAAAATAAATGACGTCACAAAATGCATAACGTCACAAAAATAAATGATGTCACAAAATACATAACGTCACAAAATTAAATGACGTCACAAAAATTTATTACGTCACAAAAAATAAATAACGTCACAAAATACATAACGTCACAAAATACATAGCGGCACAAAAATAAATGACGTCACAAAATACATAACGTCACAAAAATAAATGACGTTACAAAATACATAACGTCAAAAAAATAAATGACGTCACAAAATACATAACGTCACAAAAATAAATGACGTCACAAAATACATAACGTCACAAAAATAAATGACGTCACAATAATAAATGACGTCACATAATACATAACGTCACAAAAATAAATGACGTCACAAAATACATAACGTCACCAAAATAAATGACGTCACAAAATACATAACGTCACAAAAATAAATGACGTCACAAAATACATAACGTCACAAAAACAAATGACGTCACAAAATACATAACGTCACAAAAATAAATGACGTCACAAAATACATAACGTCACAAAAATAAATGACGTCACAAAAATTAATTACGTCACAAAATACATAACGTCACAAAATATATAACGTCACAAAAATAAATGACGTCACAAAAATTAATTACGTCACAAAATACATAACGTCACAAAAATAAATAGCGTCACAAAATACATAACGTCACAAAATACATAACGTCACAAAATACATAACGTCACAAAAATAAATGACGTCACAAAATAAATAAAGTCACAAAAATAAATGACGTCACAAAATACATAACGTCACAAAAATAAATGACGTCACAAAATACATAACGTCACAAAATTAATGACGTCACAAAACTTAATTACGTCACAAAATACATAACGTCACAAAAATAAATGACGTCAAAAAATACATAACCTCACAAAAATAAATGACGTCACAAAATACATAACGTCACAAAAATAAATGACGTCAAAAAATACATAACCTCACAAAAATAAATGACGTCACAAAATACATAACGTCACAAAAATAAATGACGTCACAAAATACATAACGTCACAAAAATAAATGACGTCACAAAATACATAACGTCACAAAATTAATGACGTCACAAAACTTAATTACGTCACAAAATACATAACGTCACAAAAATAAATGACGTCAAAAAATACACAACGTCACAAAAATAAATGACGTCACAAAATACATAACGTCACAAAAATAAATGACGTCACAAAATACATAACGTCACAAAAATAAATGACGTCACAAAATACATAACGTCACAAAAATAAATGACGTCACAAAATACATAACGTCACAAAAATAAATGACGTCACAAAAATTAATGACGTCACAAAATACATAACGTCACAAAAATAAATGACGTCACAAAATACATAACGTCACAAAAATAAATGACGTCACAAAAATTTATTACGTCACAAAATACATAACGTCACAAAAATAAATGACGTCACAAAATACATAACGTCACAAAATACATAACGTCACAAAAATAAATGACGTCACAAAATACATAACGTAAAAAATAAATGACGTCACAAAATAAATAACATCACAAAAAATAAATGACGTCACAAAATGCATAACGTGACAAAAATAAATGATGTCACAAAATACATAACGTCACAAAAATAAATGACGTCATAAAATACATAACGTCACAAAAATAAATGACGTCACAAAAATTTATTACGTCACAAAAATAAATAACGTCACAAAATACATAACGTCACAAAATACATAACGGCACAAAAATAAATGAAGTCACAAAATACATAACGTCACAAAATAAATGACGTCACAAAATACATAACGTCAAAAAAATAAATGACTTCACAAAATACATAACGTCACAAAAATAAATGACGTCACAAAATACATAACGTCACAAAAATAAATGACGTCACAATAATAAATGACGTCACAAAATACATAACGTCACAAAAATAAATGACGTCACAAAATAAATAACGTTACAAAAATAAATGACGTCACAAAATACATAACGTCACAAAAATAAATGACGTCACAAAATACATAACGTCACAAAAAAATGACGTCACAAAATACATAACGTCACAAAAATAAATGACGTCACAAAATACATAACGTCAAAAAAATAAATGACGTCACAAAATACATAACGTCACAAAAATAAATGACGTCACAAAATACATAACGTCACAAAAATAAATGACGTCACAATAATAAATGACGTCACATAATACATAACGTCACAAAAATAAATGACGTCACAAAATACATAACGTCACCAAAATAAATGACGTCACAAAATACATAACGTCACAAAAATAAATGACGTCACAAAATACATAACGTCACAAAAACAAATGACGTCACAAAATACATAACGTCACAAAAATAAATGACGTCACAAAATACATAACGTCACAAAAATAAATGACGTCACAAAAATTAATTACGTCACAAAATACATAACGTCACAAAATATATAACGTCACAAAAATAAATGACGTCACAAAAATTAATTACGTCACAAAATACATAACGTCACAAAAATAAATAGCGTCACAAAATACATAACGTCACAAAATACATAACGTCACAAAATACATAACGTCACAAAAATAAATGACGTCACAAAATAAATAAAGTCACAAAAATAAATGACGTCACAAAATACATAACGTCACAAAAATAAATGACGTCACAAAATACATAACGTCACAAAATTAATGACGTCACAAAACTTAATTACGTCACAAAATACATAACGTCACAAAAATAAATGACGTCAAAAAATACATAACCTCACAAAAATAAATGACGTCACAAAATACATAACGTCACAAAAATAAATGACGTCAAAAAATACATAACCTCACAAAAATAAATGACGTCACAAAATACATAACGTCACAAAAATAAATGACGTCACAAAATACATAACGTCACAAAAATAAATGACGTCACAAAATACATAACGTCACAAAATTAATGACGTCACAAAACTTAATTACGTCACAAAATACATAACGTCACAAAAATAAATGACGTCAAAAAATACACAACGTCACAAAAATAAATGACGTCACAAAATACATAACGTCACAAAAATAAATGACGTCACAAAATACATAACGTCACAAAAATAAATGACGTCACAAAATACATAACGTCACAAAAATAAATGACGTCACAAAATACATAACGTCACAAAAATAAATGACGTCACAAAAATTAATGACGTCACAAAATACATAACGTCACAAAAATAAATGACGTCACAAAATACATAACGTCACAAAAATAAATGACGTCACAAAAATTTATTACGTCACAAAATACATAACGTCACAAAAATAAATGACGTCACAAAATACATAACGTCACAAAATACATAACGTCACAAAAATAAATGACGTCACAAAATACATAACGTAAAAAATAAATGACGTCACAAAATAAATAACATCACAAAAAATAAATGACGTCACAAAATGCATAACGTGACAAAAATAAATGATGTCACAAAATACATAACGTCACAAAAATAAATGACGTCATAAAATACATAACGTCACAAAAATAAATGACGTCACAAAAATTTATTACGTCACAAAAATAAATAACGTCACAAAATACATAACGTCACAAAATACATAACGGCACAAAAATAAATGAAGTCACAAAATACATAACGTCACAAAATAAATGACGTCACAAAATACATAACGTCAAAAAAATAAATGACTTCACAAAATACATAACGTCACAAAAATAAATGACGTCACAAAATACATAACGTCACAAAAATAAATGACGTCACAATAATAAATGACGTCACAAAATACATAACGTCACAAAAATAAATGACGTCACAAAATAAATAACGTTACAAAAATAAATGACGTCACAAAATACATAACGTCACAAAAATAAATGACGTCACAAAATACATAACGTCACAAAAATAAATGACGTCACAATAATAAATGACGTCACAAAATACATAACGTCACAAAAATAAATGACGTCACAAAATACATAACGTTACAAAAATAAATGACGTCACAAAATACATAACGTCACCAAAATAAATGACGTCACAAAATACATAACGTCACAAAAATAAATGACGTCGCAAAATACATAACGTCACAAAAACAAATGACGTCACAAAATACATAACGTCACAAAAATAAATGACGTCACAAAATACATAACGTCACAAAAATAAGTGACGTCACAAAAATTAATTACGTCACAAAATACATAACGTCACAAAATATATAACGTCACAAAAATAAATGACGTCACAAAAATTAATTACGTCACAAAATACATAACGTCACAAAAATAAATAACGTCAAAAAATACATAACGTCACAAAATACATAACGTCACAAAAATAAATGACGTCACAAAATAAATAAAGTCACAAAAATAAATGACGTCACAAAATACATAGCGTCACAAAAATAAATGACGTCACAAAATACATAACGTCACAAAATTAATGACGTCACAAAACTTAATTACGTCACAAAATACATAACGTCACAAAAATAAATGACGTCAAAAAATACACAACCTCACAAAAATAAATGACGTCACAAAATACATAACGTCACAAAAATAAATGACGTCACAAAATACATAACGTCACAAAAATAAATGACGTCACAAAATACATAACGTCACAAAAATAAATGACGTCACAAAATACATAACGTCACAAAAATAAATGACGTCACAAAATAAATAAAGTCACAAAAATAAATGACGTCACAAAATACATAGCGTCACAAAAATAAATGACGTCACAAAATACATAACGTTACAAAATTAATGACGTCACAAAACTTAATTACGTCACAAAATACATAACGTCACAAAAATAAATGACGTCAAAAAATACACAACCTCACAAAAATAAATGACGTCACAAAATACATAACGTCACAAAAATAAATGACGTCACAAAATACATAACGTCACAAAAATAAATGATGTCACAAAATACATAACGTCACAAAAATAAATGACGTCACAAAATACATAACGTCACAAAAATAAATGACGTCACAAAAATTAATGACGTCACAAAATACATAACGTCACAAAAATAAATGACGTCACAAAATACATAACGTCACAAAAATAAATGACGTCACAAAAATTTATTACGTCACAAAATACATAACGTCACAAAAATAAATGACGTCACAAAATACATAACGTCACAAAATACATAACGTCACAAAAATAAATGACGTCACAAAATACATAACGTCAAAAAAATAAATGACGTCACAAAATACATAACGTCACAAAAAATAAATGACGTCACAAAATGCATAACGTGACAAAAATAAATGATGTCACAAAATACATAACGTCACAAAAATAAATGACGTCATAAAATACATAACGTCACAAAAATAAATGACGTCACAAAAATTTATTACGTCACAAAAATAAATAACGTCACAAAATACATAACGTCACAAAATACATAACGGCACAAAAATAAATGAAGTCACAAAATACATAACGTCACAAAATAAATGACGTCACAAAATACATAACGTCAAAAAAATAAATGACTTCACAAAATACATAACGTCACAAAAATAAATGACGTCACAAAATACATAACGTCACAAAAATAAATGACGTCACAATAATAAATGACGTCACAAAATACATAACGTCACAAAAATAAATGACGTCACAAAATAAATAACGTTACAAAAATAAATGACGTCACAAAATACATAACGTCACAAAAATAAATAACGTCACAAAATACATAACGTCACAAAAAAATGACGTCACAAAATACATAACGTCACAAAAATAAATGACGTCACAAAATACATAACGTCACAAAAATAAATGACATCACAAAATATTTAATGACACAAAATTAAATGACGTCACAAAATACATATTTCATATAATACATAACGTCACAAAAATAAATGACGTCACAAAATAAATAACGTCACAAAAATAAATGACGTCTAAAAATACATTACGTCACAAAAATAAATGACGTCACAAAATACATAACGTCACAAAAATAAATGACGTCACAAAATACATAACGTCACAAAAATAAATGACGTCACAAAAATAAATGACGTCACAAAATACATAACGTCACAAAAATAAATGACGTCACAAAATACATAACGTCACAAATAACATAACGTCAAAAAATAAATGACGTCACAAAATACATAACGTCACAAAAATAAATGACGTCACAAAATACATAACGTCAAAAAAATAAATGACGTCACAAAATACATAACGTCACAAAAATAAATGACGTCACAAAATACATAACGTCACAAAAATAAATGACGTCACAAAAAACATAACGTTACAAAAATAAATGACGTCACAAAATATTTAACGAAACAAAATTAAATGACGTCTCAAAATACATATTTCATAAAATACATAACGTCACAAAAATAAATGACGTCACAAAATACATAACGTCACAAAAATAAATGACGTCACAAAATACATAACGTCACGAAAATAAATTACGTCACAAAATACATAACGTCACAAAAACAAATGACGTCACAAAATACATAACGTCACAAAAATAAATGACGTCACAAAATACATAACGTCACCAAAATAAATGACGTCACAAAAATTAATTACGTCACAAAATACATAACGTCACAAAATATATAACGTCACAAAAATAAATGACGTCACAAAAATTAATTACGTCACAAAATACATAACGTCACAAAAATAAATAACGTCACAAAATACATAACGTCACAAAATACATAACGTCACAAAAATAAATGACGTCACAAAATAAATAAAGTCACAAAAATAAATGACGTCACAAAATGCATAACGTCACAAAAATAAATGATGTCACAAAATACATAACGTCACAAAAATAAATGACGTCACAAAAATTTATTACGTCACAAAATTAAATAACGTCACAAAATACATAACGTCACAAAATACATAGCGGCACAAAAATAAATGACGTCACAAAATACATAACGTCACAAAAATAAATGACGTCACAAAATACATTACGTCAAAAAAATAAATGACGTCACAAAATACATAACGTCACAAAAATAAATGACGTCACAAAAATTAATTACGTCACAAAATACATAACGTCACAAAAATAAATAACGTCACAAAATACATAACGTCACAAAATACATAACGTCACAAAAATAAATGACGTCACAAAATAAATAAAGTCACAAAAATAAATGACGTCACAAAATGCATAACGTCACAAAAATAAATGATGTCACAAAATACATAACGTCACAAAATTAAATGACGTCACAAAAATTTATTACGTCACAAAAAATAAATAACGTCACAAAATACATAACGTCACAAAATACATAGCGGCACAAAAATAAATGACGTCACAAAATACATAACGTCACAAAAATAAATGACGTTACAAAATACATAACGTCAAAAAAATAAATGACGTCACAAAATACATAACGTCACAAAAATAAATGACGTCACAAAATACATAACGTCACAAAAATAAATGACGTCACAATAATAAATGACGTCACATAATACATAACGTCACAAAAATAAATGACGTCACAAAATACATAACGTCACCAAAATAAATGACGTCACAAAATACATAACGTCACAAAAATAAATGACGTCACAAAATACATAACGTCACAAAAACAAATGACGTCACAAAATACATAACGTCACAAAAATAAATGACGTCACAAAATACATAACGTCACAAAAATAAATGACGTCACAAAAATTAATTACGTCACAAAATACATAACGTCACAAAATATATAACGTCACAAAAATAAATGACGTCACAAAAATTAATTACGTCACAAAATACATAACGTCACAAAAATAAATAGCGTCACAAAATACATAACGTCACAAAATACATAACGTCACAAAATACATAACGTCACAAAAATAAATGACGTCACAAAATAAATAAAGTCACAAAAATAAATGACGTCACAAAATACATAACGTCACAAAAATAAATGACGTCACAAAATACATAACGTCACAAAATTAATGACGTCACAAAACTTAATTACGTCACAAAATACATAACGTCACAAAAATAAATGACGTCAAAAAATACATAACCTCACAAAAATAAATGACGTCACAAAATACATAACGTCACAAAAATAAATGACGTCAAAAAATACATAACCTCACAAAAATAAATGACGTCACAAAATACATAACGTCACAAAAATAAATGACGTCACAAAATACATAACGTCACAAAAATAAATGACGTCACAAAATACATAACGTCACAAAATTAATGACGTCACAAAACTTAATTACGTCACAAAATACATAACGTCACAAAAATAAATGACGTCAAAAAATACACAACGTCACAAAAATAAATGACGTCACAAAATACATAACGTCACAAAAATAAATGACGTCACAAAATACATAACGTCACAAAAATAAATGACGTCACAAAATACATAACGTCACAAAAATAAATGACGTCACAAAATACATAACGTCACAAAAATAAATGACGTCACAAAAATTAATGACGTCACAAAATACATAACGTCACAAAAATAAATGACGTCACAAAATACATAACGTCACAAAAATAAATGACGTCACAAAAATTTATTACGTCACAAAATACATAACGTCACAAAAATAAATGACGTCACAAAATACATAACGTCACAAAATACATAACGTCACAAAAATAAATGACGTCACAAAATACATAACGTAAAAAATAAATGACGTCACAAAATAAATAACATCACAAAAAATAAATGACGTCACAAAATGCATAACGTGACAAAAATAAATGATGTCACAAAATACATAACGTCACAAAAATAAATGACGTCATAAAATACATAACGTCACAAAAATAAATGACGTCACAAAAATTTATTACGTCACAAAAATAAATAACGTCACAAAATACATAACGTCACAAAATACATAACGGCACAAAAATAAATGAAGTCACAAAATACATAACGTCACAAAATAAATGACGTCACAAAATACATAACGTCAAAAAAATAAATGACTTCACAAAATACATAACGTCACAAAAATAAATGACGTCACAAAATACATAACGTCACAAAAATAAATGACGTCACAATAATAAATGACGTCACAAAATACATAACGTCACAAAAATAAATGACGTCACAAAATAAATAACGTTACAAAAATAAATGACGTCACAAAATACATAACGTCACAAAAATAAATGACGTCACAAAATACATAACGTCACAAAAAAATGACGTCACAAAATACATAACGTCACAAAAATAAATGACGTCACAAAATACATAACGTCACAAAAATAAATGACATCACAAAATATTTAATGACACAAAATTAAATGACGTCACAAAATACATATTTCATATAATACATAACGTCACAAAAATAAATGACGTCACAAAATAAATAACGTCACAAAAATAAATGACGTCTAAAAATACATTACGTCACAAAAATAAATGACGTCACAAAATACATAACGTCACAAAAATAAATGACGTCACAAAATACATAACGTCACAAAAATAAATGACGTCACAAAAATAAATGACGTCACAAAATACATAACGTCACAAAAATAAATGACGTCACAAAATACATAACGTCACAAATAACATAACGTCAAAAAATAAATGACGTCACAAAATACATAACGTCACAAAAATAAATGACGTCACAAAATACATAACGTCAAAAAAATAAATGACGTCACAAAATACATAACGTCACAAAAATAAATGACGTCACAAAATACATAACGTCACAAAAATAAATGACATCACAAAATATTTAATGACACAAAATTAAATGACGTCACAAAATACATATTTCATATAATACATAACGTCACAAAAATAAATGACGTCACAAAATAAATAACGTCACAAAAATAAATGACGTCTAAAAATACATTACGTCACAAAAATAAATGACGTCACAAAATACATAACGTCACAAAAATAAATGACGTCACAAAATACATAACGTCACAAAAATAAATGACGTCACAAAATACATAACGTCACAAAAATAAATAACGTCACAAAATACATAACGTCACAAAATACATAACGTCACAAAAATAAATGACGTCACAAAATAAATAAAGTCACAAAAATAAATGACGTCACAAAATGCATAACGTCACAAAAATAAATGATGTCACAAAATACATAACGTCACAAAAATAAATGACGTCACAAAAATTTATTACGTCACAAAATTAAATAACGTCACAAAATACATAACGTCACAAAATACATAGCGGCACAAAAATAAATGACGTCACAAAATACATAACGTCACAAAAATAAATGACGTCACAAAATACATTACGTCAAAAAAATAAATGACGTCACAAAATACATAACGTCACAAAAATAAATGACGTCACAAAAATTAATTACGTCACAAAATACATAACGTCACAAAAATAAATAACGTCACAAAATACATAACGTCACAAAATACATAACGTCACAAAAATAAATGACGTCACAAAATAAATAAAGTCACAAAAATAAATGACGTCACAAAATGCATAACGTCACAAAAATAAATGATGTCACAAAATACATAACGTCACAAAATTAAATGACGTCACAAAAATTTATTACGTCACAAAAAATAAATAACGTCACAAAATACATAACGTCACAAAATACATAGCAGCACAAAAATAAATGACGTCACAAAATACATAACGTCACAAAAATAAATGACGTTACAAAATACATAACGTCAAAAAAATAAATGACGTCACAAAATACATAACGTCACAAAAATAAATGACGTCACAAAATACATAACGTCACAAAAATAAATGACGTCACAATAATAAATGACGTCACATAATACATAACGTCACAAAAATAAATGACGTCACAAAATACATAACGTCACCAAAATAAATGACGTCACAAAATACATAACGTCACAAAAATAAATGACGTCACAAAATACATAACGTCACAAAAACAAATGACGTCACAAAATACATAACGTCACAAAAATAAATGACGTCACAAAATACATAACGTCACAAAAATAAATGACGTCACAAAAATTAATTACGTCACAAAATACATAACGTCACAAAATATATAACGTCACAAAAATAAATGACGTCACAAAAATTAATTACGTCACAAAATACATAACGTCACAAAAATAAATAGCGTCACAAAATACATAACGTCACAAAATACATAACGTCACAAAATACATAACGTCACAAAAATAAATGACGTCACAAAATATTTAACGACACAAAATTAAATGACGTCTCAAAATACATATTTCATAAAATACATAACGTCACAAAAATAAATGACGTCACAAAATACATAACGTCACAAAAATAAATGACGTCACAAAATACATAACGTCACGAAAATAAATTACGTCACAAAATACATAACGTCACAAAAACAAATGACGTCACAAAATACATAACGTCACAAAAATAAATGACGTCACAAAATACATAACGTCACCAAAATAAATGACGTCACAAAAATTAATTACGTCACAAAATACATAACGTCACAAAATATATAACGTCACAAAAATAAATGACGTCACAAAAATTAATTACGTCACAAAATACATAACGTCACAAAAATAAATAACGTCACAAAATACATAACGTCACAAAATACATAACGTCACAAAAATAAATGACGTCACAAAATAAATAAAGTCACAAAAATAAATGACGTCACAAAATGCATAACGTCACAAAAATAAATGATGTCACAAAATACATAACGTCACAAAAATAAATGACGTCACAAAAATTTATTACGTCACAAAATTAAATAACGTCACAAAATACATAACGTCACAAAATACATAGCGGCACAAAAATAAATGACGTCACAAAATACATAACGTCACAAAAATAAATGACGTCACAAAATACATTACGTCAAAAAAATAAATGACGTCACAAAATACATAACGTCACAAAAATAAATGACGTCACAAAAATTAATTACGTCACAAAATACATAACGTCACAAAAATAAATAACGTCACAAAATACATAACGTCACAAAATACATAACGTCACAAAAATAAATGACGTCACAAAATAAATAAAGTCACAAAAATAAATGACGTCACAAAATGCATAACGTCACAAAAATAAATGATGTCACAAAATACATAACGTCACAAAATTAAATGACGTCACAAAAATTTATTACGTCACAAAAAATAAATAACGTCACAAAATACATAACGTCACAAAATACATAGCGGCACAAAAATAAATGACGTCACAAAATACATAACGTCACAAAAATAAATGACGTTACAAAATACATAACGTCAAAAAAATAAATGACGTCACAAAATACATAACGTCACAAAAATAAATGACGTCACAAAATACATAACGTCACAAAAATAAATGACGTCACAATAATAAATGACGTCACATAATACATAACGTCACAAAAATAAATGACGTCACAAAATACATAACGTCACCAAAATAAATGACGTCACAAAATACATAACGTCACAAAAATAAATGACGTCACAAAATACATAACGTCACAAAAACAAATGACGTCACAAAATACATAACGTCACAAAAATAAATGACGTCACAAAATACATAACGTCACAAAAATAAATGACGTCACAAAAATTAATTACGTCACAAAATACATAACGTCACAAAATATATAACGTCACAAAAATAAATGACGTCACAAAAATTAATTACGTCACAAAATACATAACGTCACAAAAATAAATAGCGTCACAAAATACATAACGTCACAAAATACATAACGTCACAAAATACATAACGTCACAAAAATAAATGACGTCACAAAATAAATAAAGTCACAAAAATAAATGACGTCACAAAATACATAACGTCACAAAAATAAATGACGTCACAAAATACATAACGTCACAAAATTAATGACGTCACAAAACTTAATTACGTCACAAAATACATAACGTCACAAAAATAAATGACGTCAAAAAATACATAACCTCACAAAAATAAATGACGTCACAAAATACATAACGTCACAAAAATAAATGACGTCAAAAAATACATAACCTCACAAAAATAAATGACGTCACAAAATACATAACGTCACAAAAATAAATGACGTCACAAAATACATAACGTCACAAAAATAAATGACGTCACAAAATACATAACGTCACAAAATTAATGACGTCACAAAACTTAATTACGTCACAAAATACATAACGTCACAAAAATAAATGACGTCAAAAAATACACAACGTCACAAAAATAAATGACGTCACAAAATACATAACGTCACAAAAATAAATGACGTCACAAAATACATAACGTCACAAAAATAAATGACGTCACAAAATACATAACGTCACAAAAATAAATGACGTCACAAAATACATAACGTCACAAAAATAAATGACGTCACAAAAATTAATGACGTCACAAAATACATAACGTCACAAAAATAAATGACGTCACAAAATACATAACGTCACAAAAATAAATGACGTCACAAAAATTTATTACGTCACAAAATACATAACGTCACAAAAATAAATGACGTCACAAAATACATAACGTCACAAAATACATAACGTCACAAAAATAAATGACGTCACAAAATACATAACGTAAAAAATAAATGACGTCACAAAATACATAACGTCACAAAAAATAAATGACGTCACAAAATGCATAACGTGACAAAAATAAATGATGTCACAAAATACATAACGTCACAAAAATAAATGACGTCATAAAATACATAACGTCACAAAAATAAATGACGTCACAAAAATTTATTACGTCACAAAAATAAATAACGTCACAAAATACATAACGTCACAAAATACATAACGGCACAAAAATAAATGAAGTCACAAAATACATAACGTCACAAAATAAATGACGTCACAAAATACATAACGTCAAAAAAATAAATGACTTCACAAAATACATAACGTCACAAAAATAAATGACGTCACAAAATACATAACGTCACAAAAATAAATGACGTCACAATAATAAATGACGTCACAAAATACATAACGTCACAAAAATAAATGACGTCACAAAATAAATAACGTTACAAAAATAAATGACGTCACAAAATACATAACGTCACAAAAATAAATGACGTCACAAAATACATAACGTCACAAAAAAATGACGTCACAAAATACATAACGTCACAAAAATAAATGACGTCACAAAATACATAACGTCACAAAAATAAATTACATCACAAAATATTTAATGACACAAAATTAAATGACGTCACAAAATACATATTTCATATAATACATAACGTTACAAAAATAAATGACGTCACAAAATAAATAACGTCAAAAAATAAATGACGTCTAAAAATACATTACGTCACAAAAATAAATGACGTCACAAAATACATAACGTCACAAAAATAAATGACGTCACAAAATACATAACGTCACAAAAATAAATGACGTCACAAAAATAAATGACGTCACAAAATACATAACGTCACAAAAATAAATGACGTCACAAAATACATAACGTCACAAATAACATAACGTCAAAAAATAAATGACGTCACAAAATACATAACGTCACAAAAATAAATGACGTCACAAAATACATAACGTCAAAAAAATAAATGACGTCACAAAATACATAACGTCACAAAAATAAATGACGTCACAAAATACATAACGTCACAAAAATAAATGACGTCACAAAAATCATAACGTTACAAAAATAAATGACGTCACAAAATATTTAACGACACAAAATTAAATGACGTCTCAAAATACATATTTCATAAAATACATAACGTCACAAAAATAAATGACGTCACAAAATACATAACGTCACAAAAATAAATGACGTCACAAAATACATAACGTCACGAAAATAAATTACGTCACAAAATACATAACGTCACAAAAACAAATGACGTTACAAAATACATAACGTCACAAAAATAAATGACGTCACAAAATACATAACGTCACCAAAATAAATGACGTCACAAAAATTAATTACGTCACAAAATACATAACGTCACAAAATATATAACGTCACAAAAATAAATGACGTCACAAAAATTAATTACGTCACAAAATACATAACGTCACAAAAATAAATAACGTCACAAAATACATAACGTCACAAAATACATAACGTCACAAAAATAAATGACGTCACAAAATAAATAAAGTCACAAAAATAAATGACGTCACAAAATGCATAACGTCACAAAAATAAATGATGTCACAAAATACATAACGTCACAAAAATAAATGACGTCACAAAAATTTATTACGTCACAAAATTAAATAACGTCACAAAATACATAACGTCACAAAATACATAGCGGCACAAAAATAAATGACGTCACAAAATACATAACGTCACAAAAATAAATGACGTCACAAAATACATTACGTCAAAAAAATAAATGACGTCACAAAATACATAACGTCACAAAAATAAATGACGTCACAAAAATTAATTACGTCACAAAATACATAACGTCACAAAAATAAATAACGTCACAAAATACATAACGTCACAAAATACATAACGTCACAAAAATAAATGACGTCACAAAATAAATAAAGTCACAAAAATAAATGACGTCACAAAATGCAATACGTCACAAAAATAAATGATGTCACAAAATACATAACGTCACAAAATTAAATGACGTCACAAAAATTTATTACGTCACAAAAAATAAATAACGTCACAAAATACATAACGTCACAAAATACATAGCGGCACAAAAATAAATGACGTCACAAAATACATAACGTCACAAAAATAAATGACGTTACAAAATACATAACGTCAAAAAAATAAATGACGTCACAAAATACATAACGTCACAAAAATAAATGACGTCACAAAATACATAACGTCACAAAAATAAATGACGTCACAATAATAAATGACGTCACAAAATACATAACGTCACAAAAATAAATGACGTCACAAAATACATAACGTTACAAAAATAAATGACGTCACAAAATACATAACGTCACAAAAATAAATGACGTCACAAAATACATAACGTAACAAAAAAATGACGTCACAAAATACATAACGTCACAAAAATAAATGACGTCAAAAAATACATAACGTCACAAAAATAAATGACGTCACAAAATTAATTACGTCACATAATACATAACGTCACAAAAATAAATGACGTCACAAAATAAATAAAGTCACAAAAATAAATGACGTCACAAAATACATAACGTCACAAAAATAAATGACGTCACAAAATACATAACGTCACAAAATTAATGACGTCACAAAACTTAATTACGTCACAAAATACATAACGTCACAAAAATAAATGACGTCAAAAAATACATAACCTCACAAAATTAAATGACGTCACAAAATACATAACGTCACAAAAATAAATGACGTCAAAAAATACATAACCTCACAAAAATAAATGACGTCACAAAATACATAACGTCACAAAAATAAATGACGTCACAAAATACATAACGTCACAAAAATAAATGACGTCACAAAATACATAACGTCACAAAAATAAATGACGTCACAAAATACATAACGTCAAAAAATAAATGACGTCACAAAATACATAACGTCACGAAAATAAATTACGTCACAAAATACATAACGTCACAAAAACAAATGACGTCACAAAATACATAACGTCACAAAAATAAATGACGTCACAAAATACATAACGTCACCAAAATAAATGACGTCACAAAAATTAATTACGTCACAAAATACATAACGTCACAAAATATATAACGTCACAAAAATAAATGACGTCACAAAAATTAATTACGTCACAAAATACATAACGTCACAAAAATAAATGACGTCACAAAATACATAACGTCACAAAAATAAATGACGTCACAAAATACATAACGTCACAAAAATAAATGACGTCACAAAATACATAACGTCACAAAAACAAATGACGTCACAAAATACATAACGTCACAAAAATAAATGACGTCACAAAATACATAACGTCACCAAAATAAATGACGTCACAAAAATTAATTACGTCACAAAATACATAACGTCACAAAATACATTACGTCAAAAAAATAAATGACGTCACAAAATACATAACGTCACAAAAATAAATGACGTCACAAAAATTAATTACGTCACAAAATACATAACGTCACAAAAATAAATAACGTCACAAAATACATAACGTCACAAAATACATAACGTCACAAAAATAAATGACGTCACAAAATAAATAAAGTCACAAAAATAAATGACGTCACAAAATGCATAACGTCACAAAAATAAATGATGTCACAAAATACATAACGTCACAAAATTAAATGACGTCACAAAAATTTATTACGTCACAAAAAATAAATAACGTCACAAAATACATAACGTCACAAAATACATAGCGGCACAAAAATAAATGACGTCACAAAATACATAACGTCACAAAAATAAATGACGTTACAAAATACATAACGTCAAAAAAATAAATGACGTCACAAAATACATAACGTCACAAAAATAAATGACGTCACAAAATTCATAACGTCACAAAAATAAATGACGTCACAATAATAAATGACGTCACATAATACATAACGTCACAAAAATAAATGACGTCACAAAATACATAACGTTACCAAAATAAATGACGTCACAAAATACATAACGTCACAAAAATAAATGACGTCACAAAATACATAACGTCACAAAAACAAATGACGTCACAAAATACATAACGTCACAAAAATAAATGACGTCACAAAATACATAACGTCACAAAAATAAATGACGTCACAAAAATTAATTACGTCACAAAATACATAACGTCACAAAATATATAACGTCACAAAAATAAATGACGTCACAAAAATTAATTACGTCACAAAATACATAACGTCACAAAAATAAATAGCGTCACAAAATACATAACGTCACAAAATACATAACGTCACAAAATACATAACGTCACAAAAATAAATGACGTCACAAAATAAATAAAGTCACAAAAATAAATGACGTCACAAAATACATAACGTCACAAAAATAAATGACGTCACAAAATACATAACGTCACAAAATTAATGACGTCACAAAACTTAATTACGTCACAAAATACATAACGTCACAAAAATAAATGACGTCAAAAAATACATAACCTCACAAAAATAAATGACGTCACAAAATACATAACGTCACAAAAATAAATGACGTCAAAAAATACATAACCTCACAAAAATAAATGACGTCACAAAATACATAACGTCACAAAAATAAATGACGTCACAAAATACATAACGTCACAAAAATAAATGACGTCACAAAATACATAACGTCACAAAATTAATGACGTCACAAAACTTAATTACGTCACAAAATACATAACGTCACCAAAATAAATGACGTCAAAAAATACACAACGTCACAAAAATAAATGACGTCACAAAATACATAACGTCACAAAAATAAATGACGTCACAAAATACATAACGTCACAAAAATAAATGACGTCACAAAATACATAACGTCACAAAAATAAATGACGTCACAAAATACATAACGTCACAAAAATAAATGACGTCACAAAAATTAATGACGTCACAAAATACATAACGTCACAAAAATAAATGACGTCACAAAATACATAACGTCACAAAAATAAATGACGTCACAAAAATTTATTACGTCACAAAATACATAACGTCACAAAAATAAATGACGTCACAAAATACATAACGTCACAAAATACATAACGTCACAAAAATAAATGACGTCACAAAATACATAACGTAAAAAATAAATGACGTCACAAAATACATAACGTCACAAAAAATAAATGACGTCACAAAATGCATAACGTGACAAAAATAAATGATGTCACAAAATACATAACGTCACAAAAATAAATGACGTCATAAAATACATAACGTCACAAAAATAAATGTCGTCACAAAAATTTATTACGTCACAAAAATAAATAACGTCACAAAATACATAACGTCACAAAATACATAACGGCACAAAAATAAATGAAGTCACAAAATACATAACGTCACAAAATAAATGACGTCACAAAATACATAACGTCAAAAAAATAAATGACTTCACAAAATACATAACGTCACAAAAATAAATGACGTCACAAAATACATAACGTCACAAAAATAAATGACGTCACAATAATAAATGACGTCACAAAATACATAACGTCACAAAAATAAATGACGTCACAAAATAAATAACGTTACAAAAATAAATGACGACACAAAATACATAACGTCACAAAAATAAATGACGTCACAAAATACATAACGTCACAAAAAAATGACGTCACAAAATACATAACGTCACAAAAATAAATGACGTCACAAAATACATAACGTCACAAAAATAAATGACATCACAAAATATTTAATGACACAAAATTAAATGACGTCACAAAATACATATTTCATATAATACATAACGTCACAAAAATAAATGACGTCACAAAATAAATAACGTCACAAAAATAAATGACGTCTAAAAATACATTACGTCACAAAAATAAATGACGTCACAAAATACATAACGTCACAAAAATAAATGACGTCACAAAATACATAACGTCACAAAAATAAATGACGTCACAAAAATAAATGACGTCACAAAATACATAACGTCACAAAAATAAATGACGTCACAAAATACATAACGTCACAAATAACATAACGTCAAAAAATAAATGACGTCACAAAATACATAACGTCACAAAAATAAATGACGTCACAAAATACATAACGTCAAAAAAATAAATGACGTCACAAAATACATAACGTCACAAAAATAAATGACGTCACAAAATACATAACGTCACAAAAATAAATGACGTCACAAAAATCATAACGTTACAAAAATAAATGACGTCACAAAATATTTAACGACACAAAATTAAATGACGTCTCAAAATACATATTTCATAAAATACATAACGTCACAAAAATAAATGACGTCACAAAATACATAACGTCACAAAAATAAATGACGTCACAAAATACATAACGTCACGAAAATAAATTACGTCACAAAATACATAACGTCACAAAAACAAATGACGTTACAAAATACATAACGTCACAAAAATAAATGACGTCACAAAATAAATAAAGTCACAAAAATAAATGACGTCACAAAATGCATAACGTCACAAAAATAAATGATGTCACAAAATACATAACGTCACAAAAATAAATGACGTCACAAAAATTAATTACGTCACAAAATACATAACGTCACAAAAATAAATAACGTCACAAAATACATAACGTCACAAAATACATAACGTCACAAAAATAAATGACGTCACAAAATAAATAAAGTCACAAAAATAAATGACGTCACAAAATGCATAACGTCACAAAAATAAATGACGTCACAAAATACATAACGTCACAAAAATAAATGACGTCACAAAATACATTACGTCAAAAAAATAAATGACGTCACAAAATACATAACGTCACAAAAATAAATGACGTCACAAAAATTAATTACGTCACAAAATACATAACGTCACAAAAATAAATAACGTCACAAAATACATAACGTCACAAAATACATAACGTCACAAAAATAAATGACGTCACAAAATAAATAAAGTCACAAAAATAAATGACGTCACAAAATGCAATACGTCACAAAAATAAATGATGTCACAAAATACATAACGTCACAAAATTAAATGACGTCACAAAAATTTATTACGTCACAAAAAATAAATAACGTCACAAAATACATAACGTCACAAAATACATAGCGGCACAAAAATAAATGACGTCACAAAATACATAACGTCACAAAAATAAATGACGTTACAAAATACATAACGTCAAAAAAATAAATGACGTCACAAAATACATAACGTCACAAAAATAAATGACGTCACAAAATACATAACGTCACAAAAATAAATGACGTCACAATAATAAATGACGTCACAAAATACATAACGTCACAAAAATAAATGACGTCACAAAATACATAACGTTACAAAAATAAATGACGTCACAAAATACATAACGTCACAAAAATAAATGACGTCACAAAATACATAACGTAACAAAAAAATGACGTCACAAAATACATAACGTCACAAAAATAAATGACGTCAAAAAATACATAACGTCACAAAAATAAATGACGTCACAAAATTAATTACGTCACATAATACATAACGTCACAAAAATAAATGACGTCACAAAATAAATAAAGTCACAAAAATAAATGACGTCACAAAATACATAACGTCACAAAAATAAATGACGTCACAAAATACATAACGTCACAAAATTAATGACGTCACAAAACTTAATTACGTCACAAAATACATAACGTCACAAAAATAAATGACGTCAAAAAATACATAACCTCACAAAAATAAATGACGTCACAAAATACATAACGTCACAAAAATAAATGACGTCAAAAAATACATAACCTCACAAAAATAAATGACGTCACAAAATACATAACGTCACAAAAATAAATGACGTCACAAAATACATAACGTCACAAAAATAAATGACGTCACAAAATACATAACGTCACAAAAATAAATGACGTCACAAAATACATAACGTCAAAAAATAAATGACGTCACAAAATACATAACGTCACGAAAATAAATTACGTCACAAAATACATAACGTCACAAAAACAAATGACGTCACAAAATACATAACGTCACAAAAATAAATGACGTCAAAAAATACATAACGTCACCAAAATAAATGACGTCACAAAAATTAATTACGTCACAAAATACATAACGTCACAAAATATATAACGTCACAAAAATAAATGACGTCACAAAAATTAATTACGTCACAAAATACATAACGTCACAAAAATAAATAACGTCACAAAATATATAACGTCACAAAATACATAACGTCACAAAAATAAATGACGTCACAAAATAAATAAAGTCACAAAAATAAATGACGTCACAAAATGCATAACGTCACAAAAATAAATGATGTCACAAAATACATAACGTCACAAAAATAAATGACGTCACAAAAATTTATTACGTCACAAAATTAAAAAACGTCACAAAATACATAACGTCACAAAATACATAGCGGCACAAAAATAAATGACGACACAAAATACATAGTCACAAAAATAAATGACGTCACAAAATACATAACGTCAAAAAAATAAATGACGTCACAAAATACATAACGTCACAAAAATAAATGACGTCACAAAAATTAATTACTTCACAAAATACATAACGTCACAAAAATAAATAACGTCACAAAATACATAACGTCACAAAATACATAACGTCACAAAAATAAATGACGTCACAAAATACATAACGTCACAAAAATAAATGACGTTATAAAATACATAACGTCACAAAAATAAATGACGTCACAAAAATTTATTACGTCACAAAAATAAATAACGTCACAAAATACATAGTCACAAAAATAAATGACGTCACAAAATACATAACGTCACAAAAAAAATGACGTTACAAAATACATGACGTCACAAAATACATAACGTCACAAAAATAAATGACGTCACAAAAATTAATTACGTCACAAAATACATAACGTCACAAAATATATAACGTCACAAAAATAAATGACGTCACAAAAATTAATTACGTCACAAAATACATAACGTCACAAAAATAAATAACGTCAAAAAATACATAACGTCACAAAATACATAACGTCACAAAAATAAATGACGTCACAAAATAAATAAAGTCACAAAAATAAATGACGTCACAAAATACATAACGTCACAAAAATAAATGACGTCACAAAATACATAACGTCACAAAATTAATGACGTCACAAAACTTAATTTCGTCACAAAATACATAACGTCACAAAAATAAATGACGTCAAAAAATACACAACCTCACAAAAATAAATGACGTCACAAAATACATAACGTCACAATAATAAATGACGTCACAAAAAACATAACGTCACAAAAATAAATGACGTCACAAAATACATAACGTCACAAAAATAAATGACGTCACAAAATACATAACGTCACAAAAATAAATGACGTCACAAAAATTAATGACGTCACAAAATACATAACGTCACAAAAATAAATGACGTCACAAAATACATAACGTCACAAAAATAAATGACGTCACAAAAATTAATTACGTCACAAAATACATAACGTCACAAAAATAAATGACGTCACAAAATACATAACGTCACAAAATACATAACGTCACAAAAATAAATGACGTCACAAAATACATAACGTCAAAAAAATAAATGACGTCACAAAATACATAACGTCACAAAAAATAAATGACGTCACAAAATGCATAACGTGACAAAAATAAATGATGTCACAAAATACATAACGTCACAAAAATAAATGACGTCATAAAATACATAACGTCACAAAAATAAATGACGTCACAAAAATTTATTACGTCACAAAAATAAATAACGTCATAAAATACATAACGTCACAAAATACATAACGGCACAAAAATAAATGAAGTCACAAAATACATAACGTCACAATATAAATGACGTCACAAAATACATAACGTCAAAAAAAAAATGACTTCACAAAATACATAACGTCACAAAAATAAATGACGTCACAAAATACATAACGTCACAAAAATAAATGACGTCACAATAATAAATGACGTCACAAAATACATAACCTCACAAAAATAAATGACGTCACAAAATACATAACGTCACAAAAATAAATGACGTCACAAAATACATAACGTCACAAAAATAAATGACGTCACAAAATACATAACGTCACAAAAATAAATGACGTCACAAAATACATAACGTCAAAAAATAAATGACGTCACAAAATACATAACGTCACGAAAATAAATTACGTCACAAAATACATAACGTCACAAAAACAAATGACGTCACAAAATACATAACGTCACAAAAATAAATGACGTCACAAAATACATAACGTCACCAAAATAAATGACGTCACAAAAATTAATTACGTCACAAAATACATAACGTCACAAAATATATAACGTCACAAAAATAAATGACGTCACAAAAATTAATTACGTCACAAAATACATAACGTCACAAAAATAAATAACGTCACAAAATACATAACGTCACAAAATACATAACGTCACAAAAATAAATGACGTCACAAAATAAATAAAGTCACAAAAATAAATGACGTCACAAAATGCATAACGTCACAAAAATAAATGATGTCACAAAATACATAACGTCACAAAAATAAATGACGTCACAAAAATTTATTACGTCACAAAATTAAAAACGTCACAAAATACATAACGTCACAAAATACATAGCGGCACAAAAATAAATGACGTCACAAAATACATAGTCACAAAAATAAATGACGTCACAAAATACATAACGTCAAAAAAATAAATGACGTCACAAAATACATAACGTCACAAAAATAAATGACGTCACAAAAATTAATTACGTCACAAAATACATAACGTCACAAAAATAGATAACGTCACAAAATACATAACGTCACAAAATACATAACGTCACAAAAATAAATGACGTCACAAAATACATAACGTCACAAAAATAAATGACGTCATAAAATACATAACGTCACAAAAATAAATGACGTCACAAAAATTTATTACGTCACAAAAATAAATAACGTCACAAAATACATAGTCACAAAAATAAATGACGTCACAAAATACATAACGTCACCAAAATAAATGACGTCACAAAATACATAACGTCACAAAAAAAATGACGTTACAAAATACATGACGTCACAAAATACATAACGTCACAAAAATAAATGACGTCACAAAAATTAATTACGTCACAAAATACATAACGTCACAAAATATATAACGTCACAAAAATAAATGACGTCACAAAAATTAATTACGTCACAAAATACATAACGTCACAAAAATAAATAACGTCAAAAAATACATAACGTCACAAAAATAAATGACGTCACAAAATAAATAAAGTCACAAAAATAAATGACGTCACAAAATACATAACGTCACAAAAATAAATGACGTCACAAAATACATAACGTCACAAAATTAATGACGTCACAAAACTTAATTTCGTCACAAAATACATAACGTCACAAAAATAAATGACGTCAAAAAATACACAACCTCACAAAAATAAATGACGTCACAAAATACATAACGTCACAATAATAAATGACGTCACAAAAAACATAACGTCACAAAAATAAATGACGTCACAAAATACATAACGTCACAAAAATAAATGACGTCACAAAATACATAACGTCACAAAAATAAATGACGTCACTAAAATTAATGACGTCACAAAATACATAACGTCACAAAAATAAATGACGTCACAAAATACATAACGTCACAAAAATAAATGACGTCACAAAAATTAATTACGTCACAAAATACATAACGTCACAAAAATAAATGACGTCACAAAATACATAACGTCACAAAATACATAACGTCACAAAAATAAATGACGTCACAAAATACATAACGTCAAAAAAATAAATGACGTCACAAAATACATAACGTCAAAAAAAATAAATGACGTCACAAAATGCATAACGTGACAAAAATAAATGATGTCACAAAATACATAACGTCACAAAAATAAATGACGTCATAAAATACATAACGTCACAAAAATAAATGACGTCACAAAAATTTATTACGTCACAAAAATAAATAACGTCACAAAATACATAACGTCACAAAATACATAACGGCACAAAAATAAATGAAGTCACAAAATACATAACGTCACAATATAAATGACGTCACAAAATACATAACGTCAAAAAAATAAATGACTTCACAAAATACATAACGTCACAAAAATAAATGACGTCACAAAATACATAACGTCACAAAAATAAATGACGTCACAATAATAAATGACGTCACAAAATACATAACGTCACAAAAATAAATGACGTCACAAAATACATAACGTTACAAAAATAAATGACGTCACAAAATACATAACGGCACAAAAATAAATGAAGTCACAAAATACATAACGTCACAAAAATAAATGACGTAACAAAATACATAAAGTCACCAAAATAAATGACGTAACAAAAATTAATTACGTCACAAAATACATAACGTCACAAAATATATAACGTCACAAAAATAAATGACGTCACAAAAATTAATTACGTCACAAAATACATAACGTCACAAAAATAAATAACGTCACAAAATACATAACGTCACAAAATACATAACGTCACAAAAATAAATGACGTCACAAAATAAATAAAGTCACAAAAATAAATGATGTCACAAAATGCATAACGTCACAAAAATAAATGATGTCACAAAATACATAACGTCACAAAAATAAATAACGTCACAAAATACATAACGTCACAAAATACATAGCGGCACAAAAATAAATGACGTCACAAAATACATAACGTCACAAAAATAAATGACGTTACAAAATACATAACGTCAAAAAAATAAATGACGTCACAAAATACATAACGTCACAAAAATAAATGACGTCACAAAATACATAACGTCACAAAAATAAATGACGTCACAAAATACATAACGTCACAAAAATAAATGACGTCACAAAATAAATAAAGTCACAAAAATAAATGACGTCACAAAATGCATAACGTCACAAAAATAAATGATGTCACAAAATACATAACGTCACAAAAATAAATGACGTCACAAAAATTTATTACGTCACAAAATAAATAAAGTCACAAAAATAAATGACGTCACAAAATGCATAACGTCACAAAAATAAATGATGTCACAAAATACATAACGTCACAAAAATAAATGACGTCACAAAAATTTATTACGTCACAAAATTAAAAACGTCACAAAATACATAACGTCACAAAATACATAGCGGCACAAAAATAAATGACGTCACAAAATACATAGTCACAAAAATAAATGACGTCACAAAATACATAACGTCAAAAAAATAAATGACGTCACAAAATATATAACGTCACAAAAATAAATGACGTCACAAAAATTAATTACGTCACAAAATACATAACGTCACAAAAATAGATAACGTCACAAAATACATAACGTCACAAAATACATAACGTCACAAAAATAAATGACGTCACAAAATACATAACGTCACAAAAATAAATGACGTCATAAAATACATAACGTCACAAAAATAAATGACGTCACAAAAATTTATTACGTCACAAAAATAAATAACGTCACAAAATACATAGTCACAAAAATAAATGACGTCACAAAATACATAACGTCACCAAAATAAATGACGTCACAAAATACATAACGTCACAAAAAAAATGACGTTACAAAATACATGACGTCACAAAATACATAACGTCACAAAAATAAATGACGTCACAAAAATTAATTACGTCACAAAATACATAACGTCACAAAATATATAACGTCACAAAAATAAATGACGTCACAAAAATTAATTACGTCACAAAATACATAACGTCACAAAAATAAATAACGTCAAAAAATACATAACGTCACAAAAATAAATGACGTCACAAAATAAATAAAGTCACAAAAATAAATGACGTCACAAAATACATAACGTCACAAAAATAAATGACGTCACAAAATACATAACGTCACAAAATTAATGACGTCACAAAACTTAATTTCGTCACAAAATACATAACGTCACAAAAATAAATGACGTCAAAAAATACACAACCTCACAAAAATAAATGACGTCACAAAATACATAACGTCACAATAATAAATGACGTCACAAAAAACATAACGTCACAAAAATAAATGACGTCACAAAATACATAACGTCACAAAAATAAATGACGTCACAAAATACATAACGTCACAAAAATAAATGACGTCACTAAAATTAATGACGTCACAAAATACATAACGTCACAAAAATAAATGACGTCACAAAATACATAACGTCACAAAAATAAATGACGTCACAAAAATTAATTACGTCACAAAATACATAACGTCACAAAAATAAATGACGTCACAAAATACATAACGTCACAAAATACATAACGTCACAAATATAAATGACGTCACAAAATACATAACGTCAAAAAAATAAATGACGTCACAAAATACATAACGTCACAAAAAATAAATGACGTCACAAAATGCATAACGTGACAAAAATAAATGATGTCACAAAATACATAACGTCACAAAAATAAATGACGTCATAAAATACATAACGTCACAAAAATAAATGACGTCACAAAAATTTATTACGTCACAAAAATAAATAACGTCACAAAATACATAACGTCACAAAATACATAACGGCACAAAAATAAATGAAGTCACAAAATACATAACGTCACAATATAAATGACGTCACAAAATACATAACGTCAAAAAAATAAATGACTTCACAAAATACATAACGTCACAAAAATAAATGACGTCACAAAATACATAACGTCACAAAAATAAATGACGTCACAATAATAAATGACGTCACAAAATACATAACGTCACAAAAATAAATGACGTCACAAAATACATAACGTTACAAAAATAAATGACGTCACAAAATACATAACGGCACAAAAATAAATGAAGTCACAAAATACATAACGTCACAAAAATAAATGACGTAACAAAATACATAAAGTCACCAAAATAAATGACGTAACAAAAATTAATTACGTCACAAAATACATAACGTCACAAAATATATAACGTCACAAAAATAAATGACGTCACAAAAATTAATTACGTCACAAAATACATAACGTCACAAAAATAAATAACGTCACAAAATACATAACGTCACAAAATACATAACGTCACAAAAATAAATGACGTCACAAAATAAATAAAGTCACAAAAATAAATGATGTCACAAAATGCATAACGTCACAAAAATAAATGATGTCACAAAATACATAACGTCACAAAAATAAATAACGTCACAAAATACATAACGTCACAAAATACATAGCGGCACAAAAATAAATGACGTCACAAAATACATAACGTCACAAAAATAAATGACGTTACAAAATACATAACGTCAAAAAAATAAATGACGTCACAAAATACATAACGTCACAAAAATAAATGACGTCACAAAATACATAACGTCACAAAAATAAATGACGTCACAAAATACATAACGTCACAAAAATAAATGACGTCACAAAATAAATAAAGTCACAAAAATAAATGACGTCACAAAATGCATAACGTCACAAAAATAAATGATGTCACAAAATACATAACGTCACAAAAATAAATGACGTCACAAAAATTTATTACGTCACAAAATTAAATAACGTCACAAAATACATAACGTCACAAAATACATAACGTCACAAAAATAAATGACGTCACAAAATACATTACGTCAAAAAAATAAATGACGTCACAAAATACATAACGTCACAAAAATAAATGACGTCACAAAAATTAATTACGTCACAAAATACATAACGTCACAAAAATAAATAACGTCACAAAATACATAACGTCACAAAATACATAACGTCACAAAAATAAATGACGTCACAAAATAAATAAAGTCACAAAAATAAATGACGTCACAAAATGCATAACGTCACAAAAATAAATGATGTCACAAAATACATAACGTCACAAAATTAAATGACGTCACAAAAATTTATTACGTCACAAAAAATAAATAACGTCACAAAATACATAACGTCACAAAATACATAGCGGCACAAAAATAAATGACGTCTCAAAATACATAACGTCACAAAAATAAATGACGTTACAAAATACATAACGTCAAAAAAATAAATGACGTCACAAAATACATAACGTCACAAAAATAAATGACGTCACAAAATACATAACGTCACAAAAATAAATGACGTCACAATAATAAATGACGTCACAAAATACATAACGTCACAAAAATAAATGACGTCACAAAATACATAACGTTACAAAAATAAATGACGTCACAAAATACATAACGTCACAAAAATAAATGACGTCACAAAATACATAACGTCACAAAAAAATGACGTCACAAAATACATAACGTCACAAAAATAAATGACGTCAAAAAATACATAACGTCACAAAAATAAATGACGTCACAAAATTAATTACGTCACATAATACATAACGTCACAAAAATAAATGACGTCACAAAATACATAACGTCACCAAAATAAATAACGTCACAAAATACATAACGTCACAAAAATAAATGACGTCACAAAATACATAACGTCACAAAAACAAATGACGTCACAAAATACATAACGTCACAAAACTAAATGACGTCACAAAATACATAACGTCACAAAAATAAATGACGTCACAAAAATTAATTACGTCACAAAATACATAACGTCACAAAATATATAACGTCACAAAAATAAATGACGTCACAAATATTAATTACGTCACAAAATACATAACGTCACAAAAATAAATAACGTCACAAAATACATAACGTCACAAAAAACATAACGTCACAAAAATAAATGTCGTCACAAAATAAATAAAGTCACAAAAATAAATGACGTCACAAAATACATAACGTCACAAAAATAAATGACGTCACAAAATACATAACGTCACAAAATTAATGACGTCACAAAACTTAATTACGTCACAAAATACACAACGTCACAAAAATAAATGACGTCAAAAAATACATAACGTCACAAAAATAAATGACGTCACAAAATTAATTACGTCACATAATACATAACGTCACAAAAATAAATGACGTCACAAAATACATAACGTCACCAAAATAAATAACGTCACAAAATACATAACGTCACAAAAATAAATGACGTCACAAAATACATAACGTCACAAAAACAAATGACGTCACAAAATACATAACGTCACAAAAATAAATGACGTCACAAAATACATAACGTCACAAAAATAAATGACGTCACAAAAATTAATTACGTCACAAAATACATAACGTCACAAAATATATAACGTCACAAAAATAAATGACGTCACAAAAATTAATTACGTCACAAAATACATAACGTCATAAAAATAAATAACGTCACAAAATACATAACGTCACAAAATACATAACGTCACAAAAATAAATGACGTCACAAAATAAATAAAGTCACAAAAATAAATGACGTCACAAAATACATAACGTCACAAAAATAAATGACGTCACAAAATACATAACGTCACAAAATTAATGACGTCACAAAACTTAATTACGTCACAAAATACATAACGTCACAAAAATAAATGACGTCAAAAAATACATAACCTCACAAAAATAAATGACGTCACAAAATACATAACGTCACAAAAATAAATGACGTCACAAAATACATAACGTCACAAAAATAAATGACGTCACAAAATACATAACGTCACAAAAATAAATGACGTCACAAAATACATAACGTCAAAAAATAAATGACGTCACAAAATACATAACGTCACGAAAATAAATTACGTCACAAAATACATAACGTCACAAAAACAAATGACGTCACAAAATACATAACGTCACAAAAATAAATGACGTCACAAAATACATAACGTCACCAAAATAAATGACGTCACAAAAATTAATTACGTCACAAAATACATAACGTCACAAAATATATAACGTCACAAAAATAAATGACGTCACAAAAATTAATTACGTCACAAAATACATAACGTCACAAAAATAAATAACGTCACAAAATACATAACGTCACAAAATACATAACGTCACAAAAATAAATGACGTCACAAAATAAATAAAGTCACAAAAATAAATGACGTCACAAAATGCATAACGTCACAAAAATAAATGATGTCACAAAATACATAACGTCACAAAAGTAAATGACATCACAAAAATTTATTACGTCACAAAATTAAAAAACGTCACAAAATACATAACGTCACAAAATACATAGCGGCACAAAAATAAATGACGTCACAAAATACATTGTCACAAAAATAAATGACGTCACAAAATACATAACGTCAAAAAAATAAATGACGTCACAAAATACATAACGTCACAAAAATAAATGACGTCACAAAAATTAATTACGTCACAAAATACATAACGTCACAAAAATAAATAACGTCACAAAATACATAACGTCACAAAATACATAACGTCACAAAAATAAATGACGTCACAAAATACATAACGTCACAAAAATAAATGACGTCATAAAATACATAACGTCACAAAAATAAATGACGTCACAAAAATTTATTACGTCACAAAAATAAATAACGTCACAAAATACATAGTCACAAAAATAAATGACGTCACAAAATACATAACGTCACCAAAATAAATGACGTCACAAAATACATAACGTCACAAAAAAAATGACGTTACAAAATACATGACGTCACAAAATACATAACGTCACAAAAATAAATGACGTCACAAAAATTAATTACGTCACAAAATACATAACGTCACAAAATATATAACGTCACAAAAATAAATGACGTCACAAAAATTAATTACGTCACAAAATACATAACGTCACAAAAATAAATAACGTCAAAAAATACATAACGTCACAAAATACATAACGTCACAAAAATAAATGACGTCACAAAATAAATAAAGTCACAAAAATAAATGACGTCACAAAATACATAACGTCACAAAAATAAATGACGTCACAAAATACATAACGTCACAAAATTAATGACGTCACAAAACTTAATTTCGTCACAAAATACATAACGTCACAAAAATAAATGACGTCAAAAAATACACAACCTCACAAAAATAAATGACGTCACAAAATACATAACGTCACAATAATAAATGACGTCACAAAAAACATAACGTCACAAAAATAAATGACGTCACAAAATACATAACGTCACAAAAATAAATGACGTCACAAAATACATAACGTCACAAAAATAAATGACGTCACAAAAATTAATGACGTCACAAAATACATAACGTCACAAAAATAAATGACGTCACAAAATACATAACGTCACAAAAATAAATGACGTCACAAAAATTAATTACGTCACAAAATACATAACGTCACAAAAATAAATGACGTCACAAAATACATAACGTCACAAAATACATAACGTCACAAAAATAAATGACGTCACAAAATACATAACGTCAAAAAAATAAATGACGTCACAAAATACATAACGTCACAAAAAAAAAATGACGTCACAAAATGCATAACGTGACAAAAATAAATGATGTCACAAAATACATAACGTCACTAAAATAAATGACGTCATAAAATACATAACGTCACAAAAATAAATGACGTCACAAAAATTTATTACGTCACAAAAATAAATAACGTCACAAAATACATAACGTCACAAAATACATAACGGCACAAAAATAAATGAAGTCACAAAATACATAACGTCACAATATAAATGACGTCACAAAATACATAACGTCAAAAAAATAAATGACTTCACAAAATACATAACGTCACAAAAATAAATGACGTCACAAAATACATAACGTCACAAAAATAAATGACGTCACAATAATAAATGACGTCACAAAATACATAACGTCACAAAAATAAATGACGTCACAAAATACATAACGTTACAAAAATAAATGACGTCACAAAATACATAACGGCACAAAAATAAATGAAGTCACAAAATACATAACGTCACAAAAAATGACGTCACAAAATACATAACGTCACAAAAATAAATGACGTAACAAAATACATAAAGTCACCAAAATAAATGACGTAACAAAAATTAATTACGTCACAAAATACATAACGTCACAAAATATATAACGTCACAACAATAAATGACGTCACAAAAATTAATTACGTCACAAAATACATAACGTCACAAAAATAAATAACGTCACAAAATACATAACGTCACAAAATACATAACGTCACAAAAATAAATGACGTCACAAAATAAATAAAGTCACAAAAATAAATGATGTCACAAAATGCATAACGTCACAAAAATAAATGATGTCACAAAATACATAACGTCACAAAAATAAATGACGTCACAAAAATTTATTACGTCACAAAAATAAATAACGTCACAAAATACATAACGTCACAAAATACATAGCGGCACAAAAATAAATGACGTCACAAAATACATAACGTCACAAAAATAAATGACGTTACAAAATACATAACGTCAAAAAAATAAATGACGTCACAAAATACATAACGTCACAAAAATAAATGACGTCACAAAATACATAACGTCACAAAAATAAATGACGTCACAATAATAAATGACGTCACAAAATACATAACGTCACAAAAATAAATGACGTCACAAAATACATAACGTCACCAAAATAAATGACGTCACAAAATACATAACGTCACCAAAATAAATGACGTCACAAAATACATAACGTCACAAAAATAAATGACGTCGCAAAATACATAACGTCACAAAAACAAATGACGTCACAAAATACATAACGTCACAAAAATAAATGACGTCACAAAATACATAACGTCACAAAAATAAATGACGTCACAAAAATTAATTACGTCACAAAATACATAACGTCACAAAATATATAACGTCACAAAAATAAATGACGTCACAAAAATTAATTACGTCACAAAATACATAACGTCACAAAAATAAATAACGTCAAAAAATACATAACGTCACAAAATACATAACGTCACAAAAATAAATGACGTCACAAAATAAATAAAGTCACAAAAATAAATGACGTCACAAAATACATAGCGTCACAAAAATAAATGACGTCACAAAATAAATAACGTCACAAAATTAATGACGTCACAAAACTTAATTACGTCACAAAATACATAACGTCACAAAAATAAATGACGTCAAAAAATACACAACCTCACAAAAATAAATGACGTCACAAAATACATAACGTCACAAAAATAAATGACGTCACAAAATACATAACGTCACAAAAATAAATGACGTCACAAAATACATAACGTCACAAAAATAAATGACGTCACAAAATACATAACGTCACAAAAATAAATGACGTCACAAAAATTAATGACGTCACAAAATACATAACGTCACAAAAATAAATGACGTCACAAAATACATAACGTCACAAAAATAAATGACGTCACAAAAATTTATTACGTCACACAATACATAACGTCACAAAAATAAATTACGTCACAAAATACATAACGTCACAAAATACATAACGTCACAAAAATAAATGACGTCACAAAATACATAACGTCAAAAAAATAAATGACGTCACAAAATACATAACGTCACAAAAAATAAATGACGTCACAAAATGCATAACGTGACAAAAATAAATGATGTCACAAAATACATAACGTCACAAAAATAAATGACGTCATAAAATACATAACGTCACAAAAATAAATGACGTCACAAAAATTTATTACGTCACAAAAATAAATAACGTCACAAAATACATAACGTCACAAAATACATAACGGCACAAAAATAAATGAAGTCACAAAATACATAACGTCACAAAATAAATGACGTCACAAAATACATAACGTCAAAAAAATAAATGACTTCACAAAATACATAACGTCACAAAAATAAATGACGTCACAAAATACATAACGTCACAAAAATAAATGACGTCACAATAATAAATGACGTAACAAAATACATAACGTCACAAAAATAAATGACGTCACAAAATAAATAACGTTACAAAAATAAATGACGTCACAAAATACATAACGTCACAAAAATAAATGACGTCACAAAATACATAACGTCACAAAAAAATGACGTCACAAAATACATAACGTCACAAAAATAAATGACGTCACAAAATACATAACGTCACAAAAATAAATGACGTCACAAAATATTTAATGACACAAAATTAAATGACGTCACAAAATACATATTTCATATAATACATAACGTCACAAAAATAAATGACGTCAAAAAATAAATAACGTCACAAAAATAAATGACGTCTAAAAATACATTACGTCACAAAAATAAATGACGTCACAAAATACATAACGTCACAAAAATAAATGACGTCACAAAAATAAATGACGTCACAAAATACATAACGTCACAAAAATAAATGAAGTCACAAAATACATAACGTCACAAATAACATAACGAAAAAATAAATGACGTCACAAAATACATAACGTCTAAGAAATAAATGACGTCACAAAATACATAACGACACAAAAATAAATGACGTCATAAAATACATAACGTCACAAAAATAAATGACGTCACAAAAATTCCTTACGTCACAAAAATAAATAACGTCACAAAATACATAACGTAACAAAATACATAACGGCACAAAAATAAATGACGTCACAAAATACATAACGTCACAAAAATAAATGACGTCACAAAATACATAACGTCAAAAAAATAAATGACGTCACAAAATACATAACGTCACAAAAATAAATGACGTCACAAAATACATAACGTCACAAAAATAAATGACGTCACAAAATACATAACGTTACAAAAATAAATGACGTCACAAAATATTTAAAGACACAAAATTAAATGACGTCTCAAAATACATATTTCATAAAATACATAACGTCACAAAAATAAATGACGTCACAAAATACATAACGTCACAAAAATAAATGACGTCACAAAATACATAACGTCACGAAAATAAATTACGTCACAAAATACATAACGTCACAAAAACAAATGACGTCACAAAATACGTAACGTCACAAAAATAAATGACGTCACAAAATACATAACGTCACAAAAATAAATGACGTCACAAAAATTAATTACGTCACAAAATACATAACGTCACAAAAATAAATAACGTCACAAAATACATAACGTCACAAAATACATAACGTCACAAAAATAAATGACGTCACAAAATAAATAAAGTCACAAAAATAAATGACGTCACAAAATGCATAACGTCACAAAAATAAATGATGTCACAAAATACATAACGTCACAAAAATAAATGACGTCACAAAAATTTATTACGTCACAAAATTAAATAACGTCACAAAATACATAACGTCACAAAATACATAGCGGCACAAAAATAAATGACGTCACAAAATACATAACGTCACAAAAATAAATGACGTCACAAAATACATTACGTCAAAAAAATAAATGACGTCACAAAATACATAACGTCACAAAAATAAATGACGTCACAAAAATTAATTACGTCACAAAATACATAACGTCACAAAAATAAATAACGTCACAAAATACATAACGTCACAAAATACATAACGACACAAAAATAAATGACGTCACAAAATAAATAAAGTCACAAAAATAAATGACGTCACAAAATGCATAACGTCACAAAAATAAATGATGTCACAAAATACATAACGTCACAAAAATAAATGACGTCACAAAAATTTATTACGTCACAAAAAATAAATAACGTCACAAAATACATAACGTCACAAAATACATAGCGGCACAAAAATAAATGACGTCACAAAATACATAACGTCACAAAAATAAATGACGTTACAAAATACATAACGTCAAAAAAATAAATGACGTCACAAAATACATAACGTCACAAAAATAAATGACGTCACAAAATACATAACGTCACAAAAATAAATGACGTCACAAAATACATAACGTCACAAAAATAAATGACGTCACAAAATACATAACGTTACAAAAATAAATGACGTCACAAAATACATAACGTCACAAAAATAAATGACGTCACAAAATACATAACGTCACAAAAAAATGACGTCACAAAATACATAACGTCACAAAAATAAATGACGTCAAAAAATACATAACGTCACAAAAATAAATGACGTCACAAAATTAATTACGTCACATAATACATAACGTCACAAAAATAAATGACGTCACAAAATACATAACGTCACCAAAATAAATGACGTCACAAAATACATAACGTCACAAAAATAAATGACGTCACAAAATACATAACGTCACAAAAACAAATGACGTCACAAAATACATAACGTCACAAAAATAAATGACGTCACAAAATACATAACGTCACAAAAATAAATGACGTCACAAAAATTAATTACGTCACAAAATACATAACGTCACAAAATATATAACGTCACAAAAATAAATGACGTCAAAAAAATTAATTACGTCACAAAATACATAACGTCACAAAAATAAATAACGTCACAAAATACATAACGTCACAAAATACATAACGTCACAAAAATAAATGACGTCACAAAATAAATAAAGTCACAAAAATAAATGACGTCACAAAATACATAACGTCACAAAAATAAATGACGTCACAAAATACATAACGTCACAAAATTAATGACGTCACAAAACTTAATTACGTCACAAAATACATAACGTCACAAAAATAAATGACGTCAAAAAATACATAACCTCTTAAAAATAAATGACGTCACAAAATACATAACGTCACAAAAATAAATGACGTCACAAAATACATAACGTCACAAAAATAAATGACGTCACAAAATACATAACGTCACAAAAATAAATGACGTCACAAAATACATAACGTCAAAAAATAAATGACGTCACAAAATACATAACGTCACGAAAATAAATTACGTCACAAAATACATAACGTCACAAAAACAAATGACGTCACAAAATACATAACGTCACAAAAATAAATGACGTCACAAAATACATAACGTCACCAAAATAAATGACGTCACAAAAATTAATTACGTCACAAAATACATAACGTCACAAAATATATAACGTCACAAAAATAAATGACGTCACAAAAATTAATTACGTCACAAAATACATAACGTCACAAAAATAAATAACGTCACAAAATACATAACGTCACAAAATACATAACGTCACAAAAATAAATGACGTCACAAAATAAATAAAGTCACAAAAATAAATGACGTCACAAAATGCATAACGTCACAAAAATAAATGATGTCACAAAATACATTACGTCACAAAAATAAATGACGTCACAAAAATTTATTACGTCACAAAATTAAAAAACGTCACAAAATACATAACGTCACAAAATACATAGCGGCACAAAAATAAATGACGTCACAAAATACATAGTCACAAAAATAAATGACGTCACAAAATACATAACGTCACAAAAATAAATGACGTCACAAAAATTAATTACGTCACAAAATACATAACGTCACAAAAATAAATAACGTCACAAAATACATAACGTCACAATATACATAACGTCACAAAAATAAATGACGTCACAAAATAAATAAAGTCACAAAAATAAATGACGTCACAAAATGCATAACGTCACAAAAATAAATGATGTCACAAAATACATAACGTCACAAAAATAAATGACGTCACAAAAATTTATTACTTCACAAAAAATAAATAACGTCACAAAATACATAACGTCACAAAATACATAGCGGCACAAAAATAAATGACGTCACAAAATACATAACGTCACAAAAATAAATGACGTTACAAAATACATAACGTCAAAAAAATAAATGACGTCACAAAATACATAACGTCACAAAAATAAATGACGTCACAGTAATAAATGACGTCACAAAATACATAACGTCACAAAATACATAACGTCACAAAAATAAATGACGTCACAAAATAAATAAAGTCACAAAAATAAATGACGTCACAAAATGCATAACGTCACAAAAATAAATGATGTCACAAAATACATAACGTCACAAAAATAAATGACGTCACAAAAATTTATTACGTCACAAAAAATAAATAACGTCACAAAATACATAACGTCACAAAATACATAGCGGCACAAAAATAAATGACGTCAAAAAATACATAACGTCACAAAAATAAATGACGTTACAAAATACATAACGTCAAAAAAATAAATGACGTCACAAAATACATAACGTCACAAAAATAAATGACGTCACAAAATACATAACGTCACAAAAATAAATGACGTCACAATAATAAATGACGTCACAAAATACATAACGTCACAAAAATAAATGACGTCACAAAATACATAACGTTACAAAAATAAATGACGTCACAAAATACATAACGTCACAAAAATAAATGACGTCACAAAATATATAACGTCACAAAAAAATGACGTCACAAAATACATAACGTCACAAAAATAAATGACGTCAAAAAATACATAACGTCACAAAAATAAATGACGTCACAAAATTAATTACGTCACATAATACATAACGTCACAAAAATAAATGACGTCACAAAATACGTAACGTCACCAAAATAAATGACGTCACAAAATACATAACGTCACAAAAATAAATGACGTCACAAAATACATAAGGTCACAAAAACAAATGACGTCACAAAATACATAACGTCACAAAAATAAATGACGTCACAAAATACATAACGTCACAAAAATAAATGACGTCACAAAAATTAATTACGTCACAAAATACATAACGTCACAAAATATATAACGTCACAAAAATAAATGACGTCACAAAAATTAATTACGTCACAAAATACATAACGTCACAAAAATAAATAACGTCACAAAATACATAACGTCACAAAATACATAACGTCACAAAAATAAATGACGTCACAAAATAAATAAAGTCACAAAAATAAATGACGTCACAAAATACATAACGTTACAAAAATAAATGACGTCACAAAATACATAACGTCACAAAATTAATGACGTCACAAAATACATAACGTCACAAAAATAAATGACGTCACAATAATAAATGACGTCACAAAATACATAACGTCACAAAAATAAATGACGTCACAAAATACATAACGTTACAAAAATAAATGACGTCACAAAATACATAACGTCACAAAAATAAATGACGTCACAAAATATATAACGTCACAAAAAAATGACGTCACAAAATACATAACGTCACAAAAATAAATGACGTCAAAAAATACATAACGTCACAAAAATAAATGACGTCACAAAATTAATTACGTCACATAATACATAACGTCACAAAAATAAATGACGTCACAAAATACGTAACGTCACCAAAATAAATGACGTCACAAAATACATAACGTCACAAAAATAAATGACGTCACAAAATACATAAGGTCACAAAAACAAATGACGTCACAAAATACATAACGTCACAAAAATAAATGACGTCACAAAATACATAACGTCACAAAAATAAATGACGTCACAAAAATTAATTACGTCACAAAATACATAACGTCACAAAATATATAACGTCACAAAAATAAATGACGTCACAAAAATTAATTACGTCACAAAATACATAACGTCACAAAAATAAATAACGTCACAAAATACATAACGTCACAAAATACATAACGTCACAAAAATAAATGACGTCACAAAATAAATAAAGTCACAAAAATAAATGACGTCACAAAATACATAACGTTACAAAAATAAATGACGTCACAAAATACATAACGTCACAAAATTAATGACGTCACAAAACTTAATTACGTCACAAAATACATAACGTCACAAAAATAAATGACGTCAAAAAATACATAACCTCACAAAAATAAATGACGTCACAAAATACATAACGTCACAAAAATAAATGACGTCACAAAATACATAACGTCACAAAAATAAATGACGTCACAAAATACATAACGTCACAAAAATAAATGACGTCACAAAATACATAACGTCAAAAAATAAACGACGTCACAAAATACATAACGTCACGAAAATAAATTACGTCACAAAATACATAACGTCACAAAAACAAATGACGTCACAAAATACATAACGTCACAAAAATAAATGACGTCACAAAATACATAACGTCACCAAAATAAATGACGTCACAAAAATTAATTACGTCACAAAATACATAACGTCACAAAATATATAACGTCACAAAAATAAATGACGTCACAAAAATTAATTACGTCACAAAATACATAACGTCACAAAAATAAATAACGTCACAAAATACATAACGTCACAAAATACATAACGTCACAAAAATAAATGACGTCACAAAATAAATAAAGTCACAAAAATAAATGACGGCACAAAATGCATAACGTCACAAAAATAAATGATGTCACAAAATACATAACGTCACAAAAATAAATGACGTCACAAAAATTTATTACGTCACAAAATTTAAAAACGTCACAAAATACATAACGTCACAAAATACATAGCGGCACAAAAATAAATGACGTCACAAAATACATAGTCACAAAAATATATGACGTCACAAAATACATAACGTCAAAAAATAAATGACGTCACAAAATACATAACGTCACAAAAATAAATGACGTCACAAAAATTAATTACGACACAAAATACATAACGTCACAAAAATAAATAACGTCACAAAATATATAACGTCACAAAATATATAACGTCACAAAAATAAATGACGTCACAAAATAAATAAAGTCACAAAAATAAATGACGTCACAAAATGCATAACGTCACAAAAATAAATGATGTCACAAAATACATAACGTCACAAAAATAAATGACGTCACAAAAATTTATTACGTCACAAAAAATAAATAACGTCACAAAATACATAACGTCACAAAATACATAGCGGCACAAAAATAAATGACGTCACAAAATACATAACGTCACAAAAATAAATGACGTTACAAAATACATAACGTCAAAAAAATAAATGACGTCACAAAATACATAACGTCACAAAAATAAATGACGTCACAAAATACATAACGTCACAAAAATAAATGACGTCACAATAATAAATGACGTCACAAAATACATAACGTCACAAAAATAAATGACGTCACAAAATACATAACGTTACAAAAATAAATGACGTCACAAAATACATAACGTCACAAAAATAAATGACGTCACAAAATACATAACGTCACAAAATAATGACGTCACAAAATACATAACGTCACAAAAATAAATGACGTCAAAAAATACATAACGTCACAAAAATAAATGACGTCACAAAATTAATTACGTCACATAATACATAACGTCACAAAAATAAATGACGTCACAAAATACATAACGTCACCAAAATAAATGACGTCACAAAATACATAACGTCACAAAAATAAATGACGTCACAAAATACATAAGGTCACAAAAACAAATGACGTCACAAAATACATAACGTCACAAAAATAAATGACGTCACAAAATACATAACGTCACAAAAATAAATGACGTCACAAAAATTAATTACGTCACAAAATACATAACGTCACAAAATATATAACGTCACAAAAATAAATGACGTCACAAAAATTAATTACGTCACAAAATACATAACGTCACAAAAATAAATAACGTCACAAAATACATAACGTCACAAAATACATAACGTCACAAAAATAAATGACGTCACAAAATAAATAAAGTCACAAAAATAAATGACGTCACAAAATACATAACGTCACAAAAATAAATGACGTCACAAAATACATAACGTCACAAAATTAATGACGTCACAAAACTTAATTACGTCACAAAATACGTAACGTCACAAAAATAAATGACGTCAAAAAATACATAACCTCACAAAAATAAATGACGTCACAAAATACATAACGTCACAAAAATAAATGACGTCACAAAATACATAACGTAACAAAAATAAATGACGTCACAAAATACATAACGTCACAAAAATAAATGACGTCACAAAATACATAACGTCAAAAAATAAATGACGTCACAAAATACATAACGTCACGAAAATAAATTACGTCACAAAATACATAACGTCACAAAAACAAATGACGTCACAAAATACATAACGTCACAAAAATAAATGACGTCACAAAATACATAACGTCACCAAAATAAATGACGTCACAAAAATTAATTACGTCACAAAATACATAACGTCACAAAATATATAACGTCACAAAAATAAATGACGTCACAAAAATTAATTACGTCACAAAATACATAACGTCACAAAAATAAATAACGTCACAAAATACATAACGTCACAAAATACATAACGTCACAAAAATAAATGACGTCACAAAATAAATAAAGTCACAAAAATAAATGACGTCACAAAATGCATAACGTCACAAAAATAAATGATGTCACAAAATACATAACGTCACAAAAATAAATGACGTCACAAAAATTTATTACGTCACAAAATTAAAAAACGTCACAAAATACATAACGTCACAAAATACATAGCGGCACAAAAATAAATGACGTCACAAAATACATAGTCACAAAAATAAATGACGTCACAAAATACATAACGTCAAAAAATAAATGACGTCACAAAATACATAACGTCATAAAAATAAATGACGTCACAAAAATTAATTACGTCACAAAATACATAACGTCACAAAAATAAATAACGTCACAAAATACATAACGTCACAAAATACATAACGTCACAAAAATAAATGACGTCACAAAATAAATAAAGTCACAAAAATAAATGACGTCACAAAATGCATAACGTCACAAAAATAAATGATGTCACAAAATACATAACGTCACAAAAATAAATGACGTCACAAAAATTTATTACGTCACAAAAAATAAATAACGTCACAAAATACATAACGTCACAAAATACATAGCGGCACAAAAATAAATGACGTCACAAAATAAATAAAGTCACAAAAATAAATGACGTCACAAAATGCATAACGTCACAAAAATAAATGATGTCACAAAATACATAACGTCACAAAAATAAATGACGTCACAAAAATTTATTACGTCACAAAATTAAAAAACGTCACAAAATACATAACGTCACAAAATACATAGCGGCACAAAAATAAATGACGTCACAAAATACATAGTCACAAAAATAAATGACGTCACAAAATACATAACGTCAAAAAATAAATGACGTCACAAAATACATAACGTCATAAAAATAAATGACGTCACAAAAATTAATTACGTCACAAAATACATAACGTCACAAAAATAAATAACGTCACAAAATACATAACGTCACAAAATACATAACGTCACAAAAATAAATGACGTCACAAAATAAATAAAGTCACAAAAATAAATGACGTCACAAAATGCATAACGTCACAAAAATAAATGATGTCACAAAATACATAACGTCACAAAAATAAATGACGTCACAAAATACATAACGTCACCAAAATAAATGACGTCACAAAATACATAACGTCACAAAAATAAATGACGTCACAAAATACATAAGGTCACAAAAACAAATGACGTCACAAAATACATAACGTCACAAAAATAAATGACGTCACAAAATACATAAAGTCACAAAAATAAATGACGTCACAAAAATTAATTACGTCACAAAATACATAACGTCACAAAATATATAACGTCACAAAAATAAATGACGTCACAAAAATTAATTACGTCACAAAATACATAACGTCACAAAAATAAATAACGTCACAAAATACATAACGTCACAAAATACATAACGTCACAAAAATAAATGACGTCACAAAATAAATAAAGTCACAAAAATAAATGACGTCACAAAATACATAACGTCACAAAAATAAATGACGTCACAAAATACATAACGTCACAAAATTAATGACGTCACAAAACTTAATTACGTCACAAAATACGTAACGTCACAAAAATAAATGACATCAAAAAATACATAACCTCACAAAAATAAATGACGTCACAAAATACATAACGTCACAAAAATAAATGACGTCACAAAATACATAACGTAACAAAAATAAATGACGTCACAAAATACATAACGTCACAAAAATAAATGACGTCACAAAATACATAACGTCAAAAAATAAATGACGTCACAAAATACATAACGTCACGAAAATAAATTACGTCACAAAATACATAACGTCACAAAAACAAATGACGTCACAAAATACATAACGTCACAAAAATAAATGACGTCACAAAATACATAACGTAACCAAAATAAATGACGTCACAAAAATTAATTACGTCACAAAATACATAACGTCACAAAATATATAACGTCACAAAAATAAATGACGTCACAAAAATTAATTACGTCACAAAATACATAACGTCACAAAAATAAATAACGTCACAAAATACATAACGTCACAAAATACATAACGTCACAAAAATAAATGACGTCACAAAATAAATAAAGTCACAAAAATAAATGACGTCACAAAATGCATAACGTCACAAAAATAAATGATGTCACAAAATACATAACGTCACAAAAATAAATGACGTCACAAAAATTTATTACGTCACAAAATTAAAAAACGTCACAAAATACATAACGTCACAAAATACATAGCGGCACAAAAATAAATGACGTCACAAAATACATAGTCACAAAAATAAATGACGTCACAAAATACATAACGTCAAAAAATAAATGACGTCACAAAATACATAACGTCAAAAAATAAATGACGTCACAAAATACATAACGTCATAAAAATAAATGACGTCACAAAAATTAATTACGTCACAAAATACATAACGTCACAAAAATAAATAACGTCACAAAATACATAACGTCACAAAATACATAACGTCACAAAAATAAATGACGTCACAAAATAAATAAAGTCACAAAAATAAATGACGTCACAAAATGCATAACGTCACAAAAATAAATGATGTCACAAAATACATAACGTCACAAAAATAAATGACGTCACAAAAATTTATTACGTCACAAAAAATAAATAACGTCACAAAATACATAACGTCACAAAATACATAGCGGCACAAAAATAAATGACGTCACAAAATACATAACGTCACAAAAATAAATGACGTTACAAAATACATAACGTCAAAAAAATAAATGACGTCACAAAATACATAACGTCACAAAAATAAATGACGTTACAAAATACATAACGTCACAAAAATAAATGACGTCACAATAATAAATGACGTCACAAAATACATAACGTCACAAAAATAAATGACGTCACAAAATACATAACGTTACAAAAATAAATGACGTCACAAAATACATAACGTCACAAAAATAAATGACGTCACAAAATACATAACGTCACAAAAAAATGACGTCACAAAATACATAACGTCACAAAAATAAATGACGTCACAAAATACATAACGTCACAAAATACATAACGTCACAAAAATAAATGACGTCACAAAATACACAACGTCAAAAAAATAAATGACGTTTGAAAATACATAACGTCACAAAAAATAAATGACGTCACAAAATGCATAACGTGACAAAAATAAATGATGTCACAAAATACATAACGTCACAAAAATAAATGATGTCATAAAATACATAACGTCACAAAAATAAATGATGTCACAAAAATGTATTACGTCACAAAAATAAATAACGTCACAAAATACATAACGTCACAAAATACATAACGGCACAAAAATAAATGAAGTCACAAAATACATAACGTCACAAAATAAATGACGTCACAAAATACATAACGTCAAAAAAATAAATGACTTCACAAAATACATAACGTCACAAAAATAAATGACGTCACAAAATACATAACGTCACAAAAATAAATGACGTCACAAAATACATAACGTCACAAAAATAAATGACGTCACAAAATACATAACGTTACAAAAATAAATGACGTCACAAAATACATAACGTCACAAAAATAAATGACGTCACAAAATACATAACGTCACAAAAAATGAGGTCACAAAATACATAACGTCACAAAAATAAATGACGTCACAAAATACATAACGTCACAAAAATAAATGACGTCACAAAATATTTAATGACACAAAATTAAATGACGTCACAAAATACATATTTCATAAAATACATAACGTCACAAAAATAAATGACGTCACAAAATACATAACGTCACAAAAATAAATGACGTCACAAAATACATAACGTCACAAATAACATAACGTGAAAAAATAAATGACGTCACAAAATACATAACGTCTAAAAAATAAATGACGTCACAAAATACATAACGTCACAAAAATAAATGACGTCATAAAATATATAACGTCACAAAAATAAATGACGTCACACAAATTCCTTACGTCACAAAAATAAATAACGTCACAAAATACATAACGTAACAAAATACATAACGGCACAAAAATAAATGACGTCACAAAATACATAACGTCACAAAAATAAATGACGTCACAAACTACATAACGTCAAAAAAATAAATGACGTCACAAAATACATAACGTCACAAAAATAAATGACGTCTCAAAATACATAACGTCACAAAAATAAATGACGTCACAAAATACATAACGTTACAAAAATAAATGACGTCACAAAATATTTAACGACACAAAATTAAATGACGTCTAAAAATACATATTTCATAAAATACATAACGTCACAAAAATAAATGACGTCACAATAATAAATGAGGTCACAAAATACATAAGGTCACAAAAATAAATGACGTCACAAAATACATAACGTTACAAAAATAAATGACGTAACAAAATACATAACGTCACAAAAATAAATGACGTCACAAAATACATAACGTCACAAAAAAATGACGTCACAAAATACATAACGTCACAAAAATAAATGACGTCACAAAATACATAACGTCACCAAAATAAATGACGTAACAAAAATTAATTACGTCACAAAATACATAACGTCACAAAATATATAACGTCACAAAAATAAATGACGGCACAAAAATTAATTACGTCACAAAATGCATAACGTCACAAATATAAATAACGTCACAAAATACATAATGTCACAAAATACATAACGTCACAAAAATAAATGACGTCACAAAATACATAACGTCACAAAAATAAATGACGTCACAATAATAAATGACGTCACAAAATACATAAGGTCACAAAAATTAATGACGTCACAAAATGCATAACGTCACAAAAATAAATGATGTCATAAAATACATAACGTCACAAAAATAAATGACGTCACAAAAATTTATTAGGTCACAAAAATAAATAACGTCACAAAATACATAACGTCACAAAATACATGGCGGCACAAAAATAAATGACGTTACAAAATACATAACGTCAAAAAAATAAATGACGTCACAAAATACATAACGTCACAAAAATAAATGACGTCACAAAATACATAACGTCACAAAAATAAATGACGTCACAATAATAAATGACGTCACAAAATACATAACGTCACAAAAATAAATGACGTCACAAAATACATAACGTTACAAAAATAAATGACGTCACATAATACATAAAGTCACAAAAATAAATGACGTCAAAAAATACATAACGTCACAAAAATAAATGACGTCACAAAATTAATTACGTCACAAAACACATAACGTCACAAAATATTTAACGACACAAAATTAAATGACATCACAAAATACATATACATAAAATACATAACGTCACAAAAATAAATGACGTCACAAAATACATAACGTCACAAAAATAAATGACGTCACAAAATACATAACGTCACAAAAATAAATGACGTCACAAAATACATAACGTCACAAAAATAAATGACGTCACAATAATAAATGACGTCACAAAATACATAACGTCACAAAAATAAATGACATCACAAAATGCATAACGTCACAAAAATAAATGATGTCATAAAATACATAACGTCACAAAAATAAATGACGTCACAAAAATTTATTAGGTCACAAAAATAAATAACGTCACAAAATACATAACGTCACAAAATACATGGCGGCACAAAAATAAATGACGTTACAAAATACATAACGTCAAAAAATAAATGACGTCACAAAATACATAACGTCACAAAAATAAATGACGTCACAAAATACATAACGTCACAAAAATAAATGACGTCACAATAATAAATGACGTCACAAAATACATAACGTCACAAAAATAAATGACGTCACAAAATACATAACGTTACAAAAATAAATGACGTCACATAATACATAAAGTCACAAAAATAAATGACGTCAAAAAATACATAACGTCACAAAAATAAATGACGTCACAAAATTAATTACGTCACAAAACACATAACGTCACAAAAATAAATGACGTCACAAAATATTTAACGACACAAAATTAAATGACATCACAAAATACATATACATAAAATACATAATGTCACAAAAATAAATGACGTCACAAAATACATAACGTCACAAAAATAAATGACGTCACAAAATACATAACGTCACAAAAATAAATGACGTCACAAAATACATAACGTCACAAAAATAAATGACGTCACAATAATAAATGACGTCACAAAATACATAACGTCACAAAAATAAATGACGTCACAAAATACATAACGTTACAAAAATAAATGACGTCACAAAATACATAACGTCACAAAAATAAATGACGTCACAAAATACATAACGTCACAAAAAATGACGCCACAAAATACATAACGTCACAAAAATAAATGACGTCACAAAATACATATTTCATAAAATACATAACGTCACAAAAATAAATGACGTCATAAAATATAAAACGTCACAAAAATAAATGACGTCACACAAGTTCCTTACGTCACAAAAATAAATAACGTCACAAAATACATAACGTAACAAAATACATAACGGCACAAAAATAAATGACGTCACAAAATACATAACGTCACAAAAATAAATGACGTCACAAACTACATAACGTCAAAAAAATAAATGACGTCACAAAATACATAACGTCACAAAAATAAATGACGTCTCAAAATACATAACGTCTCAAAAATAAATGACGTCACAAAATACATAACGTTACAAAAATAAATGACGTCACAAAATATTTAACGACACAAAATTAAATGACGTCTAAAAATACATATTTCATAAAATACATAACGTCACAAAAATAAATGACGTCACAAAATACATAACGTCACAAAAATAAATGACGTCACAAAATACATAACGTCACGAAAATAAATTACGTCACAAAATACATAACGTCACAAAAACAAATGACGTCACAAAATACATAACGTCACAAAAATAAATGACGTCACAAAATACATAACGTCACCAAAATAAATGACCTCACAAAAATTAATTACGTCACAAAATACATAACGTCACAAAATATATAACGTCACAAAAAAAAATGACGTCACAAAAATTAATTACGTCACAAAATACATAACGTCACAAAAATAAATAACGTCACAAAATACATAACGTCACAAAATACATAACGTCACAAAAATAAATGACGTCACAAAATAAATAAAGTCACAAAAATAAATGACGTCACAAAATGCATAACGTCACAAAAATAAATGATGTCACAAAATACATAACGTCAAAAAAATAAATGACGTCACAAAAATTTATTACGTCACAAAATTAAATAACGTCACAAAATACATAACGTCACAAAATACATAGCGGCACAAAAATAAATGACGTCACAAAATACATAACGTCACAAAAATAAATGACGTCACAAAATACATAACGTCAAAAAAATAAATGACGTCACAAAATACATAACGTCACAAAAATAAATGACGTCACAAAATACATAACGTCACAAAAATAAATGACGTCACAATAATAAATGAGGTCACAAAATACATAAGGTCACAAAAATAAATGACGTCACAAAATACATAACGTTACAAAAATAAATGACGTAACAAAATACATAACGTCACAAAAATAAATGACGTCACAAAATACATAACGTCACAAAAAAAATGACGTCACAAAATACATAACGTCACAAAAATAAATGACGTCACAAAATACATAACGTCACCAAAATAAATGACGTAACAAAAATTAATTACGTCACAAAATACATAACGTCACAAAATATATAACGTCACAAAAATAAATGACGTCACAAAAATTAATTACGTCACAAAATACATAACGTCACAAATATAAATAACGTCACAAAATACATAATGTCACAAAATACATAACGTCACAAAAATAAATGACGTCACAAAATACATAACGTCACAAAAATAAATGACGTCACAATAATAAATGACGTCACAAAATACATAAGGTCACAAAAATAAATGACGTCACAAAATGCATAACGTCACAAAAATAAATGATGTCATAAAATACATAACGTCACAAAAATAAATGACGTCACAAAAATTTATTAGGTCACAAAAATAAATAACGTCACAAAATACATAACGTCACAAAATACATGGCGGCACAAAAATAAATGACGTTACAAAATACATAACGTCAAAAAAATAAATGACGTCACAAAATACATAACGTCACAAAAATAAATGACGTCACAAAATACATAACGTCACAAAAATAAATGACGTCACAATAATAAATGACGTCACAAAATACATAACGTCACAAAAATAAATGACGTCACAAAATACATAACGTTACAAAAATAAATGACGTCACATAATACATAAAGTCACAAAAATAAATGACGTCAAAAAATACATAACGTCACAAAAATAAATGACGTCACAAAATTAATTACGTCACAAAACACATAACGTCACAAAAATAAATGACGTCACAAAATATTTAACGACACAAAATTAAATGACATCACAAAATACATATACATAAAATACATAACGTCACAAAAATAAATGACGTCACAAAATACATAACGTCACAAAAATAAATGACGTCACAAAATACATAACGTCACAAAAATAAATGACGTCACAAAATACATAACGTCACAAAAATAAATGACGTCACAATAATAAATGACGTCACAAAATACATAACGTCACAAAAATAAATGACATCACAAAATGCATAACGTCACAAAAATAAATGATGTCATAAAATACATAACGTCACAAAAATAAATGACGTCACAAAAATTTATTAGGTCACAAAAATAAATAACGTCACAAAATACATAACGTCACAAAATACATGGCGGCACAAAAATAAATGACGTTACAAAATACATAACGTCAAAAAAATAAATGACGTCACAAAATACATAACGTCACAAAAATAAATGACGTCACAAAATACATAACGTCACAAAAATAAATGACGTCACAATAATAAATGACGTCACAAAATACATAACGTCACAAAAATAAATGACGTCACAAAATACATAACGTTACAAAAATAAATGACGTCACATAATACATAAAGTCACAAAAATAAATGACGTCAAAAAATACATAACGTCACAAAAATAAATGACGTCACAAAATTAATTACGTCACAAAACACATAACGTCACAAAAATAAATGACGTCACAAAATATTTAACGACACAAAATTAAATGACATCACAAAATACACATACATAAAATACATAATGTCACAAAAATAAATGACGTCACAAAATACATAACGTCACAAAAATAAATGACGTCACAAAATACATAACGTCACAAAAATAAATGACGTCACAAAATACATAACGTCACAAAAATAAATGACGTCACAATAATAAATGACGTCACAAAATACATAACGTCACAAAAATAAATGACGTCACAAAATACATAACGTTACAAAAATAAATGATGTCACAAAATACATAACGTCACAAAAATAAATGACGTCACAAAATACATAACGTCACAAAAAATGACGCCACAAAATACATAACGTCACAAAAATAAATGACGTCACAAAATACATAACGTCACAAAAATAAATGACGTCACAAAATACATAACGTCACAAAAATAAATGACGTCACAATAATAAATGACGTCACAAAATACATAACGTCACAAAAATAAATGACGTCACAAAATACATAACGTTACAAAAATAAATGATGTCACAAAATACATAACGTCACAAAAATAAATGACGTCACAAAATACATAACGTCACAAAAAATGACGCCACAAAATACATAACGTCACAAAAATAAATGACGTCACAAAATACATATTTCATAAAATACATAACGTCACAAAAATAAATGACGTCACAAAATAAATAACGTCACAAAAATAAATGACGTCTAAAAATACATTACGTCACAAAAATTAATGATGTCACAAAATACATAACGTCACAAAAATAAATGACGTCACAAAATACATAACGTCACAAAAATATATGACGTCACAAAATACATAACGTCACAAAATACATTACGTCACAAAAATAAATGACGTCACAAAATACATAACGTCACAAAAATAAATGACGTCACAAAAATAAATGACGTCACAAAAATAAATGACGTCACAATAATAAATGACGTCACAAAATACATAACGTCACAAAAATAAATGACGTCACAAAATACATAACGTTACAAAATACATAACGTCACAAAATACATTACGTCACAAAAATAAATGACGTCACAAAATGCATAACGTCACAAAAATAAATGATGTCATAAAATACATAACGTCACAAAAATAAATGACGTCACAAAAATTTATTAGGTCACAAAAATAAATAACGTCACAAAATACATAACGTCACAAAATACATGGCGGCACAAAAATAAATGACGTTACAAAATACATAACGTCAAAAAAATAAATGACGTCACAAAATACATAACGTCACAAAAATAAATGACGTCACAAAATACATAACGTCACAAAAATAAATGACGTCACAATAATAAATGACGTCACAAAATACATAACGTCACAAAAATAAATGACGTCACAAAATACATAACGTTACAAAAATAAATGACGTCACATAATACATAAAGTCACAAAAATAAATGACGTCAAAAAATACATAACGTCACAAAAATAAATGACGTCACAAAATACATAACGTCACAAAAATAAATGACGTCACAAAAATGTATTACGTCACAAAAATAAATAACGTCACAAAATACATAACGTCACAAAATACATAACGGCACAAAAATAAATGAAGTCACAAAATACATAACGTCACAAAATATATAACGTCACAAAAATAAATGACGTCACAAAAATTAATTACGTCACAAAATACATAACGTCACAAAAATAAATAACGTCACAAAATACATAACGTCACAAAATACATAACGTCACAAAAATAAATGATGTCACAAAAATGTATTACGTCACAAAAATAAATAACGTCACAAAATACATAACGTCACAAAATACATAACGGCACAAAAATAAATGAAGTCACAAAATACATAACGTCACAAAAATAAATGACGTCACAAAATACATAACGTTACAAAAATAAATGACGTCACAAAATACATAACGTCACAAAAATAAATGACGTCACAAAATACATAACGTCACAAAAAATGACGTCACAAAATACATAACGTCACAAAAATAAATGACGTCACAAAATACATAACGTCACAAAAATAAATGACGTCACAAAATATTTAATGACACAAAATTAAATGACGTCACAAAATACATATTTCATAAAATACATAACGTCACAAAAATAAATGACGTCACAAAATACATAACGTCACAAAAATAAATGACGTCACAAAAATTAATGACGTCACAAAATACATAACGTCACAAAAATAAATGACGTCACAAAATACATAACGTCACAAATAACATAACGTCAAAAAATAAATGACGTCACAAAATACATAACGTCTAAAAAATAAATGACGTCACAAAATACATAACGTCACAAAAATAAATGACGTCATAAAATATATAACGTCACAAAAATAAATGACGTCACACAAATTCCTTACGTCACAAAAATAAATAACGTCACAAAATACATAACGTAACAAAATACATAACGGCACAAAAATAAATGACGTCACAAAATACATAACGTCACATAAATAAATGACGTCACAAACTACATAACGTCAAAAAAATAAATGACGTCACAAAATACATAACGTCACAAAAATAAATGACGTCACAAAATACATAACGTCACAAAAATAAATGACGTCACAAAATACATAACGTTACAAAAATAAATGACGTCACAAAATATTTAACGACACAAAATTAAATGACGTCTAAAAATACATATTTCATAAAATACATAACGTCACAAAAATAAATGACGTCACAAAATACATAACGTCACAAAAATAAATGACGTCACAAAATACATAACGTCACGAAAATAAATTACGTCACAAAATACATAACGTCACAAAAACAAATGACGTCACAAAATACATAACGTCACAAAAATAAATGACGTCACAAAATACATAACGTCACCAAAATAAATGACCTCACAAAAATTAATTACGTCACAAAATACATAACGTCACAAAATATATAACGTCACAAAAAAAAATGACGTCACAAAAATTAATTACGTCACAAAATACATAACGTCACAAAAATAAATAACGTCACAAAATACATAACGTCACAAAATACATAACGTCACAAAAATAAATGACGTCACAAAATAAATAACGTCACAAAAATAAATGACGTCACAAAATGCATAACGTCACAAAAATAAATGATGTCACAAAATACATAACGTCAAAAAAATAAATGACGTCACAAAAATTTATTACGTCACAAAATTAAATAACGTCACAAAATACATAACGTCACAAAATACATAGCGGCACAAAAATAAATGACGTCACAAAATACATAAAGTCACAAAAATAAATGACGTCACAAAATACATAACGTCAAAAAAATAAATGACGTCACAAAATACATAACGTCACAAAAATAAATGACGTCACAAAATACATAACGTCACAAAAATAAATGACGTCACAATAATAAATGAGGTCACAAAATACATAAGGTCACAAAAATAAATGACGTCACAAAATACATAACGTTACAAAAATAAATGACGTAACAAAATACATAACGTCACAAAAATAAATGACGTCACAAAATACATAACGTCACAAAAAAATGACGTCACAAAATACATAAAGTCACAAAAATAAATGACGTCACAAAATACATAACGTCACCAAAATAAATGACGTAACAAAAATTAATTACGTCACAAAATACATAACGTCACAAAATATATAACGTCACAAAAATAAATGACGTCACAAAAATTAATTACGTCACAAAATACATAACGTCACAAATATAAATAACGTCACAAAATACATAATGTCACAAAATACATAACGTCACAAAAATAAATGACGTCACAAAATACATAACGTCACAAAAATAAATGACGTCACAATAATAAATGACGTCACAAAATACATAAGGTCACAAAAATAAATGACGTCACAAAATGCATAACGTCACAAAAATAAATGATGTCATAAAATACATAACGTCACAAAAATAAATGACGTCACAAAAATTTATTAGGTCACAAAAATAAATAACGTCACAAAATACATAACGTCACAAAATACATGGCGGCACAAAAATAAATGACGTTACAAAATACATAACGTCAAAAAAATAAATGACGTCACAAAATACATAACGTCACAAAAATAAATGACGTCACAAAATACATAACGTCACAAAAATAAATGACGTCACAATAATAAATGACGTCACAAAATACATAACGTCACAAAAATAAATGACGTCACAAAATACATAACGTTACAAAAATAAATGACGTCACATAATACATAAAGTCACAAAAATAAATGACGTCAAAAAATACATAACGTCACAAAAATAAATGACGTCACAAAATTAATTACGTCACAAAACACATAACGACACAAAAATAAATGACGTCACAAAATATTTAACGACACAAAATTAAATGACATCACAAAATACATATACATAAAATACATAACGTCACAAAAATAAATGACGTCACAAAATACATAACGTCACAAAAATAAATGACGTCACAATAATAAATGACGTCACAAAATACATAACGTCACAAAAATAAATGACGTCACAAAATACATAACGTTACAAAAATAAATGATGTCACAAAATACATAACGTCACAAAAATAAATGACGTCACAAAATACATAACGTCACAAAAAATGACGCCACAAAATACATAACGTCACAAAAATAAATGACGTCACAAAATACATATTTCATAAAATACATAACGTCACAAAAATAAATGACGTCACAAAATAAATAACGTCACAAAAATAAATGACGTCTAAAAATACATTACGTCACAAAAATTAATGATGTCACAAAATACATAACGTCACAAAAATAAATGACGTCACAAAATACATAACGTCACAAAAATATATGACGTCACAAAATACATAACGTCACAAAATACATTACGTCACAAAAATAAATGACGTCACAAAATACATAACGTCACAAAAATAAATGACGTCACAAAAATAAATGACGTCACAAAAATAAATGACGTCACAATAATAAATGACGTCACAAAATACATAACGTCACAAAAATAAATGACGTCACAAAATACATAACGTTACAAAATACATAACGTCACAAAATACATTACGTCACAAAAATAAATGACGTCACAAAATGCATAACGTCACAAAAATAAATGATGTCATAAAATACATAACGTCACAAAAATAAATGACGTCACAAAAATTTATTAGGTCACAAAAATAAATAACGTCACAAAATACATAACGTCACAAAATACATGGCGGCACAAAAATAAATGACGTTACAAAATACATAACGTCAAAAAAATAAATGACGTCACAAAATACATAACGTCACAAAAATAAATGACGTCACAAAATACATAACGTCACAAAAATAAATGACGTCACAATAATAAATGACGTCACAAAATACATAACGTCACAAAAATAAATGACGTCACAAAATACATAACGTTACAAAAATAAATGACGTCACATAATACATAAAGTCACAAAAATAAATGACGTCAAAAAATACATAACGTCACAAAAATAAATGACGTCACAAAATACATAACGTCACAAAAATAAATGACGTCACAAAAATGTATTACGTCACAAAAATAAATAACGTCACAAAATACATAACGTCACAAAATACATAACGGCACAAAAATAAATGAAGTCACAAAATACATAACGTCACAAAATATATAACGTCACAAAAATAAATGACGTCACAAAAATTAATTACGTCACAAAATACATAACGTCACAAAAATAAATAACGACACAAAATACATAACGTCACAAAATACATAACGTCACAAAAATAAATGATGTCACAAAAATGTATTACGTCACAAAAATAAATAACGTCACAAAATACATAACGTCACAAAATACATAACGGCACAAAAATAAATGAAGTCACAAAATACATAACGTCACAAAATAAATGACGTCACAAAATACATAACGTCAAACAAATAAATGACTTCACAAAATACATAACGTCACAAAAATAAATGACGTCACAAAATACATAACGTCACAAAAATAAATGACGTCACAAAATACATAACGTCACAAAAATAAATGACGTCACAAAATACATAACGTTACAAAAATAAATGACGTCACAAAATACATAACGTCACAAAAATAAATGACGTCACAAAATACATAACGTCACAAAAAATGACGTCACAAAATACATAACGTCACAAAAATAAATGACGTCACAAAATACATAACGTCACAAAAATAAATGACGTCACAAAATATTTAATGACACAAAATTAAATGACGTCACAAAATACATATTTCATAAAATACATAACGTCACAAAAATAAATGACGTCACAAAATACATAACGTCACAAAAATAAATGACGTCACAAAAATTAATGACGTCACAAAATACATAACGTCACAAAAATAAATGACGTCACAAAATACATAACGTCACAAATAACATAACGTCAAAAAATAAATGACGTCACAAAATACATAACGTCTAAAAAATAAATGACGTCACAAAATACATAACGTCACAAAAATAAATGACGTCATAAAATATATAACGTCACAAAAATAAATGACGTCACACAAATTCCTTACGTCACAAAAATAAATAACGTCACAAAATACATAACGTAACAAAATACATAACGGCACAAAAATAAATGACGTCACAAAATACATAACGTCACATAAATAAATGACGTCACAAACTACATAACGTCAAAAAAATAAATGACGTCACAAAATACATAACGTCACAAAAATAAATGACGTCACAAAATACATAACGTCACAAAAATAAATGACGTCACAAAATACATAACGTTACAAAAATAAATGACGTCACAAAATATTTAACGACACAAAATTAAATGACGTCTAAAAATACATATTTCATAAAATACATAACGTCACAAAAATAAATGACGTCACAAAATACATAACGTCACAAAAATAAATGACGTCACAAAATACATAACGTCACGAAAATAAATTACGTCACAAAATACATAACGTCACAAAAACAAATGACGTCACAAAATACATAACGTCACAAAAATAAATGACGTCACAAAATACATAACGTCACCAAAATAAATGACCTCACAAAAATTAATTACGTCACAAAATACATAACGTCACAAAATATATAACGTCACAAAAAAAAATGACGTCACAAAAATTAATTACGTCACAAAATACATAACGTCACAAAAATAAATAACGTCACAAAATACATAACGTCACAAAATACATAACGTCACAAAAATAAATGACGTCACAAAATAAATAACGTCACAAAAATAAATGACGTCACAAAATGCATAACGTCACAAAAATAAATGATGTCACAAAATACATAACGTCAAAAAAATAAATGACGTCACAAAAATTTATTACGTCACAAAATTAAATAACGTCACAAAATACATAACGTCACAAAATACATAGCGGCACAAAAATAAATGACGTCACAAAATACATAAAGTCACAAAAATAAATGACGTCACAAAATACATAACGTCAAAAAAATAAATGACGTCACAAAATACATAACGTCACAAAAATAAATGACGTCACAAAATACATAACGTCACAAAAATAAATGACGTCACAATAATAAATGAGGTCACAAAATACATAAGGTCACAAAAATAAATGACGTCACAAAATACATAACGTTACAAAAATAAATGACGTAACAAAATACATAACGTCACAAAAATAAATGACGTCACAAAATACATAACGTCACAAAAAAATGACGTCACAAAATACATAAAGTCACAAAAATAAATGACGTCACAAAATACATAACGTCACCAAAATAAATGACGTAACAAAAATTAATTACGTCACAAAATACATAACGTCACAAAATATATAACGTCACAAAAATAAATGACGTCACAAAAATTAATTACGTCACAAAATACATAACGTCACAAATATAAATAACGTCACAAAATACATAATGTCACAAAATACATAACGTCACAAAAATAAATGACGTCACAAAATACATAACGTCACAAAAATAAATGACGTCACAATAATAAATGACGTCACAAAATACATAAGGTCACAAAAATAAATGACGTCACAAAATGCATAACGTCACAAAAATAAATGATGTCATAAAATACATAACGTCACAAAAATAAATGACGTCACAAAAATTTATTAGGTCACAAAAATAAATAACGTCACAAAATACATAACGTCACAAAATACATGGCGGCACAAAAATAAATGACGTTACAAAATACATAACGTCAAAAAAATAAATGACGTCACAAAATACATAACGTCACAAAAATAAATGACGTCACAAAATACATAACGTCACAAAAATAAATGACGTCACAATAATAAATGACGTCACAAAATACATAACGTCACAAAAATAAATGACGTCACAAAATACATAACGTTACAAAAATAAATGACGTCACATAATACATAAAGTCACAAAAATAAATGACGTCAAAAAATACATAACGTCACAAAAATAAATGACGTCACAAAATTAATTACGTCACAAAACACATAACGACACAAAAATAAATGACGTCACAAAATATTTAACGACACAAAATTAAATGACATCACAAAATACATATACATAAAATACATAACGTCACAAAAATAAATGACGTCACAAAATACATAACGTCACAAAAATAAATGACGTCACAAAATACATAACGTCACAAAAATAAATGACGTCACAAAATACATAACGTCACAAAAATAAATGACGTCACAATAATAAATGACGTCACAAAATACATAACGTCACAAAAATAAATGACGTCACAAAATACATAACGTTACAAAAATAAATGACGTCACAAAATACATAACGTCACAAAAATAAATGACGTCACAAAATACATAACGTCACAAAAAATTACGCCACAAAATTTAAACGTCACAAAAATAAATGACGTCACAAAATTCATATTTCATAAAATACATAACGTCACAAAAATAAATGACGTCACAAAATAAATAACGTCACAAAAATAAATGACGTCTAAAAATACATTACGTCACAAAAATAGATGATGTCACAAAATACATAACGTCACAAAAATAAATGACGTCACAAAATACATAACGTCACAAAAATATATGACGTCACAAAATACATAACGTCACAAAATACATTACGTCACAAAAATAAATGACGTCACAAAATACATAACGTCACAAAAATAAATGACGTCACAAAAATGTATTACGTCACAAAAATAAATGACGTCATAATAATAAATGACGTCACAAAATACATAACGTCACAAAAATAAATGACGTCACAAAATACATAACGTTACAAAATACATAACGTCACAAAATACATTACGTCACAAAAATAAATGACGTCACAAAATACATAACGTCACAAAAATAAATGACGTCACAAAAATGTATTACGTCACAAAAATAAATAACGTCACAAAATACATAACGTCACAAAAATAAATGACGTCACAAAAAAAGTCATAACGTCACAAAAATAAATGACGTCACAAAAATTAATTACGTACAAAATACATAACGTCACAAAATATATAACGTCACAAAAATAAATGACGTCACAAAAATTAATTACGTCACAAAATACATAACGTCACAAAAATAAATAACGTCACAAAATACATAACGTCACAAAATACATAACGTCACAAAAATAAATGACGTCACAAAATAAATAAAGTCACAAAAATAAATGACGTCACAAAATACATAACGTCACAAAAATAAATGACGTCACAAAATACATAACGTCACAAAATTAATAACGTCACAAAATACATAACGTCACAAAAATAAATGACGTCACAAAATACATAACGTCACAAAAATAAATGACGTTACAAAATACATAACGTCACAAAAATAAATGACGTCACAAAAATTAATGACGTCACAAAATACATAACGTCACAAAAATAAATGACGTCACAAAATACATAACGTCACAAAAATAAATGACGTCACAAAAATTAATTACGTCACAAAATACATAACGTCACAAAAATAAATGACGTCACAAAATACATAACGTCACAAAAATAAATGACGTCACAAAAATTAATTACGTCACAAAATACATAACGTCACAAAAATAAATGACGTCACAAAATACATAACGTCACAAAATACATAACGTCACAAAAATAAATGACGTCACAAAATACATAACGTCAAAAAAATAAATGACGTCACAAAATACTAACGTCACAAAAATAAATGACGTCACAAAATACATAACGTCAAAAAAATAAATGACGTCACAAAATACATAACGTCACAAAAAATAAATGACGTCACAAAATGCATAACGTGACAAAAATAAATGATGTCACAAAATACATAACGTCACAAAAATAAATGACGTCATAAAATACATAACGTCACAAAAATAAATGACGTCACAAAAATTTATTACGTCACAAAAATAAATAACGTCACAAAATACATAACGTCAAAAAATACATAACGGCACAAAAATAAATGAAGTCACAAAATACATAACGTCACAAAATAAATGACGTCACAAAATACATAACGTCAAAAAAATAAATGACTTCACAAAATACATAACGTCACAAAAATAAATGACGTCACAATAATAAATGACGTCACAAAATACATAACGTCACAAAAATAAATGACGTCACAAAATACATAACGTTACAAAAATAAATGACGTCACAAAATACATAACGTCACAAAAATAAATGACGTCACAAAATATTTAATGACACAAAATTTAATGACGTCACAAAATACATAACGTCACAAAAAATGACGTCACAAAATACATAACGTCACAAAAATAAATGACGTCACAAAATACATAACGTCACAAAAATAAATGACGTCACAAAATACATAACGTCACAAAAATAAATGACGTCACAAAATACATAACGTCACAAAAATAAATGACGTCACAATAATAAATGACGTCACAAAATACATAACGTCACAAAAATAAATGACGTCACAAAATACATGACTTTACAAAAATAAATGACGTCACAAAATACATAACGTCACAAAAATAAATGACGTCACAAAATACATAACGTCACAAAAAAATGACGCCACAAAATACATATTTCATAAAATACATAACGTCACAAAAATAAATGACGTCACAAAATACATATTTCATAAAATACATAACGTCACAAAAATAAATGACGTCACAAAATAAATAAAGTCACAAAAATAAATGACGTCTAAAAATACATTACGTCACAAAAATAAATGATGTCACAAAATACATAACGTCACAAAAATAAATGACGTCACAAAATACATAACGTCACAAAAATATATGACGTCACAAAATACATAACGTCACAAAATACATTATGTCACAAAAATAAATGACGTCACAAAATACATAACGTCACAAAAATAAATGACGTCACAAAAATTTAATACGTCACAAAAATAAATAACGTCACAAAATACATAACGTCACAAAATACATAGCGGCACAAAAATAAATGACGTCACAAAATACATAACGTCACAAAAATAAATGACGTTACAAAATACATAACGTCAAAAAAATAAATGACGTCACAAAATACATAACGTCACAAAAATAAATGACGTCACAAAATACATAACGTCACAAAAATAAATGACGTCACAATAATAAATGACGTCACAAAATACATAACGTCCCAAAAATAAATGACGTCACAAAATACATGACTTTACAAAAATAAATGACGTCACAAAATACATAACGTCACAAAAATAAATGACGTCACAAAATACATAACGTCACAAAAAAATGACGCCACAAAATACATAACGTCACAAAAATAAATGACGTCACAAAATACATATTTCATAAAATAAATAACGTCACAAAAATAAATGACGTCACAAAATAAATAAAGTCACAAAAATAAATGACGTCTAAAAATACATTACGTCACAAAAATAAATGATGTCACAAAATACATAACGTCACAAAAATAAATGACGTCACAAAATACATAACGTCACAAAAATATATGACGTCACAAAATACATAACGTCACAAAATACATTACGTCACAAAAATAAATGACGTCAAAAAATACATAACGTCACAAAAATAAATGACGTCACAAAAATTTAATACGTCACAAAAATAAATAACGTCACAAAATACATAACGTCACAAAATACATAGCGGCACAAAAATAAATGACGTCACAAAATACATAACTTCACAAAAATAAATGACGTTACAAAATACATAACGTCAAAAAAATAAATGACGTCACAAAATACATAACGTCACAAAAATAAATGACGTCACAAAATACATAACGTCACAAAAATAAATGACGTCACAATAATAAATGACGTCAAAAAATACATAACGTCACAAAAATAAATTACGTCACAAAATACATAACGTTACAAAAATAAATGACGTCACAAAATACATAACGTCACAAAAATAAATGACGTCACAAAATACATAACGTCACAAAAAAATGACGTCACAAAATACATAACGTCACAAAAATAAATGACGTCAAAAAATACATAACGTCACAAAAATAAATGACGTCACAAAATTAATTACGTCACAAAATACATAACGTCACAAAAATAAATGACGTCACAAAATACATAACGTCACAAAAATAAATGACGTCACAAAATACATAACGTCACAAAAATAAATGACGTCACAAAATACATAACGTCACAAAAACAAATGACGTCACAAAATACATAACGTCACAAAAATAAATGACGTCACAAAATACAAAACGTCACAAAAATAAATGACGTCACAAAAATTAATTACGTCACAAAATACATAACGTCACAAAATACATAGCGGCACAAAAATAAATGACGTCACAAAATACATAACGTCACAAAAATAAATGACGTTACAAAATACATAACGTCAAAAAAATAAATGACGTCACAAAATACATAACGTCACAAAAATAAATGACGTCACAAAATACATAACGTCACAAAAATAAATGACGTCACAATAATAAATGACGTCACAAAATACATAACGTCACAAAAATAAATGACGTCACAAAATACATAACGTCACAAAAAAATGACGTCACAAAATACCTAACGTCACAAAAATAAATGACGTCAAAAAATACATAACGCCACAAAAATAAATGACGTCACAAAATTAATTACGTCACAAAATACATAACGTCACAAAAATAAATGACGTCACAAAATACATAACGTCACCAAAATAAATGACGTCACAAAATACATAACGTCACAAAAATAAATGACGTCTCAAAATACATAACGTCACAAAAACAAATGACATCACAAAATACATAACGTCACAAAAATAAATGACGTCACAAAATACATAACGTCACAAAAATAAATGACGTCACAAAATACATAACGTCACAAAAATTAATGACGTCACAAAAATTAATGACGTCACAAAATACATAACGTCACAAAAATAAATGACGTCACAAAATACATAACGTCACAAAAATAAATGACGTCACAAAAATTAATTACGTCACAAAATACATAACGTCACAAAAATAAATGACGTCACAAAATACATAACGTCACAAAATACATAACGTCACAAAAATAAATGACGTCACAAAATACATAACGTCAAAAAAATAAATGACGTCACAAAATACATAACGTCACAAAAAATAAATGACGTCACAAAATGCATAACGTGACAAAAATAAATGATGTCACAAAATACATAACGTCACAAAAATAAATGACGTCATAAAATACATAACGTCACAAAAATAAATGACGTCACAAAAAATTATTACGTCACAAAAATAAATAACGTCACAAAATACATAACGTCACAAAATACATAACGGCACAAAAATAAATGAAGTCACAAAATACATAACGTCACAAAATAAATGACGTCACAAAATACATAACGTCAAAAAAATAAATGACTTCACAAAATACATAACGTCACAAAAATAAATGACGTCACAATAATAAATGACGTCACAAAATACATAACGTCACAAAAATAAATGACGTCACAAAATACATAACGTTACAAAAATAAATGACGTCACAAAATACATAACGTCACAAAAATAAATGACGTCACAAAATACATAACGTCACAAAAAATGACGTCACAAAATACATAACGTCACAAAAATAAATGACGTCACAAAATAAATAACGTCACCAAAATAAATGACGTCACAAAATATTTAATGACACAAAATTAAATGACGTCACAAAATACATAACGTCACAAAAAATGACGTCACAAAATACATAACGTCACAAAAATAAATGACGTCACAAAATACATAACGTCACAAAAATAAATGACGTCACAAAATACATAACGTCACAAAAATAAATGACGTCACAAAATACATAACGTCACAAAAATAAATGACGTCACAATAATAAATGACGTCACAAAATACATAACGTCACAAAAATAAATGACGTCACAAAATACATGACTTTACAAAAATAAATGACGTCACAAAATACATAACGTCACAAAAATAAATGACGTCACAAAATACATAACGTCACAAAAAAATGACGCCACAAAATACATAACGTCACAAAAATAAATGACGTCACAAAATACATATTTCATAAAATACATAACGTCACAAAAATAAATGACGTCACAAAATAAATAAAGTCACAAAAATAAATGACGTCTAAAAATACATTACGTCACAAAAATAAATGATGTCACAAAATACATAACGTCACAAAAATAAATGACGTCACAAAATACATAACGTCACAAAAATATATGACGTCACAAAATACATAACGTCACAAAATACATTACGTCACAAAAATAAATGACGTCACAAAATACATAACGTCACAAAAATAAATGACGTCACAAAAATTTAATACGTCACAAAAATAAATAACGTCACAAAATACATAACGTCACAAAATACATAGCGGCACAAAAATAAATGACGTCACAAAATACATAACGTCACAAAAATAAATGACGTTACAAAATACATAACGTCAAAAAAATAAATGACGTCACAAAATACATAACGTCACAAAAATAAATGACGTCACAAAATACATAACGTCACAAAAATAAATGACGTCACAATAATAAATGACGTCAAAAAATACATAACGTCACAAAAATAAATTACGTCACAAAATACATAACGTTACAAAAATAAATGACGTCACAAAATACATAACGTCACAAAAATAAATGACGTCACAAAATACATAACGTCACAAAAAAATGACGTCACAAAATACATAACGTCACAAAAATAAATGACGTCAAAAAATACATAACGTCACAAAAATAAATGACGTCACAAAATTAATTACGTCACAAAATACATAACGTCACAAAAATAAATGACGTCACAAAATACATAACGTCACAAAAATAAATGACGTCACAAAATACATAACGTCACAAAAATAAATGACGTCACAAAATACATAACGTCACAAAAACAAATGACGTCACAAAATACATAACGTCACAAAAATAAATGACGTCACAAAATACAAAACGTCACAAAAATAAATGACGTCACAAAAATTAATTACGTCACAAAATACATAACGTCACAAAATACATAGCGGCACAAAAATAAATGACGTCACAAAATACATAACGTCACAAACATAAATGACGTTACAAAATACATAACGTCAAAAAAATAAATGACGTCACAAAATACATAACGTCACAAAATACATAGCGGCACAAAAATAAATGACGTCACAAAATACATAACTTCACAAAAATAAATGACGTTACAAAATACATAACGTCAAAAAAATAAATGACGTCACAAAATACATAACGTCACAAAAATAAATGACGTCACAAAATACATAACGTCACAAAAATAAATGACGTCACAATAATAAATGACGTCAAAAAATACATAACGTCACAAAAATAAATTACGTCACAAAATACATAACGTTACAAAAATAAATGACGTCACAAAATACATAACGTCACAAAAATAAATGACGTCACAAAATACATAACGTCACAAAAAAATGACGTCACAAAATACATAACGTCACAAAAATAAATGACGTCAAAAAATACATAACGTCACAAAAATAAATGACGTCACAAAATTAATTACGTCACAAAATACATAACGTCACAAAAATAAATGACGTCACAAAATACATAACGTCACAAAAATAAATGACGTCACAAAATACATAACGTCACAAACATAAATGACGTTACAAAATACATAACGTCAAAAAAATAAATGACGTCACAAAATACATAACGTCACAAAAATAAATGACGTCACAAAATACATAACGTCACAAAAATAAATGACGTCACAATAATAAATGACGTCACAAAATACATAACGTCACAAAAATAAATGACGTCACAAAATACATAACGTTACAAAAATAAATGACGTCACAAAATATATAACGTCACAAAAATAAATGACGTCACAAAATACATAACGTCACAAAAAAATGACGTCACAAAATACATAACGTCACAAAAATAAATGACGTCAAAAAATACATAACGCCACAAAAATAAATGACGTCACAAAATTAATTACGTCACAAAATACATAACGTCACAAAAATAAATGACGTCACAAATACATAACGTCACCAAAATAAATGACGTCACAAAATACATAACGTCACAAAAATAAATGACGTCTCAAAATACATAACGTCACAAAAACAAATGACGTCACAAAATACATAACGTCACAAAAATAAATGACGTCACAAAAAAAGTCATAACGTCACAAAAATAAATGACGTCACAAAAATTAATTACGTCACAAAATACATAACGTCACAAAATATATAACGTCACAAAAATAAATGACGTCACAAAAATTAATTACGTCACAAAATACATAAAGTCACAAAAATAAATAACGTCACAAAATACATAACGTCACAAAATACATAACGTCACAAAAATAAATGACGTCACAAAATAAATAAAGTCACAAAAATAAATGAAGTCACAAAATACATAACGTCACAAAATAAATGACGTCACAAAATACATAACGTCAAAAAAATAAATGACTTCACAAAATACATAACGTCACAAAAATAAATGACGTCACAATAATAAATGACGTCACAAAATACATAACGTCACAAAAATAAATGACGTCACAAAATACATAACGTTACAAAAATAAATGACGTCACAAAATACATAACGTCACAAAAATAAATGACGTTACAAAATATTTAATGACACAAAATTTAATGACGTCACAAAATACATAACGTCACAAAAAATGACGTCACAAAATACATAACGTCACAAAAATAAATGACGTCACAAAATACATAACGTCACAAAAATAAATGACGTCACAAAATACATAACGTCACAAAAATAAATGACGTCACAAAATACATAACGTCACAAAAATAAATGACGTCACAATAATAAATGACGTCACAAAATACATAACGTCACAAAAAAAAATGACGTCACAAAATACATGACTTTACAAAAATAAATGACGTCACAAAATACATAACGTCACAAAAATAAATGACGTCACAAAATACATAACGTCACAAAAAAATGACACCACAAAATACATATTTCATAAAATACATAACGTCACAAAAATAAATGACGTCACAAAATACATATTTCATAAAATACATAACGTCACAAAAATAAATGACGTCACAAAATAAATAAAGTCACAAAAATAAATGACGTCTAAAAATACATTACGTCACAAAAATAAATGATGTCACAAAATACATAACGTCACAAAAATAAATGACGTCACAAAATACATAACGTCACAAAAATATATGACGTCACAAAATACATAACGTCACAAAATACATTACGTCACAAAAATAAATGACGTCACAAAATACATAACGTCACAAAAATAAATGACGTCACAAAAATTTAATACGTCACAAAAATAAATAACGTCACAAAATACATAACGTCACAAAATACATAGCGGCACAAAAATAAATGACGTCACAAAATACATAACGTCACAAAAATAAATGACGTTACAAAATACATAACGTCAAAAAAATAAATGACGTCACAAAATACATAACGTCACAAAAATAAATGACGTCACAAAATACATAACGTCACAAAAATAAATGACGTCACAATAATAAATGACGTCACAAAATACATAACGTCCCAAAAATAAATGACGTCACAAAATACATGACTTTACAAAAATAAATGACGTCACAAAATACATAACGTCACAAAAATAAATGACGTCACAAAATACATAACGTCACAAAAAAATGACGCCACAAAATACATAATGTCACAAAAATAAATGACGTCACAAAATACATATTTCATAAAATACATAACGTCACAAAAATAAATGACGTCACAAAATAAATAAAGTCACAAAAATAAATGACGTCTAAAAATACATTACGTCACAAAAATAAATGATGTCACAAAATACATAACGTCACAAAAATAAATGACGTCACAAAATACATAACGTCACAAAAATATATGACGTCACAAAATACATAACGTCACAAAATACATTACGTCACAAAAATAAATGACGTCAAAAAATACATAACGTCACAAAAATAAATGACGTCACAAAAATTTAATACGTCACAAAAATAAATAACGTCACAAAATACATAACGTCACAAAATACATAGCGGCACAAAAATAAATGACGTCACAAAATACATAACTTCACAAAAATAAATGACGTTACAAAATACATAACGTCAAAAAAATAAATGACGTCACAAAATACATAACGTCACAAAAATAAATGACGTCACAAAATACATAACGTCACAAAAATAAATGACGTCACAATAATAAATGACGTCAAAAAATACATAACGTCACAAAAATAAATTACGTCACAAAATACATAACGTTACAAAAATAAATGACGTCACAAAATACATAACGTCACAAAAATAAATGACGTCACAAAATACATAACGTCACAAAAAAATGACGTCACAAAATACATAACGTCACAAAAATAAATGACGTCAAAAAATACATAACGTCACAAAAATAAATGACGTCACAAAATTAATTACGTCACAAAATACATAACGTCACAAAAATAAATGACGTCACAAAATACATAACGTCACAAAAATAAATGACGTCACAAAATACATAACGTCACAAACATAAATGACGTTACAAAATACATAACGTCAAAAAAATAAATGACGTCACAAAATACATAACGTCACAAAAATAAATGACGTCACAAAATACATAACGTCACAAAAATAAATGACGTCACAATAATAAATGACGTCACAAAATACATAACGTCACAAAAATAAATGACGTCACAAAATACATAACGTTACAAAAATAAATGACGTCACAAAATATATAACGTCACAAAAATAAATGACGTCACAAAATACATAACGTCACAAAAAAATGACGTCACAAAATACATAACGTCACAAAAATAAATGACGTCAAAAAATACATAACGCCACAAAAATAAATGACGTCACAAAATTAATTACGTCACAAAATACATAACGTCACAAAAATAAATGACGTCACAAATACATAACGTCACCAAAATAAATGACGTCACAAAATACATAACGTCACAAAAATAAATGACGTCTCAAAATACATAACGTCACAAAAACAAATGACGTCACAAAATACATAACGTCACAAAAATAAATGACGTCACAAAAAAAGTCATAACGTCACAAAAATAAATGACGTCACAAAAATTAATTACGTCACAAAATACATAACGTCACAAAATATATAACGTCACAAAAATAAATGACGTCACAAAAATTAATTACGTCACAAAATACATAAAGTCACAAAAATAAATAACGTCACAAAATACATAACGTCACAAAATACATAACGTCACAAAAATAAATGACGTCACAAAATAAATAAAGTCACAAAAATAAATGAAGTCACAAAATACATAACGTCACAAAATAAATGACGTCACAAAATACATAACGTCAAAAAAATAAATGACTTCACAAAATACATAACGTCACAAAAATAAATGACGTCACAATAATAAATGACGTCACAAAATACATAACGTCACAAAAATAAATGACGTCACAAAATACATAACGTTACAAAAATAAATGACGTCACAAAATACATAACGTCACAAAAAAAAATGACGTCACAAAATACATGACTTTACAAAAATAAATGACGTCACAAAATACATAACGTCACAAAAATAAATGACGTCACAAAATACATAACGTCACAAAAAAATGACACCACAAAATACATATTTCATAAAATACATAACGTCACAAAAATAAATGACGTCACAAAATACATATTTCATAAAATACATAACGTCACAAAAATAAATGACGTCACAAAATAAATAAAGTCACAAAAATAAATGACGTCTAAAAATACATTACGTCACAAAAATAAATGATGTCACAAAATACATAACGTCACAAAAATAAATGACGTCACAAAATACATAACGTCACAAAAATATATGACGTCACAAAATACATAACGTCACAAAATACATTACGTCACAAAAATAAATGACGTCACAAAATACATAACGTCACAAAAATAAATGACGTCACAAAAATTTAATACGTCACAAAAATAAATAACGTCACAAAATACATAACGTCACAAAATACATAGCGGCACAAAAATAAATGACGTCACAAAATACATAACGTCACAAAAATAAATGACGTTACAAAATACATAACGTCAAAAAAATAAATGACGTCACAAAATACATAACGTCACAAAAATAAATGACGTCACAAAATACATAACGTCACAAAAATAAATGACGTCACAATAATAAATGACGTCACAAAATACATAACGTCCCAAAAATAAATGACGTCACAAAATACATGACTTTACAAAAATAAATGACGTCACAAAATACATAACGTCACAAAAATAAATGACGTCACAAAATACATAACGTCACAAAAAAATGACGCCACAAAATACATAATGTCACAAAAATAAATGACGTCACAAAATACATATTTCATAAAATACATAACGTCACAAAAATAAATGACGTCACAAAATAAATAAAGTCACAAAAATAAATGACGTCTAAAAATACATTACGTCACAAAAATAAATGATGTCACAAAATACATAACGTCACAAAAATAAATGACGTCACAAAATACATAACGTCACAAAAATATATGACGTCACAAAATACATAACGTCACAAAATACATTACGTCACAAAAATAAATGACGTCAAAAAATACATAACGTCACAAAAATAAATGACGTCACAAAAATTTAATACGTCACAAAAATAAATAACGTCACAAAATACATAACGTCACAAAATACATAGCGGCACAAAAATAAATGACGTCACAAAATACATAACTTCACAAAAATAAATGACGTTACAAAATACATAACGTCAAAAAAATAAATGACGTCACAAAATACATAACGTCACAAAAATAAATGACGTCACAAAATACATAACGTCACAAAAATAAATGACGTCACAATAATAAATGACGTCAAAAAATACATAACGTCACAAAAATAAATTACGTCACAAAATACATAACGTTACAAAAATAAATGACGTCACAAAATACATAACGTCACAAAAATAAATGACGTCACAAAATACATAACGTCACAAAAAAATGACGTCACAAAATACATAACGTCACAAAAATAAATGACGTCAAAAAATACATAACGTCACAAAAATAAATGACGTCACAAAATTAATTACGTCACAAAATACATAACGTCACAAAAATAAATGACGTCACAAAATACATAACGTCACAAAAATAAATGACGTCACAAAATACATAACGTCACAAAAATAAATGACGTCACAAAATACATAACGTCACAAAAACAAATGACGTCACAAAATACATAACGTCACAAAAATAAATGACGTCACAAAATACAAAACGTCACAAAAATAAATGACGTCACAAAAATTAATTACGTCACAAAATACATAACGTCACAAAATACATAGCGGCACAAAAATAAATGACGTCACAAAATACATAACGTCACAAACATAAATGACGTTACAAAATACATAACGTCAAAAAAATAAATGACGTCACAAAATACATAACGTCACAAAAATAAATGACGTCACAAAATACATAACGTCACAAAAATAAATGACGTCACAATAATAAATGACGTCACAAAATACATAACGTCACAAAAATAAATGACGTCACAAAATACATAACGTCACAAACATAAATGACGTTACAAAAATTAATTACGTCACAAAATACATAACGTCACAAAATACATAGCGGCACAAAAATAAATGACGTCACAAAATACATAACGTCACAAACATAAATGACGTTACAAAATACATAACGTCAAAAAAATAAATGACGTCACAAAATACATAACGTCACAAAAATAAATGACGTCACAAAATACATAACGTCACAAAAATAAATGACGTCACAATAATAAATGACGTCACAAAATACATAACGTCACAAAAATAAATGACGTCACAAAATACATAACGTTACAAAAATAAATGACGTCACAAAATATATAACGTCACAAAAATAAATGACGTCACAAAATACATAACGTCACAAAAAAATGACGTCACAAAATACATAACGTCACAAAAATAAATGACGTCAAAAAATACATAACGCCACAAAAATAAATGACGTCACAAAATTAATTACGTCACAAAATACATAACGTCACAAAAATAAATGACGTCACAAATACATAACGTCACCAAAATAAATGACGTCACAAAATACATAACGTCACAAAAATAAATGACGTCTCAAAATACATAACGTCACAAAAACAAATGACGTCACAAAATACATAACGTCACAAAAATAAATGACGTCACAAAAAAAGTCATAACGTCACAAAAATAAATGACGTCACAAAAATTAATTACGTCACAAAATACATAACGTCACAAAATATATAACGTCACAAAAATAAATGACGTCACAAAAATTAATTACGTCACAAAATACATAAAGTCACAAAAATAAATAACGTCACAAAATACATAACGTCACAAAATACATAACGTCACAAAAATAAATGACGTCACAAAATAAATAAAGTCACAAAAATAAATTACGTCACAAAATACATAACGTCACAAAAATAAATGACGTCACAAAATACATAACGTCACAAAATTAATGACGTCACAAAACTTAATAACGTCACAAAATACAAAACGTCACAAAAATAAATGACGTCAAAAAATACATAACATCACAAAAATAAATGACGTCACAAAATACATAACGTCACAAAAATAAATGACGTCACAAAATACATAACGTCACAAAAATAAATGACGTCACAAAATACATAACGTCACAAAAATAAATGATGTCACAAAATACATAACGTCACAAAAATAAATGACGTCACAAAAATTAATGACGTCACAAAATACATAACGTCACAAAAATAAATGACGTCACAAAATACATAACGTCACAAAAATAAATGACGTCACAAAAATTAATTACGTCACAAAATACATAACGTCACAAATATAAATGACGTCACAAAATACATAACGTCACAAAATACATAACGTCACAAAAATAAATGACGTCACAAAATACATAACGTCAAAAAAATAAATGACGTCACAAAATACATAACGTCACCAAAATAAATGACGTCACAAAATACATAACGTCACAAAAATAAATGACGTCTCAAAATACATAACGTCACAAAAACAAATGACGTCACAAAATACATAACGTCACAAAAATAAATGACGTCACAAAAAAAGTCATAACGTCACAAAAATAAATGACGTCACAAAAATTAATTACGTCACAAAATACATAACGTCACAAAATATATAACGTCACAAAAATAAATGACGTCACAAAAATTAATTACGTCACAAAATACATAACGTCACAAAAATAAATAACGTCACAAAATACATAACGTCACAAAATACATAACGTCACAAAAATAAATGACGTCACAAAATAAATAAAGTCACAAAAATAAATGACGTCACAAAATACATAACGTCACAAAAATAAATGACGTCACAAAATACATAACGTCACAAAATTAATGACGTCACAAAACTTAATAACGTCACAAAATACAAAACGTCACAAAAATAAATGACGTCAAAAAATACATAACCTCACAAAAATAAATGACGTCACAAAATACATAACGTCACAAAAATAAATGACGTCACAAAATGCATAACGTGACAAAAATAAATGATGTCACAAAATAGATAACGTCACAAAAATAAATGACGTCATAAAATACATAACGTCACAAAAATAAATGACGTCACAAAATACATAACGTCACAAAATACATAACGTCACAAAAATAAATGACGTCACAAAATACATAACGTCAAAAAAATAAATGACGTCACAAAATACATAACGTCACAAAAATAAATGACGTCACAAAAATTAATGACGTCACAAAATACATAACGTCACAAAAATAAATGACGTCACAAAATACATAACGTAACAAAAATAAATGACGTCACAAAATTTAATTACGTCACAAAATACATAACGTCACAAAAATAAATGACGTCACAAAATACATAACGTCACAAAATACATAACGTCACAAAAATAAATGACGTCACAAAATACATAACGTCACAAAAAATAAATGACGTCACAAAATGCATAACGTGACAAAAATAAATGATGTCACAAAATACATAACGTCACAAAAATAAATGACGTCATAAAATACATAACGTCACAAAAATAAATGACGTCACAAAAATTTATTACGTCACAAAAATAAATAAAGTCACAAAATACATAACGTCACAAAATACATAACGGCACAAAAATAAATGAAGTCACAAAATACATAACGTCACAAAATAAATGACGTCACAAAATACATAACGTCAAAAAAATAAATGACTTCACAAAATACATAACGTCACAAAAATAAATGACGTCACAAAATACATAACGTCACAAAAATAAATGACGTCACAATAATAAATGACGTCACAAAATATATAACGTCACAAAAATAAATGACGTCACAAAATACATAACGTTACAAAAATAAATGACGTCACAAAATACATAACGTCACAAAAATAAATGACGTCACAAAATACATAACGTCACAAAAAAATGACGTCACAAAATACATAACGTAACAAAAATAAATGACGTCACAAAATACATAACGTCACAAAAATAAATGACGTCACAAAATATTTAATGACACAAAATTAAATGACGTCACAAAATACATAACGTCACAAAAAATGACGTCACAAAATACATAACGTCACAAAAATAAATGACGTCACAAACTACATAACGTCACAAAAAATGACGTCACAAAATACATTACGTCACAAAAATAAATGACGTCACAAAATACATAACGTCACAAAAATAAATGACGTCACAAAATACATAACGTCACAAAAATAAATGACGTCAAAAAATACATAACGTCACAAAAATAAATGATGTCACAATAATAAATGACGTCACAAAATACATAACGTCACAAAAATAAATGACGTCACAAAATACATAACTTTACAAAAATAAATGACGTCACAAAATACATAACGTCACAAAAATATATGACGTCACAAAATACATAACGTCACAAAATACATAACGTCACAAAAATAAATGACGTCACAAAATACATAACGTCACAAAAAATAAATGACGTCACAAAATGCATAACGTGACAAAAATAAATGATGTCACAAAATACATAACGTCACAAAAATAAATGACGTCATAAAATACATAACGTCACAAAAATAAATGACGTCACAAAAATTTATTACGTCACAAAAATAAATAAAGTCACAAAATACATAACGTCACAAAATACATAACGGCACAAAAATAAATGAAGTCACAAAATACATAACGTCACAAAATAAATGACGTCACAAAATACATAACGTCAAAAAAATAAATGACTTCACAAAATACATAACGTCACAAAAATAAATGACGTCACAAAATACATAACGTCACAAAAATAAATGACGTCACAATAATAAATGACGTCACAAAATATATAACGTCACAAAAATAAATGACGTCACAAAATACATAACGTTACAAAAATAAATGACGTCACAAAATACATAACGTCACAAAAATAAATGACGTCACAAAATACATAACGTCACAAAAAAATGACGTCACAAAATACATAACGTAACAAAAATAAATGACGTCACAAAATACATAACGTCACAAAAATAAATGACGTCACAAAATATTTAATGACACAAAATTAAATGACGTCACAAAATACATAACGTCACAAAAAATGACGTCACAAAATACATAACGTCACAAAAATAAATGACGTCACAAACTACATAACGTCACAAAAAATGACGTCACAAAATACATAACGTCACAAAAATAAATGACGTCACAAAATACATAACGTCACAAAAATAAATGACGTCACAAAATACATAACGTCACAAAAATAAATGACGTCAAAAAATACATAACGTCACAAAAATAAATGATGTCACAATAATAAATGACGTCACAAAATACATAACGTCACAAAAATAAATGACGTCACAAAATACATAACTTTACAAAAATAAATGACGTCACAAAATACATAACGTCACAAAAATATATGACGTCACAAAATACATAACGTCACAAAATACATTACGTCACAAAAATAAATGACGTCACAAAAAAATGACGCCACAAAATACATAACGTCACAAAAATAAATGACGTCACAAAATACATATTTCATAAAATACATAACGTCACAAAAATAAATGACGTCACAAAATACATAACGTCACAAAAATATATGACGTCACAAAATACATAACGTCACAAAATACATTACGTCAAAAAAATAAATGACGTCACAAAAATTTAATACGTCACAAAAATAAATAACGTCACAAAATACATAACGTCACAAAATACATAGCGGCACAAAAATAAATGACGTCACAAAATACATAACGTCACAAAAATAAATGACGTTACAAAATACATAACGTCAAAAAAATAAATGACGTCACAAAATACATAACGTCACAAAAATAAATGACGTCACAAAATACATAACGTCACAAAAATAAATGACGTCACAATAATAAATGACGTCAAAAAATTCATAACGTCACAAAAATAAATGACGTCACAAAATACATAACGTTACAAAAATAAATGACGTCACAAAATACATAACGTCACAAAAATAAATGACGTCACAAAATACATAACGTCACAAAAAAATGACGTCACAAAATACATAACGTCACAAAAATAAATGACGTCAAAAAATACATAACGTCACAAAAATAAATGACGTCACAAAATAAATAAAGTCACAAAAATAAATGACGTCACAAAATACATAACGTCACAAAAATAAATGACGTCACAAAATACATAACGTCACAAAATTAATGACGTCACAAAACTTAATAACGTCACAAAATACAAAACGTCACAAAAATAAATGACGTCAAAAAATACATAACCTCACAAAAATAAATGACGTCACAAAATACATAACGTCACAAAAATAAATGACGTCACAAAATGCATAACGTGACAAAAATAAATGATGTCACAAAATAGATAACGTCACAAAAATAAATGACGTCATAAAATACATAACGTCACAAAAATAAATGACGTCACAAAATACATAACGTCACAAAATACATAACGTCACAAAAATAAATGACGTCACAAAATACATAACGTCAAAAAAATAAATGACGTCACAAAATACATAACGTCACAAAAATAAATGACGTCACAAAAATTAATGACGTCACAAAATACATAACGTCACAAAAATAAATGACGTCACAAAATACATAACGTAACAAAAATAAATGACGTCACAAAAATTAATTACGTCACAAAATACATAACGTCACAAAAATAAATGACGTCACAAAATACATAACGTCACAAAATACATAACGTCACAAAAATAAATGACGTCACAAAATACATAACGTCAAAAAAATAAATGACGTCACAAAATACATAACGTCACAAAAAATAAATGACGTCACAAAATGCATAACGTGACAAAAATAAATGATGTCACAAAATACATAACGTCACAAAAATAAATGACGTCATAAAATACATAACGTCACAAAAATAAATGACGTCACAAAAATTTATTACGTCACAAAAATAAATAAAGTCACAAAATACATAACGTCACAAAATACATAACGGCACAAAAATAAATGAAGTCACAAAATACATAACGTCACAAAATAAATGACGTCACAAAATACATAACGTTACAAAAATAAATGACGTCACAAAATACATAACGTCACAAAAATAAATGACGTCACAAAATACATAACGTCACAAAAAAATGACGTCACAAAATACATAACGTAACAAAAATAAATGACGTCACAAAATACATAACGTCACAAAAATAAATGACGTCACAAACTACATAACGTCACAAAAAATGACGTCACAAAATACATAACGTCACAAAAATAAATGACGTCACAAAATACATAACGTCACAAAAATAAATGACGTCACAAAATACATAACGTCACAAAAATAAATGACGTCAAAAAATACATAACGTCACAAAAATAAATGACGTCACAATAATAAATGACGTCACAAAATACATAACGTCACAAAAATAAATGACGTCACAAAATACATAACTTTACAAAAATAAATGACGTCACAAAATACATAACGTCACAAAAATATATGACGTCACAAAATACATAACGTCACAAAATACATTACGTCACAAAAATAAATGACGTCACAAAAAAATGACGCCACAAAATACATAACGTCACAAAAATAAATGACGTCACAAAATACATATTTCATAAAATACATAACGTCACAAAAATAAATGACGTCACAAAATACATAACGTCACAAAAATATATGACGTCACAAAATACATAACGTCACAAAATACATTACGTCAAAAAAATAAATGACGTCACAAAAATTTAATACGTCACAAAAATAAATAACGTCACAAAATACATAACGTCACAAAATACATAGCGGCACAAAAATAAATGACGTCACAAAATACATAACGTCACAAAAATAAATGACGTTACAAAATACATAACGTCAAAAAAATAAATGACGTCACAAAATACATAACGTCACAAAAATAAATGACGTCACAAAATACATAACGTCACAAAAATAAATGACGTCACAATAATAAATGACGTCAAAAAATTCATAACGTCACAAAAATAAATGACGTCACAAAATACATAACGTTACAAAAATAAATGACGTCACAAAATACATAACGTCACAAAAATAAATGACGTCACAAAATACATAACGTCACAAAAAAATGACGTCACAAAATACATAACGTCACAAAAATAAATGACGTCAAAAAATACATAACGTCACAAAAATAAATGACGTCACAAAATTAATTACGTCACAAAATACATAACGTCACAAAAATAAATGACGTCACAAAATACATAACGTCACAAAAATAAATGACGTCACAAAATACATAACGTCACAAAAATAAATGACGTCACAAAATACATAACGTCACAAAAACAAATGACGTCACAAAATACATAACGTCACAAAAATAAATGACGTCACAAAATACATAAAGTCTCAAAAATAAATGACGTCTAAAAATACATTACGTCACAAAAATAAATGATGTCACAAAATACATAACGTCACAAAAATAAATGACGTCACAAAATACATAACGTCACAAAAATATATGACGTCACAAAATACATAACGTCACAAAATACATTACGTCACAAAAATAAATGACGTCACAAAATACATAACGTCACAAAAATAAATGACGTCACAAAAATTTAATACGTCACAAAAATAAATAACGTCACAAAATACATAACGTCACAAAATACATAGCGGCACAAAAATAAATGACGTCACAAAATACATAACGTCACAAAAATAAATGACGTTACAAAATACATAACGTCAAAAAAATAAATGACGTCACAAAATACATAACGTCACAAAAATAAATCACGTCACAAAATACATAACGTCACAAAAATAAATGACGTCACAATAATAAATGACGTCAAAAAATACATAACGTCACAAAAATAAATGACGTCACAAAATACATAACGTTACAAAAATAAATGACGTCACAAAATACATAACGTCACAAAAATAAATGACGTCACAAAATACATAACGTCACAAAAAAATGACGTCACAAAATACATAACGTCACAAAAATATATGACGTCAAAAAATACATAACGTCACAAAAATAAATGACGTCACAAAATTAATTACGTCACAAAATACATAACGTCACAAAAATAAATGACGTCACAAAATACATAACGTCACAAAAATAAATGACGTCACAAAATACATAACGTCACAAAAATAAATGACGTCACAAAATACATAACGTCACAAAAACAAATGACGTCACAAAATACATAACGTCACAAAAATAAATGACGTCACAAAATACATAACGTCACAAAAATAAATGACGTCACAAAAATTAATTACGTCACAAAATACATAACGTCACAAAATATATAACGTCACAAAAATAAATGACGTCACAAAAATTAATTACGTCACAAAATACATAACGTCACAAAAATAAATAACGTCACAAAATACATAACGTCACAAAATACATAACGTCACAAAAATAAATGACGTCACAAAATACATAACGTCACAAAATACATAACGTCACAAAAATAAATGACGTCACAAAATACATAACGTCACAAAAATAAATGACGTCACAAAAATTAATGACGTCACAAAATACATAACGTCACAAAAATAAATGACGTCACAAAATACATAACGTCACAAAAATAAATGACGTCACAAAAATTAATTACGTCACAAAATACATAACGTCACAAAAATAAATGACGTCACAAAATACATAACGTCACAAAATACATAACGTCACAAAAATAAATGACGTCACAAAATACATAACGTCAAAAAAATAAATGACGTCACAAAATACATAACGTCACAAAAAATAAATGACGTCACAAAATGCATAACCTGACAAAATTAAATGATGTCACAAAATACATAACGTCACAAAAATAAATGACGTCACAAAATACATAAGGTCACAAAAATAAATGACGTCACAAAATGCATAACGTCACAAAAATAAATGATGTCATAAAATACATAACGTCACAAAAATAAATGACGTCACAAAAAATTATTAGGTCACAGAAATAAATAACGTCACAAAATACATAACGTCACAAAATACATAGCGGCACAAAAATACATGACGTCACAAAATACATAACGTCACAAAAATAAATGACGTTACAAAATCCATAACGTCAAAAAAATAAATGACGTCACAAAATACATAACGTCACAAAAATAAATGACGTCACAAAATACATAACGTCACAAAAATAAATGACGTCACAATAATAAATGACGTCACAAAATACATAACGTCACAAAAATAAATGACGTCACAAAATACATAACGTTACAAAAATAAATGACGTCACATAATACATAAAGTCACAAAAATAAATGACGTCACAAAATACATAACGTCACAAAAAAATGACGTCACAAAATACATAACGTCACAAAAATAAATGACGTCAAAAAATACATAACGTCACAAAAATAAATGACGTCACAAAATTAATTACGTCACAAAACACATAACGTCACAAAAATAAATGACGTCACAAAATATTTAATGACACAAAATTAAATGACGTCACAAAATACTTATTTCATAAAATACATAACGTCACAAAAATAAATGACGTCACAAAATACATAACGTCACAAAAATAAATGACGTCACAAAATGCATAACGTCACAAAAATAAATGACGTCACAAAATACATAACGTCACAAAAATAAATGACGTCACAAAATACATAACGTTACAAAAATAAATGACGTCACAAAATACATACCGTCACAAAAATAAATGACGTCACAAAATACATAACGTCACAAAAAAATGACGCCACAAAATACATAACGTCACAAAAATAAATGACGTCACAAAATACATATTTCATAAAATACATAACGTCACAAAAATAAATGACGTCACAAAATAAATAACGTCACAAAAATAAATGACGTCTAAAAATACATTACGTCACAAAAATAAATGATGTCACAAAATACATAACTTTACAAAAATAAATGACGTCACAAAATACATAACGTCACAAAAATATATGACGTCACAAAATACATAACGTCACAAAATACATTACGTCACAAAAATAAATGACGTCTCAAAATACATAACGTCACAAAAATAAATGACGTCACAAAAATTTATTACGTCACAAAAATAAATAACGTCACAAAATACATAACGTCACAAAATACATAGCGGCACAAAAATAAATGACGTCACAAAATACATAACGTCACAAAAATAAATGACGTTACAAAATACATAACGTCAAAAAAATAAATGACGTCACAAAATACATAACGTCACAAAAATAAATGACGTCACAAAATACATAACGTCACAAAAATAAATGACGTCACAATAATAAATGACGTCACAAAATACATAACGTCACAAAAATAAATGACGTCACAAAATACATAACGTTACAAAAATAAATGACGTCACAAAATACATAACGTCACAAAAATAAATGACGTCACAAAATACATAACGTCACAAAAAAATGACGTCACAAAATACATAACGTCACAAAAATAAATGACGTCAAAAAATACATAACGTCACAAAAATAAATGACGTCACAAAATTAATTACGTCACAAAATACATAACGTCACAAAAATAAATGACGTTACAAAATCCATAACGTCAAAAAAATAAATGACGTCACAAAATACATAACGTCACAAAAATAAATGACGTCACAAAATACATAACGTCACAAAAATAAATGACGTCACAATAATAAATGACGTCACAAAATACATAACGTCACAAAAATAAATGACGTCACAAAATACATAACGTTACAAAAATAAATGACGTCACATAATACATAAAGTCACAAAAATAAATGACGTCACAAAATACATAACGTCACAAAAAAATGACGTCACAAAATACATAACGTCACAAAAATAAATGATGTCAAAAAATACATAACGTCACAAAAATAAATGACGTCACAAAATTAATTACGTCACAAAACACATAACGTCACAAAAATAAATGACGTCACAAAATATTTAACGACACAAAATTAAATGACGTCACAAAATACAAATTTCATAAAATACATAACGTCACAAAAATAAATGACGTCACAAAATACATAACGTCACAAAAATAAATGACGTCACAAAATACATAACGTCACAAAAATAAATGACGTCACAATAATAAATGACGTCACAAAATACATAACGTCACAAAAATAAATGACGTCACAAAATACATAACGTTACAAAAATAAATGACGTCACAAAATACATAACGTCACAAAAATAAATGACGTCACAAAATACATAACGTCACAAAAAAATGACGCCACAAAATACATAACGTCACAAAAATAAATGACGTCACAAAATTAATTACGTCACAAAATACATAACGTCACAAAAATAAATGACGTCACAAAATACATAACGTCACAAAAATAAATGACGTCACAAAATACATAACGTCACAAAAATAAATGACGTCACAAAATACATAACGTCACAAAAACAAATGACGTCACAAAATACATAACGTCACAAAAATAAATGACGTCACAAAATACATAACGTCACAAAAATAAATGACGTCACAAAAATTAATTACGTCACAAAATACATAACGTCACAAAATATATAACGTCACAAAAATAAATGACGTCACAAAAATTAATTACGTCACAAAATACATAACGTCACAAAAATAAATAACGTCACAAAATACATAACGTCACAAAATACATAACGTCACAAAAATAAATGACGTCACAAAATACATAACGTCACAAAATACATAACGTCACAAAAATAAATGACGTCACAAAATACATAACGTCACAAAAATAAATGACGTCACAAAAATTAATGACGTCACAAAATACATAACGTCACAAAAATAAATGACGTCACAAAATACATAACGTCACAAAAATAAATGACGTCACAAAAATTAATTACGTCACAAAATACATAACGTCACAAAAATAAATGACGTCACAAAATACATAACGTCACAAAATACATAACGTCACAAAAATAAATGACGTCACAAAATACATAACGTCAAAAAAATAAATGACGTCACAAAATACATAACGTCACAAAAAATAAATGACGTCACAAAATGCATAACCTGACAAAATTAAATGATGTCACAAAATACATAACGTCACAAAAATAAATGACGTCACAAAATACATAAGGTCACAAAAATAAATGACGTCACAAAATGCATAACGTCACAAAAATAAATGATGTCATAAAATACATAACGTCACAAAAATAAATGACGTCACAAAAAATTATTAGGTCACAGAAATAAATAACGTCACAAAATACATAACGTCACAAAATACATAGCGGCACAAAAATACATGACGTCACAAAATACATAACGTCACAAAAATAAATGACGTCACAAAATACATAACGTCACAAAAAAATGACGTCACAAAATACATAACGTAACAAAAATAAATGACGTCACAAAATACATAACGTCACAAAAATAAATGACGTCACAAAATATTTAATGACACAAAATTAAATGACGTCACAAAATACATAACGTCACAAAAAATGACGTCACAAAATACATAACGTCACAAAAATAAATGACGTCACAAACTACATAACGTCACAAAAAATGACGTCACAAAATACATAACGTCACAAAAATAAATGACGTCACAAAATACATAACGTCACAAAAATAAATGACGTCACAAAATACATAACGTCACAAAAATAAATGACGTCAAAAAATACATAACGTCACAAAAATAAATGATGTCACAATAATAAATGACGTCACAAAATACATAACGTCACAAAAATAAATGACGTCACAAAATACATAACTTTACAAAAATAAATGACGTCACAAAATACATAACGTCACAAAAATATATGACGTCACAAAATACATAACGTCACAAAATACATTACGTCACAAAAATAAATGACGTCACAAAAAAATGACGCCACAAAATACATAACGTCACAAAAATAAATGACGTCACAAAATACATATTTCATAAAATACATAACGTCACAAAAATAAATGACGTCACAAAATACATAACGTCACAAAAATATATGACGTCACAAAATACATAACGTCACAAAATACATTACGTCAAAAAAATAAATGACGTCACAAAAATTTAATACGTCACAAAAATAAATAACGTCACAAAATACATAACGTCACAAAATACATAGCGGCACAAAAATAAATGACGTCACAAAATACATAACGTCACAAAAATAAATGACGTTACAAAATACATAACGTCAAAAAAATAAATGACGTCACAAAATACATAACGTCACAAAAATAAATGACGTCACAAAATACATAACGTCACAAAAATAAATGACGTCACAATAATAAATGACGTCAAAAAATTCATAACGTCACAAAAATAAATGACGTCACAAAATACATAACGTTACAAAAATAAATGACGTCACAAAATACATAACGTCACAAAAATAAATGACGTCACAAAATACATAACGTCACAAAAAAATGACGTCACAAAATACATAACGTCACAAAAATAAATGACGTCAAAAAATACATAACGTCACAAAAATAAATGACGTCACAAAATAAATAAAGTCACAAAAATAAATGACGTCACAAAATACATAACGTCACAAAAATAAATGACGTCACAAAATACATAACGTCACAAAATTAATGACGTCACAAAACTTAATAACGTCACAAAATACAAAACGTCACAAAAATAAATGACGTCAAAAAATACATAACCTCACAAAAATAAATGACGTCACAAAATACATAACGTCACAAAAATAAATGACGTCACAAAATGCATAACGTGACAAAAATAAATGATGTCACAAAATAGATAACGTCACAAAAATAAATGACGTCATAAAATACATAACGTCACAAAAATAAATGACGTCACAAAATACATAACGTCACAAAATACATAACGTCACAAAAATAAATGACGTCACAAAATACATAACGTCAAAAAAATAAATGACGTCACAAAATACATAACGTCACAAAAATAAATGACGTCACAAAAATTAATGACGTCACAAAATACATAACGTCACAAAAATAAATGACGTCACAAAATACATAACGTAACAAAAATAAATGACGTCACAAAAATTAATTACGTCACAAAATACATAACGTCACAAAAATAAATGACGTCACAAAATACATAACGTCACAAAATACATAACGTCACAAAAATAAATGACGTCACAAAATACATAACGTCAAAAAAATAAATGACGTCACAAAATACATAACGTCACAAAAAATAAATGACGTCACAAAATGCATAACGTGACAAAAATAAATGATGTCACAAAATACATAACGTCACAAAAATAAATGACGTCATAAAATACATAACGTCACAAAAATAAATGACGTCACAAAAATTTATTACGTCACAAAAATAAATAAAGTCACAAAATACATAACGTCACAAAATACATAACGGCACAAAAATAAATGAAGTCACAAAATACATAACGTCACAAAATAAATGACGTCACAAAATACATAACGTTACAAAAATAAATGACGTCACAAAATACATAACGTCACAAAAATAAATGACGTCACAAAATACATAACGTCACAAAAAAATGACGTCACAAAATACATAACGTAACAAAAATAAATGACGTCACAAAATACATAACGTCACAAAAATAAATGACGTCACAAACTACATAACGTCACAAAAAATGACGTCACAAAATACATAACGTCACAAAAATAAATGACGTCACAAAATACATAACGTCACAAAAATAAATGACGTCACAAAATACATAACGTCACAAAAATAAATGACGTCAAAAAATACATAACGTCACAAAAATAAATGACGTCACAATAATAAATGACGTCACAAAATACATAACGTCACAAAAATAAATGACGTCACAAAATACATAACTTTACAAAAATAAATGACGTCACAAAATACATAACGTCACAAAAATATATGACGTCACAAAATACATAACGTCACAAAATACATTACGTCACAAAAATAAATGACGTCACAAAAAAATGACGCCACAAAATACATAACGTCACAAAAATAAATGACGTCACAAAATACATATTTCATAAAATACATAACGTCACAAAAATAAATGACGTCACAAAATACATAACGTCACAAAAATATATGACGTCACAAAATACATAACGTCACAAAATACATTACGTCAAAAAAATAAATGACGTCACAAAAATTTAATACGTCACAAAAATAAATAACGTCACAAAATACATAACGTCACAAAATACATAGCGGCACAAAAATAAATGACGTCACAAAATACATAACGTCACAAAAATAAATGACGTTACAAAATACATAACGTCAAAAAAATAAATGACGTCACAAAATACATAACGTCACAAAAATAAATGACGTCACAAAATACATAACGTCACAAAAATAAATGACGTCACAATAATAAATGACGTCAAAAAATTCATAACGTCACAAAAATAAATGACGTCACAAAATACATAACGTTACAAAAATAAATGACGTCACAAAATACATAACGTCACAAAAATAAATGACGTCACAAAATACATAACGTCACAAAAAAATGACGTCACAAAATACATAACGTCACAAAAATAAATGACGTCAAAAAATACATAACGTCACAAAAATAAATGACGTCACAAAATTAATTACGTCACAAAATACATAACGTCACAAAAATAAATGACGTCACAAAATACATAACGTCACAAAAATAAATGACGTCACAAAATACATAACGTCACAAAAATAAATGACGTCACAAAATACATAACGTCACAAAAACAAATGACGTCACAAAATACATAACGTCACAAAAATAAATGACGTCACAAAATACATAAAGTCTCAAAAATAAATGACGTCTAAAAATACATTACGTCACAAAAATAAATGATGTCACAAAATACATAACGTCACAAAAATAAATGACGTCACAAAATACATAACGTCACAAAAATATATGACGTCACAAAATACATAACGTCACAAAATACATTACGTCACAAAAATAAATGACGTCACAAAATACATAACGTCACAAAAATAAATGACGTCACAAAAATTTAATACGTCACAAAAATAAATAACGTCACAAAATACATAACGTCACAAAATACATAGCGGCACAAAAATAAATGACGTCACAAAATACATAACGTCACAAAAATAAATGACGTTACAAAATACATAACGTCAAAAAAATAAATGACGTCACAAAATACATAACGTCACAAAAATAAATCACGTCACAAAATACATAACGTCACAAAAATAAATGACGTCACAATAATAAATGACGTCAAAAAATACATAACGTCACAAAAATAAATGACGTCACAAAATACATAACGTTACAAAAATAAATGACGTCACAAAATACATAACGTCACAAAAATAAATGACGTCACAAAATACATAACGTCACAAAAAAATGACGTCACAAAATACATAACGTCACAAAAATATATGACGTCAAAAAATACATAACGTCACAAAAATAAATGACGTCACAAAATTAATTACGTCACAAAATACATAACGTCACAAAAATAAATGACGTCACAAAATACATAACGTCACAAAAATAAATGACGTCACAAAATACATAACGTCACAAAAATAAATGACGTCACAAAATACATAACGTCACAAAAACAAATGACGTCACAAAATACATAACGTCACAAAAATAAATGACGTCACAAAATACATAACGTCACAAAAATAAATGACGTCACAAAAATTAATTACGTCACAAAATACATAACGTCACAAAATATATAACGTCACAAAAATAAATGACGTCACAAAATATTTAATGACACAAAATTAAATGACGTCACAAAATACTTATTTCATAAAATACATAACGTCACAAAAATAAATGACGTCACAAAATACATAACGTCACAAAAATAAATGACGTCACAAAATGCATAACGTCACAAAAATAAATGACGTCACAAAATACATAACGTCACAAAAATAAATGACGTCACAAAATACATAACGTTACAAAAATAAATGACGTCACAAAATACATACCGTCACAAAAATAAATGACGTCACAAAATACATAACGTCACAAAAAAATGACGCCACAAAATACATAACGTCACAAAAATAAATGACGTCACAAAATACATATTTCATAAAATACATAACGTCACAAAAATAAATGACGTCACAAAATAAATAACGTCACAAAAATAAATGACGTCTAAAAATACATTACGTCACAAAAATAAATGATGTCACAAAATACATAACTTTACAAAAATAAATGACGTCACAAAATACATAACGTCACAAAAATATATGACGTCACAAAATACATAACGTCACAAAATACATTACGTCACAAAAATAAATGACGTCTCAAAATACATAACGTCACAAAAATAAATGACGTCACAAAAATTTATTACGTCACAAAAATAAATAACGTCACAAAATACATAACGTCACAAAATACATAGCGGCACAAAAATAAATGACGTCACAAAATACATAACGTCACAAAAATAAATGACGTTACAAAATACATAACGTCAAAAAAATAAATGACGTCACAAAATACATAACGTCACAAAAATAAATGACGTCACAAAATACATAACGTCACAAAAATAAATGACGTCACAATAATAAATGACGTCACAAAATACATAACGTCACAAAAATAAATGACGTCACAAAATACATAACGTTACAAAAATAAATGACGTCACAAAATACATAACGTCACAAAAATAAATGACGTCACAAAATACATAACGTCACAAAAAAATGACGTCACAAAATACATAACGTCACAAAAATAAATGACGTCAAAAAATACATAACGTCACAAAAATAAATGACGTCACAAAATTAATTACGTCACAAAATACATAACGTCACAAAAATAAATGACGTTACAAAATCCATAACGTCAAAAAAATAAATGACGTCACAAAATACATAACGTCACAAAAATAAATGACGTCACAAAATACATAACGTCACAAAAATAAATGACGTCACAATAATAAATGACGTCACAAAATACATAACGTCACAAAAATAAATGACGTCACAAAATACATAACGTTACAAAAATAAATGACGTCACATAATACATAAAGTCACAAAAATAAATGACGTCACAAAATACATAACGTCACAAAAAAATGACGTCACAAAATACATAACGTCACAAAAATAAATGATGTCAAAAAATACATAACGTCACAAAAATAAATGACGTCACAAAATTAATTACGTCACAAAACACATAACGTCACAAAAATAAATGACGTCACAAAATATTTAACGACACAAAATTAAATGACGTCACAAAATACAAATTTCATAAAATACATAACGTCACAAAAATAAATGACGTCACAAAATACATAACGTCACAAAAATAAATGACGTCACAAAATACATAACGTCACAAAAATAAATGACGTCACAATAATAAATGACGTCACAAAATACATAACGTCACAAAAATAAATGACGTCACAAAATACATAACGTTACAAAAATAAATGACGTCACAAAATACATAACGTCACAAAAATAAATGACGTCACAAAATACATAACGTCACAAAAAAATGACGCCACAAAATACATAACGTCACAAAAATAAATGACGTCACAAAATTAATTACGTCACAAAATACATAACGTCACAAAAATAAATGACGTCACAAAATACATAACGTCACAAAAATAAATGACGTCACAAAATACATAACGTCACAAAAATAAATGACGTCACAAAATACATAACGTCACAAAAACAAATGACGTCACAAAATACATAACGTCACAAAAATAAATGACGTCACAAAATACATAACGTCACAAAAATAAATGACGTCACAAAAATTAATTACGTCACAAAATACATAACGTCACAAAATATATAACGTCACAAAAATAAATGACGTCACAAAAATTAATTACGTCACAAAATACATAACGTCACAAAAATAAATAACGTCACAAAATACATAACGTCACAAAATACATAACGTCACAAAAATAAATGACGTCACAAAATACATAACGTCACAAAATACATAACGTCACAAAAATAAATGACGTCACAAAATACATAACGTCACAAAAATAAATGACGTCACAAAAATTAATGACGTCACAAAATACATAACGTCACAAAAATAAATGACGTCACAAAATACATAACGTCACAAAAATAAATGACGTCACAAAAATTAATTACGTCACAAAATACATAACGTCACAAAAATAAATGACGTCACAAAATACATAACGTCACAAAATACATAACGTCACAAAAATAAATGACGTCACAAAATACATAACGTCAAAAAAATAAATGACGTCACAAAATACATAACGTCACAAAAAATAAATGACGTCACAAAATTCATAACCTGACAAAATTAAATGATGTCACAAAATACATAACGTCACAAAAATAAATGACGTCACAAAATACATAAGGTCACAAAAATAAATGACGTCACAAAATGCATAACGTCACAAAAATAAATGATGTCATAAAATACATAACGTCACAAAAATAAATGACGTCACAAAAAATTATTAGGTCACAGAAATAAATAACGTCACAAAATACATAACGTCACAAAATACATAGCGGCACAAAAATACATGACGTCACAAAATACATAACGTCACAAAAATAAATGACGTTACAAAATCCATAACGTCAAAAAAATAAATGACGTCACAAAATACATAACGTCACAAAAATAAATGACGTCACAAAATACATAACGTCACAAAAATAAATGACGTCACAATAATAAATGACGTCACAAAATACATAACGTCACAAAAATAAATGACGTCACAAAATACATAACGTTACAAAAATAAATGACGTCACATAATACATAAAGTCACAAAAATAAATGACGTCACAAAATACATAACGTCACAAAAAAATGACGTCACAAAATACATAACGTCACAAAAATAAATGACGTCAAAAAATACATAACGTCACAAAAATAAATGACGTCACAAAATTAATTACGTCACAAAACACATAACGTCACAAAAATAAATGACGTCACAAAATATTTAATGACACAAAATTAAATGACGTCACAAAATACTAATTTCATAAAATACATAACGTCACAAAAATAAATGACGTCACAAAATACATAACGTCACAAAAATAAATGACGTCACAAAATGCATAACGTCACAAAAATAAATGACGTCACAAAATACATAACGTCACAAAAATAAATGACGTCACAAAATACATAACGTTACAAAAATAAATGACGTCACAAAATACATACCGTCACAAAAATAAATGACGTCACAAAATACATAACGTCACAAAAAAATGACGCCACAAAATACATAACGTCACAAAAATAAATGACGTCACAAAATACATATTTCATAAAATACATAACGTCACAAAAATAAATGACGTCACAAAATAAATAACGTCACAAAAATAAATGACGTCTAAAAATACATTACGTCACAAAAATAAATGATGTCACAAAATACATAACTTTACAAAAATAAATGACGTCACAAAATACATAACGTCACAAAAATATATGACGTCACAAAATACATAACGTCACAAAATACATTACGTCACAAAAATAAATGACGTCTCAAAATACATAACGTCACAAAAATAAATGACGTCACAAAAATTTATTACGTCACAAAAATAAATAACGTCACAAAATACATAACGTCACAAAATACATAGCGGCACAAAAATAAATGACGTCACAAAATACATAACGTCACAAAAATAAATGACGTTACAAAATACATAACGTCAAAAAAATAAATGACGTCACAAAATACATAACGTCACAAAAATAAATGACGTCACAAAATACATAACGTCACAAAAATAAATGACGTCACAATAATAAATGACGTCACAAAATACATAACGTCACAAAAATAAATGACGTCACAAAATACATAACGTTACAAAAATAAATGACGTCACAAAATACATAACGTCACAAAAATAAATGACGTCACAAAATACATAACGTCACAAAAAAATGACGTCACAAAATACATAACGTCACAAAAATAAATGACGTCAAAAAATACATAACGTCACAAAAATAAATGACGTCACAAAATTAATTACGTCACAAAATACATAACGTCACAAAAATAAATGACGTTACAAAATCCATAACGTCAAAAAAATAAATGACGTCACAAAATACATAACGTCACAAAAATAAATGACGTCACAAAATACATAACGTCACAAAAATAAATGACGTCACAATAATAAATGACGTCACAATAATAAATGACGTCACAAAATACATAACGTCACAAAAATAAATGACGTCACAAAATACATAACGTTACAAAAATAAATGACGTCACATAATACATAAAGTCACAAAAATAAATGACGTCACAAAATACATAACGTCACAAAAAAATGACGTCACAAAATACATAACGTCACAAAAATAAATGATGTCAAAAAATACATAACGTCACAAAAATAAATGACGTCACAAAATTAATTACGTCACAAAACACATAACGTCACAAAAATAAATGACGTCACAAAATATTTAACGACACAAAATTAAATGACGTCACAAAATACAAATTTCATAAAATACATAACGTCACAAAAATAAATGACGTCACAAAATACATAACGTCACAAAAATAAATGACGTCACAAAATACATAACGTCACAAAAATAAATGACGTCACAATAATAAATGACGTCACAAAATACATAACGTCACAAAAATAAATGACGTCACAAAATACATAACGTTACAAAAATAAATGACGTCACAAAATACATAACGTCACAAAAATAAATGACGTCACAAAATACATAACGTCACAAAAAAATGACGCCACAAAATACATAACGTCACAAAAATAAATGACGTCACAAAATACATATTTCATAAAATACATAACGTCACAAAAATAAATGACGTCACAAAATAAATAACGTCACAAAAATAAATGACGTCTAAAAATACATTACGTCACAAAAATAAATGATGTCACAAAATACATAACGTCACAAAAATAAATGACGTCACAAAATACATAACGTCACAAAAATATATGACGTCACAAAATACATAACGTCACAAAATACATTACGTCACAAAAATAAATGACGTCACAAAATACATAACGTCACAAAAATAAATGACGTCACAAAAATTTATTACGTCACAAAAATAAATAACGTCACAAAATACATAACGTCACAAAATACATAGCGGCACAAAAATAAATGACGTCACAAAATACATAACGTCACAAAAATAAATGACGTTACAAAATACATAACGTCAAAAAAATAAATGACGTCACAAAATACATAACGTCACAAAAATAAATGACGTCACAAAATACATAACGTCACAAAAATAAATGACGTCACAATAATAAATGACGTCACAAAATACATAACGTCACAAAAATAAATGACGTCACAAAATACATAACGTTACAAAAATAAATGACGTAACAAAATACATAACGTCACAAAAATAAATGACGTCACAAAATACATAACGTCACAAAAAAATGACGTCACAAAATACATAACGTCACAAAAATAAATGACGTCAAAAAATACATAACGTCACAAAAATAAATGACGTCACAAAATTAATTACGTCACAAAATACATAACGTCACAAAAATAAATGACGTCACAAAATACATAACGTCACCAAAATAAATGACATCACAAAATACATAACGTCACAAAAATAAATGACGTCTCAAAATACATAACGTCACAAAAACAAATGAAGTCACAAAATACATAACGTCACAAAAATAAATGACGTCACAAAAAAGTCATAACGTCACAAAAATAAATGACGTCACAAAAATTAATTACGTCACAAAATACATAACGTCACAAAATATATAACGTCACAAAAATAAATGACGTCACAAAAATTAATTACGTCACAAAATACATAACGTCACAAAAATAAATAACGTCACAAAATACATAACGTCACAAAATACACAACGTCACAAAAATAAATGACGTCACAAAATAAATAAAGTCGCAAAAATAAATGACGTCACAAAATACATAACGTCACAAAAATAAATGACGTCACAAAATACATAACGTCACAAAAATAAATGACGTCACAAAAATTAATTACGTCACAAAATACATAACGTCACAAAATATATAACGTCACAAAATTAATGACGTCACAAAACTTAATAACGTCACAAAATACATAACGTCACAAAAATAAATGACGTCAAAAAATACATAACCTCACAAAAATAAATGACGTCACAAAATACATAACGTCACAAAAATAAATGACGTCACAAAATACATAACGTCACAAAAATAAATGACGTCACAAAATACATAACGTCACAAAAATAAATGACGTCACAAAATACATAACGTCACAAAAATAAATGACGTCACAAAAATTAATGACGTCACAAAATACATAACGTCACAAAAATAAATGACGTCACAAAATACATAACGTCACAAAAATAAATGACGTCACAAAAATTAATTACGTCACAAAATACATAACGTCACAAAAATAAATGACGTCACAAAATACATAACGTCACAAAAATAAATGACGTCACAAAATACATAACGTCAAAAAAATAAATGACGTCACAAAATACATAACGTCACAAAAAATAAATGACGTCACAAAATGCATAACGTGACAAAAATAAATGATGTCACAAAATACATAACGTCACAAAAATAAATGACGTCATAAAATACATAACGTCACAAAAATAAATGACGTCACAAAAATTTATTACGTCACAAAAATAAATAACGTCACAAAATACATAACGTCACAAAATACATAACGGCACAAAAATAAATGAAGTCACAAAATACATAACGTCACAAAATAAATGACGTCACAAAATACATAACGTCAAAAAAATAAATGACTTCACAAAATACATAATGTCACAAAAATAAATGACGTCACAAAATACATAACGTCACAAAAATAAATGACGTCACAAAATACATAACGTCACAAAAATAAATGACGTCACAATAATAAATGACGTCACAAAATACATAACGTCACAAAAATAAATGACGTCTCAAAATACATAACTTTACAAAAATAAATGACGTCACAAAATACATAACGTCACAAAAATAAATGACGTCACAAAATACATAACGTCACAAAAAAATGACGCCACAAAATACATAACGTCACAAAAATAAATGACGTCACAAAATACATATTTCATAAAATACATAACGTCACGAAAATAAATGACGTCACAAAATAAATAAAGTCACAAAAATAAATGACGTCTAAAAATACATTACGTCACAAAAATAAATGATGTCACAAAATACATAACGTCACAAAAATAAATGACGTCACAAAATACATAACGTCACAAAAATATATGACGTCACAAAATACATAACGTCACAAAATACATTACGTCACAAAAATAAATGACGTCACAAAATACATAACGTCACAAAAATAAATGACGTCACAAAAATTTAATACGTCACAAAAATAAATAACGTCACAAAATACATAACGTCACAAAATACATAGCGGCACAAAAATAAATGACGTCACAAAATTCATAACGTCACAAAGATAAATGACGTCACAAAATACATAACGTCACAAAAATAAATGACGTCACAATAATAAATGACGTCAAAAAATACATAACGTCACAAAAATAAATGACGTCACAAAATACATAACGTTACAAAAATAAATGACGTCACAAAATACATAACGTCACAAAAATAAATAACGTCACAAAATACATAACGTCACAAAAAAATGACGTCACAAAATACATAACGTCACAAAAATAAATGACGTCAAAAAATACATAACGTCACAAAAATAAATGACGTCACAAAATACATAACGTCACAAAAATAAATGACGTCACAAAATACATAACGTCACAAAAATAAATGACGTCACAATAATATATGACGTCACAAAATACATAACGTCACAAAAATAAATGACGTCACAAAATACATAACGTCACAAAAAAATGACGCCACAAAATACATAACGTCACAAAAATAAATGACGTCACAAAATACATATTTCATAAAATACATAACGTCACAAAAATAAATGACGTCACAAAATAAATAAAGTCACAAAAATAAATGACGTCTAAAAATACATTACGTCACAAAAATAAATGATGTCACAAAATACATAACGTCACAAAAATAAATGACGTCACAAAATACATAACGTCACAAAAATATATGACGTCACAAAATACATAACGTCACAAAATACATTACGTCACAAAAATAAATGACGTCACAAAACACATAACGTCACAAAAATAAATGACGTCACAAAAATTTAATACGTCACAAAAATAAATAACGTCACAAAATACATAACGTCACAAAATACATAGCGGCTTAAAAATAAATGACGTCACAAAATACATAACGTCACAAAAATAAATGACGTCACAATAATAAATGACGTCACAAAATACATAACGTCACAAAAATAAATGACGTCACAAAATACATAACGTTACAAAAATAAATGACGTCACAAAATACATAACGTCACAAAAATAAATGACGTCACAAAATACATAACGTTACAAAAATAAATGACGTCACAAAATACATAACGTCACAAAAATAAATGACGTCACAAAATACATAACGTCACAAAAATAAATGACGTCACAAAATTAATTACGTCACAAAACACATAACGTCACAAAAATAAATGACGTCACAAAATATTTAACGACACAAAATTAAATGACGTCACAAAATACATATTTCATAAAATACATAACGTCACAAAAATAAATGACGTCACAAAATACATAACGTCACAAAAATAAATGACGTCACAAAATACATAACGTCACAAAAATAAATGACGTCACAAAATACATAACGTCACAAAAATAAATGACGTCACAATAATAAATGACGTCACAAAATACATAACGTCACAAAAATAAATGACGTCACAAAATACATAACGTTACAAAAATAAATGACGTCACAAAATACATAACGTCACAAAAATAAATGACGTCACAAAATACATAACGTCACAAAAAAATGACGCCACAAAATACATAACGTCACAAAAATAAATGACGTCACAAAATACATATTTCATAAAATACATAACGTCACAAAAATAAATGACGTCACAAAATAAATAACGTCACAAAAATAAATGACGTCTAAAAATACATTACGTCACAAAAATAAATGATGTCACAAAATACATAACGTCACAAAAATAAATGACGTCACAAAATACATAACGTCACAAAAATATATGACGTCACAAAATACATAACGTCACAAAATACATTACGTCACAAAAATAAATGACGTCACAAAATACATAACGTCACAAAAATAAATGACGTCAAAAAAATTTATTACGTCACAAAAATAAATAACGTCACAAAATACATAACGTCACAAAATACATAGCGGCACAAAAATAAATGACGTCACAAAATACATAACGTCACAAAAAGAAATGACGTTACAAAATACATAACGTCAAAAAAATAAATGACGTCACAAAATACATAACGTCACAAAAATAAATGACGTCACAAAATACATAACGTCACAAAAATAAATGACGTCACAATAATAAATGACGTCACAAAATACATAACGTCACAAAAATAAATGAGGTCACAAAATACATAACGTTACAAAAATAAATGACGTCACAAAATACATAACGTCACAAAAATAAATGACGTCACAAAATACATAACGTCACAAAAAAATGACGTCACAAAATACATAACGTCACAAAAATAAATGACGTCAAAAAATACATAACGTCACAAAAATAAATGACGTCACAAAATTAATTACGTCACAAAATACATAACTTCACAAAAATAAATGACGTCACAAAATACATAACGTCACCAAAATAAATGACGTCACAAAATACATAACGTCACAAAAAAAAATGACGTCTCAAAATACATAACGTCACAAAAACAAATGACGTCACAAAATACATAACGTCACAAAAATAAATGACGTCACAAAAAAGTCATAACGTCACAAAAATAAATGACGTCACAAAAATTAATTACGTCACAAAATACATAACGTCACAAAATATATAACGTCACAAAAATAAATGACGTCACAAAAATTAATTACGTCACAAAATACATAACGTCACAAAAATAAATAACGTCACAAAATACATAACGTCACAAAATACATAACGTCACAAAAATAAATGACGTCACAAAATAAATAAAGTCACAAAAATAAATGACGTCACAAAATACATAACGTCACAAAATACATAACGTCACAAAAATAAATGACGTCACAATAATATATGACGTCACAAAATACATAACGTCACAAAAATAAATGACGTCACAAAATATATAACGTCACAAAAAATGACGTTACAAAATACATAACGTCACAAAAATAAATGACGTCACAAAATACATAACGTCACAAAAAAATGACGCCACAAAATACATAACGTCACAAAAATAAATGACGTCACAAAATACATATTTCATAAAATACATAACGTCACGAAAATAAATGACGTCACAAAATAAATAAAGTCACAAAAATAAATGACGTCTAAAAATACATTACGTCACAAAAATAAATGATGTCACAAAATACATAACGTCACAAAAATAAATGACGTCACAAAATACATAACGTCACAAAAATATATGACGTCACAAAATACATAACGTCACAAAATACATTACGTCACAAAAATAAATGACGTCACAAAATACATAACGTCACAAAAATAAATGACGTCACAAAAATTTAATACGTCACAAAAATAAATAACGTCACAAAATACATAACGTCACAAAATACATAGCGGCACAAAAATAAATGACGTCACAAAATTCATAACGTCACAAAGATAAATGACGTCACAAAATACATAACGTCACAAAAATAAATGACGTCACAATAATAAATGACGTCAAAAAATACATAACGTCACAAAAATAAATGACGTCACAAAATACATAACGTTACAAAAATAAATGACGTCACAAAATACATAACGTCACAAAAATAAATAACGTCACAAAATACATAACGTCACAAAAAAATGACGTCACAAAATACATAACGTCACAAAAATAAATGACGTCAAAAAATACATAACGTCACAAAAATAAATGACGTCACAAAATACATAACGTCACAAAAATAAATGACGTCACAAAATACATAACGTCACAAAAATAAATGACGTCACAATAATATATGACGTCACAAAATACATAACGTCACAAAAATAAATGACGTCACAAAATACATAACGTCACAAAAAAATGACGCCACAAAATACATAACGTCACAAAAATAAATGACGTCACAAAATACATATTTCATAAAATACATAACGTCACAAAAATAAATGACGTCACAAAATAAATAAAGTCACAAAAATAAATGACGTCTAAAAATACATTACGTCACAAAAATAAATGATGTCACAAAATACATAACGTCACAAAAATAAATGACGTCACAAAATACATAACGTCACAAAAATATATGACGTCACAAAATACATAACGTCACAAAATACATTACGTCACAAAAATAAATGACGTCACAAAACACATAACGTCACAAAAATAAATGACGTCACAAAAATTTAATACGTCACAAAAATAAATAACGTCACAAAATACATAACGTCACAAAATACATAGCGGCTTAAAAATAAATGACGTCACAAAATACATAACGTCACAAAAATAAATGACGTCACAATAATAAATGACGTCACAAAATACATAACGTCACAAAAATAAATGACGTCACAAAATACATAACGTTACAAAAATAAATGACGTCACAAAATACATAACGTCACAAAAATAAATGACGTCACAAAATACATAACGTTACAAAAATAAATGACGTCACAAAATACATAACGTCACAAAAATAAATGACGTCACAAAATACATAACGTCACAAAAATAAATGACGTCACAAAATTAATTACGTCACAAAACACATAACGTCACAAAAATAAATGACGTCACAAAATATTTAACGACACAAAATTAAATGACGTCACAAAATACATATTTCATAAAATACATAACGTCACAAAAATAAATGACGTCACAAAATACATAACGTCACAAAAATAAATGACGTCACAAAATACATAACGTCACAAAAATAAATGACGTCACAAAATACATAACGTCACAAAAATAAATGACGTCACAATAATAAATGACGTCACAAAATACATAACGTCACAAAAATAAATGACGTCACAAAATACATAACGTTACAAAAATAAATGACGTCACAAAATACATAACGTCACAAAAATAAATGACGTCACAAAATACATAACGTCACAAAAAAATGACGCCACAAAATACATAACGTCACAAAAATAAATGACGTCACAAAATACATATTTCATAAAATACATAACGTCACAAAAATAAATGACGTCACAAAATAAATAACGTCACAAAAATAAATGACGTCTAAAAATACATTACGTCACAAAAATAAATGATGTCACAAAATACATAACGTCACAAAAATAAATGACGTCACAAAATACATAACGTCACAAAAATATATGACGTCACAAAATACATAACGTCACAAAATACATTACGTCACAAAAATAAATGACGTCACAAAATACATAACGTCACAAAAATAAATGACGTCAAAAAAATTTATTACGTCACAAAAATAAATAACGTCACAAAATACATAACGTCACAAAATACATAGCGGCACAAAAATAAATGACGTCACAAAATACATAACGTCACAAAAAGAAATGACGTTACAAAATACATAACGTCAAAAAAATAAATGACGTCACAAAATACATAACGTCACAAAAATAAATGACGTCACAAAATACATAACGTCACAAAAATAAATGACGTCACAATAATAAATGACGTCACAAAATACATAACGTCACAAAAATAAATGAGGTCACAAAATACATAACGTTACAAAAATAAATGACGTCACAAAATACATAACGTCACAAAAATAAATGACGTCACAAAATACATAACGTCACAAAAAAATGACGTCACAAAATACATAACGTCACAAAAATAAATGACGTCAAAAAATACATAACGTCACAAAAATAAATGACGTCACAAAATTAATTACGTCACAAAATACATAACTTCACAAAAATAAATGACGTCACAAAATACATAACGTCACCAAAATAAATGACGTCACAAAATACATAACGTCACAAAAAAAAATGACGTCTCAAAATACATAACGTCACAAAAACAAATGACGTCACAAAATACATAACGTCACAAAAATAAATGACGTCACAAAAAAGTCATAACGTCACAAAAATAAATGACGTCACAAAAATTAATTACGTCACAAAATACATAACGTCACAAAATATATAACGTCACAAAAATAAATGACGTCACAAAAATTAATTACGTCACAAAATACATAACGTCACAAAAATAAATAACGTCACAAAATACATAACGTCACAAAATACATAACGTCACAAAAATAAATGACGTCACAAAATAAATAAAGTCACAAAAATAAATGACGTCACAAAATACATAACGTCACAAAATACATAACGTCACAAAAATAAATGACGTCACAATAATATATGACGTCACAAAATACATAACGTCACAAAAATAAATGACGTCACAAAATATATAACGTCACAAAAAAATGACGTTACAAAATACATAACGTCACAAAAATAAATGACGTCACAAAATACATATTTCATAAAATACATAACGTCACAAAAATAAATGACGTCACAAAATAAATAAAGTCACAAAAATAAATGACGTCTAAAAATACATTACGTCACAAAAATAAATGATGTCACAAAATACATAACGTCACAAAAATAAATGACGTCACAAAATACATAACGTCACAAAAATATATGACGTCACAAAATACATAACGTCACAAAATACATTACGTCACAAAAATAAATGACGTCACAAAACACAAAACGTCACAAAAATAAATGACGTCACAAAAATTTAATACGTCACAAAAATAAATAACGTCACAAAATACATAACGTCACAAAATACATAGCGGCTTAAAAATAAATGACGTCACAAAATACATAACGTCACAAAAATAAATGACGTCACAATAATAAATGACGTCACAAAATACATAACGTCACAAAAATAAATGACGTCACAAAATACATAACGTTACAAAAATAAATGACGTCACAAAATACATAACGTCACAAAAATAAATGACGTCACAAAATACATAACGTTACAAAAATAAATGACGTCACAAAATACATAACGTCACAAAAATAAATGACGTCACAAAATACATAACGTCACAAAAATAAATGACGTCACAAAATTAATTACGTCACAAAACACATAACGTCACAAAAATAAATGACGTCACAAAATATTTAACGACACAAAATTAAATGACGTCACAAAATACATATTTCATAAAATACATAACGTCACAAAAATAAATGACGTCACAAAATACATAACGTCACAAAAATAAATGACGTCACAAAATACATAACGTCACAAAAATAAATGACGTCACAAAATACATAACGTCACAAAAATAAATGACGTCACAATAATAAATGACGTCACAAAATACATAACGTCACAAAAATAAATGACGTCACAAAATACATAACGTTACAAAAATAAATGACGTCACAAAATACATAACGTCACAAAAATAAATGACGTCACAAAATACATAACGTCACAAAAAAATGACGCCACAAAATACATAACGTCACAAAAATAAATGACGTCACAAAATACATATTTCATAAAATACATAACGTCACAAAAATAAATGACGTCACAAAATAAATAACGTCACAAAAATAAATGACGTCTAAAAATACATTACGTCACAAAAATAAATGATGTCACAAAATACATAACGTCACAAAAATAAATGACGTCACAAAATACATAACGTCACAAAAATATATGACGTCACAAAATACATAACGTCACAAAATACATTACGTCACAAAAATAAATGACGTCACAAAATACATAACGTCACAAAAATAAATGACGTCAAAAAAATTTATTACGTCACAAAAATAAATAACGTCACAAAATACATAACGTCACAAAATACATAGCGGCACAAAAATAAATGACGTCACAAAATACATAACGTCACAAAAAGAAATGACGTTACAAAATACATAACGTCAAAAAAATAAATGACGTCACAAAATACATAACGTCACAAAAATAAATGACGTCACAAAATACATAACGTCACAAAAATAAATGACGTCACAATAATAAATGACGTCACAAAATACATAACGTCACAAAAATAAATGAGGTCACAAAATACATAACGTCACAAAAATAAATGAGGTCACAAAATACATAACGTTACAAAAATAAATGACGTCACAAAACACATAACGTCACAAAAATAAATGACGTCACAAAAATTTAATACGTCACAAAAATAAATAACGTCACAAAATACATAACGTCACAAAATACATAGCGGCTTAAAAATAAATGACGTCACAAAATACATAACGTCACAAAAATAAATGACGTCACAATAATAAATGACGTCACAAAATACATAACGTCACAAAAATAAATGACGTCACAAAATACATAACGTTACAAAAATAAATGACGTCACAAAATACATAACGTCACAAAAATAAATGACGTCACAAAATACATAACGTTACAAAAATAAATGACGTCACAAAATACATAACGTCACAAAAATAAATGACGTCACAAAATACATAACGTCACAAAAATAAATGACGTCACAAAATTAATTACGTCACAAAACACATAACGTCACAAAAATAAATGACGTCACAAAATATTTAACGACACAAAATTAAATGACGTCACAAAATACATATTTCATAAAATACATAACGTCACAAAAATAAATGACGTCACAAAATACATAACGTCACAAAAATAAATGACGTCACAAAATACATAACGTCACAAAAATAAATGACGTCACAAAATACATAACGTCACAAAAATAAATGACGTCACAATAATAAATGACGTCACAAAATACATAACGTCACAAAAATAAATGACGTCACAAAATACATAACGTTACAAAAATAAATGACGTCACAAAATACATAACGTCACAAAAATAAATGACGTCACAAAATACATAACGTCACAAAAAAATGACGCCACAAAATACATAACGTCACAAAAATAAATGACGTCACAAAATACATATTTCATAAAATACATAACGTCACAAAAATAAATGACGTCACAAAATAAATAACGTCACAAAAATAAATGACGTCTAAAAATACATTACGTCACAAAAATAAATGATGTCACAAAATACATAACGTCACAAAAATAAATGACGTCACAAAATACATAACGTCACAAAAATATATGACGTCACAAAATACATAACGTCACAAAATACATTACGTCACAAAAATAAATGACGTCACAAAATACATAACGTCACAAAAATAAATGACGTCAAAAAAATTTATTACGTCACAAAAATAAATAACGTCACAAAATACATAACGTCACAAAATACATAGCGGCACAAAAATAAATGACGTCACAAAATACATAACGTCACAAAAAGAAATGACGTTACAAAATACATAACGTCAAAAAAATAAATGACGTCACAAAATACATAACGTCACAAAAATAAATGACGTCACAAAATACATAACGTCACAAAAATAAATGACGTCACAATAATAAATGACGTCACAAAATACATAACGTCACAAAAATAAATGAGGTCACAAAATACATAACGTTACAAAAATAAATGACGTCACAAAATACATAACGTCACAAAAATAAATGACGTCACAAAATACATAACGTCACAAAAAAATGACGTCACAAAATACATAACGTCACAAAAATAAATGACGTCAAAAAATACATAACGTCACAAAAATAAATGACGTCACAAAATTAATTACGTCACAAAATACATAACTTCACAAAAATAAATGACGTCACAAAATACATAACGTCACCAAAATAAATGACGTCACAAAATACATAACGTCACAAAAAAAAATGACGTCTCAAAATACATAACGTAACAAAAACAAATGACGTCACAAAATACATAACGTCACAAAAATAAATGACGTCACAAAAAAGTCATAACGTCACAAAAATAAATGACGTCACAAAAATTAATTACGTCACAAAATACATAACGTCACAAAATATATAACGTCACAAAAATAAATGACGTCACAAAAATTAATTACGTCACAAAATACATAACGTCACAAAAATAAATAACGTCACAAAATACATAACGTCACAAAATACATAACGTCACAAAAATAAATGACGTCACAAAATAAATAAAGTCACAAAAATAAATGACGTCACAAAAATAAATGACGTCACAAAATACATAACGTCACAAAAATTAATGACGTCACAAAAATAAATGACGTCACAAAATACAAAACGTCACAAAAATAAATGACGTCACAAAATACATAACGTCACAAATAACATAACGTCAAAAAATAAATGACGTCACAAAATACATAACGTCACAAAAATAAATGACGTCACAAAATACATAACGTCACAAAATTAATGACGTCACAAAACTTAATAACGTCACAAAATACATAACGTCACAAAAATAAATGACGTCAAAAAATACATAACCTCACAAAAATAAATGACGTCACAAAATACATAACGTCACAAAAATAAATGACGTCACAAAATACATAACGTCACAAAAATAAATGACGTCACAAAATACATAACGTCACAAAAATAAATGACGTCACAAAATACATAACGTCACAAAAATAAATGACGTCACAAAAATTAATGACGTCACAAAATACATAACGTCACAAAAATAAATGACGTCACAAAATACATAACGTCACAAAAATAAATGACGTCACAAAAATTAATTACGTCACAAAATACATAACGTCAAAAAAATAAATGACTTCACAAAATACATAACGTCACAAAAATAAATGACGTCACAAAATACATAACGTCACAAAAATAAATGACGTCACATTAATAATTGACGTCACAAAATACATAACGTCACAAAAATAAATGACGTCACAAAATACATAACGTTACAAAAATAAATGACGTCACAAAATACATAACGTCACAAAAATAAATGACGTCACAAAATACATAACGTCACAAAAAAATGACGTCACAAAATACATAACGTCACAAAAATAAATGACGTCACAAAATACATAACGTCACAAAAATAAATGACGTCACAAAATATTTAATGACACAAAATTAAATGACGTCACAAAATACATAACGTCACAAAAAAATGACGTCACAAAATACATAACGTCACAAAAATAAATGACGTCACAAAATACATAACGTCACAAAAATAAATGACGTCACAAAATACATAACGTCACAAAAATAAATGACGTCACAAAATACATAACGTCACAAAAATAAATGACGTCACAATAATAAATGACGTCACAAAATACATAACGTCACAAAAATAAATGACGTCTCAAAATACATAACTTTACAAAAATAAATGACGTCACAAAATACATAACGTCACAAAAATAAATGACGTCACAAAATACATAACGTCACAAAAAAATGACGCCACAAAATACATAACGTCACAAAAATAAATGACGTCACAAAATACATATTTCATAAAATACATAACGTCACGAAAATAAATGACGTCACAAAATAAATAAAGTCACAAAAATAAATGACGTCTAAAAATACATTACGTCACAAAAATAAATAATGTCACAAAATACATAACGTCACAAAAATAAATGACGTCACAAAATACATAACGTCACAAAAATATATGACGTCACAAAATACATAACGTCACAAAATACATTACGTCACAAAAATAAATGACGTCACAAAATACATAACGTCACAAAAATAAATGACGTCACAAAAATTTAATACGTCACAAAAATAAATAACGTCACAAAATACATAACGTCACAAAATACATAGCGGCACAAAAATAAATGACGTCACAAAATACATAACGTCACAAAAATAAATGACGTTACAAAATACATAACGTCAAAAAAATAAATGACGTCACAAAATTCATAACGTTAAAGATAAATGACGTCACAAAATACATAACGTCACAAAAATAAATGACGTCACAATAATAAATGACGTCAAAAAATACATAACGTCACAAAAATAAATGACGTCACAAAAATAAATGACGTCACAAAATACATAACGTTACAAAAATAAATGACGTCACAAAATACATAACGTCACAAAAATAAATAACGTCACAAAATACATAACGTCACAAAAAAATGACGTCACAAAATACATAACGTCACAAAAATAAATGACGTCAAAAAATACATAACGTCACAAAAATAAATGACGTCACAAAATACATAACGTCACAAAAATAAATGACGTCACAAAATACATAACGTCACAAAAATAAATGACGTCACAATAATATATGACGTCACAAAATACATAACGTCACAAAAATAAATGACGTCACAAAATACATAACGTCACAAAAAAATGACGTCACAAAATACATAACGTCACAAAAATAAATGACGTCACAAAATACATAACGTCACAAAAATAAATGACGTCACAAAAATTAATTACGTCACAAAATACATAACGTCAAAAAAATAAATGACTTCACAAAATACATAACGTCACAAAAATAAATGACGTCACAAAATACATAACGTCACAAAAATAAATGACGTCACATTAATAATTGACGTCACAAAATACATAACGTCACAAAAATAAATGACGTCACAAAATACATAACGTTACAAAAATAAATGACGTCACAAAATACATAACGTCACAAAAATAAATGACGTCACAAAATACATAACGTCACAAAAAAATGACGTCACAAAATACATAACGTCACAAAAATAAATGACGTCACAAAATACATAACGTCACAAAAATAAATGACGTCACAAAATATTTAATGACACAAAATTAAATGACGTCACAAAATACATAACGTCACAAAAAAATGACGTCACAAAATACATAACGTCACAAAAATAAATGACGTCACAAAATACATAACGTCACAAAAATAAATGACGTCACAAAATACATAACGTCACAAAAATAAATGACGTCACAAAATACATAACGTCACAAAAATAAATGACGTCACAATAATAAATGACGTCACAAAATACATAACGTCACAAAAATAAATGACGTCTCAAAATACATAACTTTACAAAAATAAATGACGTCACAAAATACATAACGTCACAAAAATAAATGACGTCACAAAATACATAACGTCACAAAAAAATGACGCCACAAAATACATAACGTCACAAAAATAAATGACGTCACAAAATACATATTTCATAAAATACATAACGTCACGAAAATAAATGACGTCACAAAATAAATAAAGTCACAAAAATAAATGACGTCTAAAAATACATTACGTCACAAAAATAAATGATGTCACAAAATACATAACGTCACAAAAATAAATGACGTCACAAAATACATAACGTCACAAAAATATATGACGTCACAAAATACATAACGTCACAAAATACATTACGTCACAAAAATAAATGACGTCACAAAATACATAACGTCACAAAAATAAATGACGTCACAAAAATTTAATACGTCACAAAAATAAATAACGTCACAAAATACATAACGTCACAAAATACATAGCGGCACAAAAATAAATGACGTCACAAAATACATAACGTCACAAAAATAAATGACGTTACAAAATACATAACGTCAAAAAAATAAATGACGTCACAAAATTCATAACGTTAAAGAAAAATGACGTCACAAAATACATAACGTCACAAAAATAAATGACGTCACAATAATAAATGACGTCAAAAAATACATAACGTCACAAAAATAAATGACGTCACAAAATACATAACGTTACAAAAATAAATGACGTCACAAAATACATAACGTCACAAAAATAAATAACGTCACAAAATACCTAACGTCACAAAAAAATGACGTCACAAAATACATAACGTCACAAAAATAAATGACGTCACAAAATACATAACGTCACAAAAATAAATGACGTCACAAAATACATAACGTCACAAAAATAAATGACGTCACAATAATATATGACGTCACAAAATACATAACGTCACAAAAATAAATGACGTCACAAAATACATAACGTCACAAAAAAATGACGTCACAAAATACATAACGTCACAAAAATAAATGACTTCACAAAATACATATTTCATAAAATACATAACGTCACAAAAATAAATGACGTCACAAAATAAATAAAGTCACAAAAATAAATGACGTCTAAAAATACATTACGTCACAAAAATAAATGATGTCACAAAATACATAACGTCACAAAAATAAATGACGTCACAAAATACATAACGTCACAAAAATATATGACGTCACAAAATACATAACGTCACAATATACATTACGTCACAAAAATAAATGACGTCACAAAATACATAACGTCACAAAAATAAATGACGTCACAAAAATTTAATACGTGACAAAAATAAATAACGTCACAAAATACATAACGTCACAAAATACATAGCGGCACAAAAATAAATGACGTCACAAAATACATAACGTCACAAAAATAAATGACGTTACAATATACATAACGTCAAAAAAATAAATGACGTCACAAAATACATAACGTCACAAAAATAAATGACGTCACAAAATACATAACGTCACAAAAATAAATGACGTCACAATAATAAATGACGTCAAAAAATACATAACGTCACAAAAATAAATGACGTCATAAAATACATAACGTCACAAAAAAAAATGACGTCACAAAAATTTATTACGTCACAAAAATAAATAACGTCACAAAATACATAACGTCACAAAATACATAACGGCACAAAAATAAATGAAGTCACAAAATACATAACGTCACAAAATAAATGACGTCACAAAATACATAACGTCAAAAAAATAAATGACTTCACAAAATACATAACGTCACAAAAATAAATGACGTCACAAAATACATAACGTCACAAAAATAAATGACGTCACAATAATAAATGACGTCACAAAATACATAACGTCACAAAAATTAATAACGTCACAAAATACATAACGTTACAAAAATAAATGACGTCACAAAATACATAACGTCACAAAAATAAATGACGTCACAAAATACATAACGTCACAAAAAAATGACGTCACAAAATACATAACGTCACAAAAATAAATGACGTCACAAAATATTTAATGACACAAAATTAAATGACGTCACAAAATACATAACGTCACAAAAAAATGACGTCACAAAATACATAACGTTACAAAAATAAATGACGTCACAAAATACATAACGTCACAAAAATAAATGACGTCACAAAATACATAACGTCACAAAAATAAATGACGTCACAATAATAAATGACGTCACAAAATACATAACGTCACAAAAATAAATGACGTCTCAAAATACATAACTTTACAAAAATAAATGACGTCACAAAATACATAACATCACAAAAATAAATGACGTCACAAAATACATAACGTCACAAAAAAATGACGCCACAAAATACATAACGTCACAAAAATAAATGACGTCACAAAATACATATTTCATAAAATACATAACGTCACGAAAATAAATGACGTCACAAAATAAATAAAGTCACAAAAATAAATGACGTCTAAAAATACATTACGTCACAAAAATAAATGATGTCACAAAATACATAACGTCACAAAAATAAATGACGTCACAAAATACACAACGTTACAAAAATAAATGACGTCACAAAATACATAACGTCACAAAAATAAATGACGTCACAAAATACATAACGTCACAAAAAAATGACGTCACAAAATACATAACGTCACAAAAATAAATGACGTAACAAAATACATAACGTCACAAAAATAAATGACGTCACAAAATATTTAATGACACAAAATTAAATGACGTCACAAAATACATAACGTCACAAAAAAATGACGTCACAAAATACATAACGTCACAAAAATAAATGACGTCACAAAATACATAACGTCACAAAAATAAATGACGTCACAAAATACATAACGTCACAAAAATAAATGACGTCATAAAATACATAACGTCACAAAAATAAATGACGTCACAAAAATTTATTACGTCACAAAAATAAATAACGTCACAAAATACATAACGTCACAAAATACATAACGGCACAAAAATAAATGAAGTCACAAAATACATAACGTCACAAAATAAATGACGTCACAAAATACATAACGTCAAAAAAATAAATGACTTCACAAAATACATAACGTCACAAAAATAAATGACGTCACAAAATACATAACGTCACAAAAATAAATGACGTCACATTAATAATTGACGTCACAAAATACATAACGTCACAAAAATAAATGACGTCACAAAATACACAACGTTACAAAAATAAATGACGTCACAAAATACATAACGTCACAAAAATAAATGACGTCACAAAATACATAACGTCACAAAAAAATGACGCCACAAAATACATAACGTCACAAAAATAAATGACGTCACAAAATACATATTTCATAAAATACATAACGTCACGAAAATAAATGACGTCACAAAATAAATAAAGTCACAAAAATAAATGACGTCTAAAAATACATTACGTCACAAAAATAAATGATGTCACAAAATACATAACGTCACAAAAATAAATGACGTCACAAAAATATATGACGTCACAAAATACATAAAGTCACAAAATACATTACGTCACAAAAATAAATGACGTCACAAAATACATAACGTCACAAAAATAAATGACGTCACAAAAATTTAATACGTCACAAAAATAAATAACGTCACAAAATACATAACGTCACAAAATACATAGCGGCACAAAAATAAATGACGTCACAAAATACATAACGTCACAAAAATAAATGACGTTACAAAATACATAACGTCAAAAAAATAAATGACGTCACAAAATACATAACGTCACAAAAATAAATGACGTCACAAAATACATAACGTCACAAAAATAAATGACGTCACAATAATAAATGACGTCAAAAAATACATAACGTCACAAAAATAAATGACGTCACAAAATACATAACGTTACAAAAATAAATGACGTCACAAAATACATAACGTCACAAAAATAAATGACGTCACAAAATACATAACGTCACAAAAAAATGACGTCACAAAATACATAACGTCACAAAAAAAAATGACGTCAAAAAATACATAACGTCACAAAAATAAATGACGTCACAAAATACATAACGTCACAAAAATAAATGACGTTACAAAATACATAACGTCACAAAAATAAATGACGTCACAATAATATATGACGTCACAAAATACATAACGTCACAAAAATAAATGACGTCACAAAATACATAACTTTACAAAAATAAATGACGTCACAAAATACATAACGTCACAAAAATAAATGACGTCACAAAATACATAACGTCACAAAAAAATGACGCCACAAAATACATAACGTCACAAAAATAAATGACGTCACAAAATACATATTTCATAAAATACATAACGTCACAAAATAAATGACGTCACAAAATAAATAAAGTCACAAAAATAAATGACGTCTAAAAATACATTACGTCACAAAAATAAATGATGTCACAAAATACATAACGTCACAAAAATAAATGACGTCACAAAATACATAACGTCACAAAAATATATGACGTCACAAAATACATAACGTCACAAAATACATTACGTCACAAAAATAAATGACGTCACAAAATACATAACGTCACAAAAATAAATGACGTCACAAAAATTTAATACGTCACAAAAATAAATAACGTCACAAAATACATAACGTCACAAAATACATAGCGGCACAAAAATAAATGACGTCACAAAATACATAACGTCACAAAAATAAATGACGTTACAAAATACATAACGTCAAAAAAATAAATGACGTCACAAAATACATAACGTCACAAAAAAATGACGTCACAAAATACATAACGTCACAAAAATAAATGACGTCACAAAATACATAACTTTACAAAAATAAATGACGTCACAAAATACATAACGTCACAAAAATAAATGACGTCACAAAATACATAACGTCACAAAAATAAATGACGTCACAAAATACATAACGTCACAAAAATAAATGACGTCACAATAATAAATGACGTCACAAAATACATAACGTCACAAAAATAAATGACGTCTCAAAATACATAACTTTAAAAAAATAAATGACGTCACAAAATACATAACATCACAAAAATAAATGACGTCACAAAATACATAACGTCACAAAAAAATGACGCCACAAAATACATAACGTCACAAAAATAAATGACGTCACAAAATACATATTTCATAAAATACATAACGTCACGAAAATAAATGACGTCACAAAATAAATAAAGTCACAAAAATAAATGACGTCTAAAAATACATTACGTCACAAAAATAAATGATGTCACAAAATACATAACGTCACAAAAATAAATGACGTCACAAAATACATAACGTCACAAAAAATAAATGACGTCACAAAATGCATAACGTGACAAAAATAAATGATGTCACAAAATACATAACGTCACAAAAATAAATGACGTCATAAAATACATAACGTCACAAAAATAAATGACGTCACAAAAATTTATTACGTCACAAAAATAAATAACGTCACAAAATACATAACGTCACAAAATACATAACGGCACAAAAATAAATGAAGTCACAAAATACATAACGTCACAAAATAAATGACGTCACAAAATACATAACGTCAAAAAAATAAATGACTTCACAAAATACATAACGTCACAAAAATAAATGACGTCACAAAATACATAACGTCACAAAAATAAATGACGTCACATTAATAATTGACGTCACAAAATACATAACGTCACAAAAATAAATGACGTCACAAAATACACAACGTTACAAAAATAAATGACGTCACAAAATACATAACGTCACAAAAATAAATGACGTCACAAAATACATAACGTCACAAAAAATGACGTCACAAAATACATAACGTCACAAAAATAAATGACGTAACAAAATACATAACGTCACAAAAATAAATGACGTCACAAAATATTTAATGACACAAAATTAAATGACGTCACAAAATACATAACGTCACAAAAAAATGACGTCACAAAATACATAACGTCACAAAAATAAATGACGTCACAAAATACATAACGTCACAAAAATAAATGACGTCACAAAATACATAACGTCACAAAAATAAATGACGTCATAAAATACATAACGTCACAAAAATAAATGACGTCACAAAAATTTATTACGTCACAAAAATAAATAACGTCACAAAATACATAACGTCACAAAATACATAACGGCACAAAAATAAATGAAGTCACAAAATACATAACGTCACAAAATAAATGACGTCACAAAATACATAACGTCAAAAAAATAAATGACTTCACAAAATACATAACGTCACAAAAATAAATGACGTCACAAAATACATAACGTCACAAAAATAAATGACGTCACATTAATAATTGACGTCACAAAATACATAACGTCACAAAAATAAATGACGTCACAAAATACACAACGTTACAAAAATAAATGACGTCACAAAATACATAACGTCACAAAAATAAATGACGTCACAAAATACATAACGTCACAAAAAAATGACGCCACAAAATACATAACGTCACAAAAATAAATGACGTCACAAAATACATATTTCATAAAATACATAACGTCACGAAAATAAATGACGTCACAAAATAAATAAAGTCACAAAAATAAATGACGTCTAAAAATACATTACGTCACAAAAATAAATGATGTCACAAAATACATAACGTCACAAAAATAAATGACGTCACAAAAATATATGACGTCACAAAATACATAAAGTCACAAAATACATTACGTCACAAAAATAAATGACGTCACAAAATACATAACGTCACAAAAATAAATGACGTCACAAAAATTTAATACGTCACAAAAATAAATAACGTCACAAAATACATAACGTCACAAAATACATAGCGGCACAAAAATAAATGACGTCACAAAATACATAACGTCACAAAAATAAATGACGTTACAAAATACATAACGTCAAAAAAATAAATGACGTCACAAAATACATAACGTCACAAAAATAAATGACGTCACAAAATACATAACGTCACAAAAATAAATGACGTCACAATAATAAATGACGTCAAAAAATACATAACGTCACAAAAATAAATGACGTCACAAAATACATAACGTTACAAAAATAAATGACGTCACAAAATACATAACGTCACAAAAATAAATGACGTCACAAAATACATAACGTCACAAAAAAATGACGTCACAAAATACATAACGTCACAAAAATAAATGACGTCAAAAAATACATAACGTCACAAAAATAAATGACGTCACAAAATACATAACGTCACAAAAATAAATGACGTTACAAAATACATAACGTCACAAAAATAAATGACGTCACAATAATATATGACGTCACAAAATACATAACGTCACAAAAATAAATGACGTCACAAAATACATAACTTTACAAAAATAAATGACGTCACAAAATACATAACGTCACAAAAATAAATGACGTCACAAAATACATAACGTCACAAAAAAATGACGCCACAAAATACATAACGTCACAAAAATAAATGACGTCACAAAATACATATTTCATAAAATACATAACGTCACAAAATAAATGACGTCACAAAATAAATAAAGTCACAAAAATAAATGACGTCTAAAAATACATTACGTCACAAAAATAAATGATGTCACAAAATACATAACGTCACAAAAATAAATGACGTCACAAAATACATAACGTCACAAAAATATATGACGTCACAAAATACATAACGTCACAAAATACATTACGTCACAAAAATAAATGACGTCACAAAATACATAACGTCACAAAAATAAATGACGTCACAAAAATTTAATACGTCACAAAAATAAATAACGTCACAAAATACATAACGTCACAAAATACATAGCGGCACAAAAATAAATGACGTCACAAAATACATAACGTCACAAAAATAAATGACGTTACAAAATACATAACGTCAAAAAAATAAATGACGTCACAAAATACATAACGTCACAAAAATAAATGACGTCACAAAATACATAACGTCACAAAAATAAATGACGTCACAATAATAAATGACGTCAAAAAATACATAACGTCACAAAAATAAATGACGTCACAAAATACATAACGTTACAAAAATAAATGACGTCACAAAATACATAACGTCACAAAAATAAATGACGTCACAAAATACATAACGTCACAAAAAAATGACGTCACAAAATACATAACGTCACAAAAATAAATGACGTCAAAAAATACATAACGTCACAAAAATAAATGACGTCACAAAATACATAACGTCACAAAAATAAATGACGTCACAAAATACATAACGTCACAAAAATAAATGACGTCACAATAATATATGACGTCACAAAATACATAACGTCACAAAAAAATGACGTCACAAAATACATAACGTCACAAAAATAAATGACGTCAAAAAATACATAACGTCACAAAAATAAATGACGTCACAAAATACATAACGTCACAAAAATAAATGACGTCACAAAATACATAACGTCACAAAAAAATGACGCCACAAAATACATAACGTCACAAAAATAAATGACGTCACAAAATACATATTTCATAAAATACATAACGTCACAAAAATAAATGACGTCACAAAATAAATAAAGTCACAAAAATAAATGACGTCTAAAAATACATTACGTCACAAAAATAAATGATGTCACAAAATACATAACGTCACAAAAATAAATTACGTCACAAAATACATAACGTTACAAAAATATATGACGTCACAAAATACATAACGTCACAAAATACATTACGTCACAAAAATAAATGACGTCACAAAATACATAACGTCACAAAAATAAATGACGTCACAAAAATTTAATACGTCACAAAAATAAATGACGTCACAAAATACATAACGTCACAAAAATAAATGACGTCACAAAATACATAACGTCACAAAAACAAATGACGTCACAAAATACATAACGTCACAAAAATAAATGACGTCACAAAATACATATTTCATAAAATACATAACGTCACAAAAATAAATGACGTCACAAAATACATAACGTCACAAAAATAAATGACGTCACAAAATACATAACGTCACAAAATTAATGACGTCACAAAACTTAATAACGTCACAAAATACATAACGTCACAAAAATAAATGACGTCAAAAAATACATAACCTCACAAAAATAAATGACGTCACAAAATACATAACGTCACAAAAATAAATGACGTCACAAAATACATAACGTCACAAAAATAAATGACGTCACAAAATACATAACGTCACAAAAATAAATGACGTCACAAAATACATAACGTCACAAAAATAAATGACGTCACAAAAATTAATGACGTCACAAAATACATAACGTCACAAAAATAAATGACGTCAAAAAATACATAAAGTCACAAAAATAAATGATGTCACAAAAATTAATTACGTCACAAAATACATAACGTCACAAAAATAAATGACGTCACAAAATACATAACGTCACAAAATACATAACGTCACAAAAATAAATGACGTCACAAAATACATAACGTTAAAAAAATAAATGACGTCACAAAATACATAACGTCACAAAAATAAATGACGTCACAAAATTTATTACGTCACAAAAATAAATAACGTCACAAAATACATAACGTCACAAAATACATAACGGCACAAAAATAAATGAAGTCACAAAATACATAACGTCACAAAATAAATGACGTCACAAAATACATAACGTCAAAAAAATAAATGACTTCACAAAATACATAACGTCACAAAAATAAATGACGTCACAAAATACATAACGTCACAAAAATAAATGACGTCACAATAATAAATGACGTCACAAAATACATAACGTCACAAAAATAAATGACGTCACAAAATACATAACGTCACAAAAATAAATGACGTCACAAAATATTTAATGACACAAAATTAAATGACGTCACAAAATACATATTTCATAAAATACATAACGTCACAAAAATAAATAACGTCACAAAAATAAATGACGTCTAAAAATACATTACGTCACAAAAATAAATGACGTCACAAAATACATAACGTCACAAAAATAAATGACGTCACAAAATACATAACGTCACAAAATTAATGACGTTACAAAACTTAATAACGTCACAAAATACATAACGTCACAAAAATAAATGACGTCAAAAAATACATAACCTCACAAAAATAAATGACGTCACAAAATACATAACGTCACAAAAATAAATGACGTCACAAAATACATAACGTCACAAAAATAAATGACGTCACAAAATACATAACGTCACAAAATACATAACGTCACAAAAATAAATGACGTCACAAAATACATAACGTCAAAAAAATAAATGACGTCACAAAATACATAACGTCACAAAAAATAAATGACGTCACATAATGCATAACGTGACAAAAATAAATGACGTCACAAAATACATAACGTCACAAAAATAAATGACGTCACAATAATAAATGACGTCAAAAAATACATAACGTCACAAAAATAAATGACGTCACAAAATACATAACGTCACAAAAATAAATGACGTCACAAAATACATAACGTCACAAAAAAATGACGTCACAAAATACATAACGTCACAAAAATAAATGACGTCAAAAAATACATAACGTCACAAAAATAAATGACGTCACAAAATTATTTACGTCACAAAATACATAACGTCACAAAAATAAATGACGTCACAATAATAAATGACGTCAAAAAATACATAACGTCACAAAAATAAATGACGTCACAAAATACATAACGTCACAAAAATAAATGAAGTCACAAAATACATAACGTCACAAAAATAAATTACGTCACAAAATACATAACGTCACAAAAATAAATGACGTCACAAAAATTAATGACGTCACAAAATACATAACGTCACAAAAATAAACGACGTCACAAAATACATAACGTCACAAAAATAAATGACGTCACAAAAATTAATTACGTCACAAAATACATAACGTCACAAAAATAAATGACGTCACAAAATACATAACGTCACAAAAAAATGACGCCACAAAATACATAACGTCACAAAAATAAATGACGTCACAAAATACATATTTCATAAAATACATAACGTCACGAAAATAAATGACGTCACAAAATAAATAAAGTCACAAAAATAAATGACGTCTAAAAATACATTACGTCACAAAAATAAATGATGTCACAAAATACATAACGTCACAAAAATAAATGACGTCACAAAATACACAACGTTACAAAAATAAATGACGTCACAAAATACATAACGTCACAAAAATAAATGACGTCACAAAATACATAACGTCACAAAAAAATGACGTCACAAAATACATAACGTCACAAAAATAAATGACGTAACAAAATACATAACGTCACAAAAATAAATGACGTCACAAAATATTTAATGACACAAAATTAAATGACGTCACAAAATACATAACGTCACAAAAAAATGACGTCACAAAATACATAACGTCACAAAAATAAATGACGTCACAAAATACATAACGTCACAAAAATAAATGACGTCACAAAATACATAACGTCACAAAAATAAATGACGTCATAAAATACATAACGTCACAAAAATAAATGACGTCACAAAAATTTATTACGTCACAAAAATAAATAACGTCACAAAATACATAACGTCACAAAATACATAACGGCACAAAAATAAATGAAGTCACAAAATACATAACGTCACAAAATAAATGACGTCACAAAATACATAACGTCAAAAAAATAAATGACTTCACAAAATACATAACGTCACAAAAATAAATGACGTCACAAAATACATAACGTCACAAAAATAAATGACGTCACATTAATAATTGACGTCACAAAATACATAACGTCACAAAAATAAATGACGTCACAAAATACACAACGTTACAAAAATAAATGACGTCACAAAATACATAACGTCACAAAAATAAATGACGTCACAAAATACATAACGTCACAAAAAAATGACGCCACAAAATACATAACGTCACAAAAATAAATGACGTCACAAAATACATATTTCATAAAATACATAACGTCACGAAAATAAATGACGTCACAAAATAAATAAAGTCACAAAAATAAATGACGTCTAAAAATACATTACGTCACAAAAATAAATGATGTCACAAAATACATAACGTCACAAAAATAAATGACGTCACAAAAATATATGACGTCACAAAATACATAAAGTCACAAAATACATTACGTCACAAAAATAAATGACGTCACAAAATACATAACGTCACAAAAATAAATGACGTCACAAAAATTTAATACGTCACAAAAATAAATAACGTCACAAAATACATAACGTCACAAAATACATAGCGGCACAAAAATAAATGACGTCACAAAATACATAACGTCACAAAAATAAATGACGTTACAAAATACATAACGTCAAAAAAATAAATGACGTCACAAAATACATAACGTCACAAAAATAAATGACGTCACAAAATACATAACGTCACAAAAATAAATGACGTCACAATAATAAATGACGTCAAAAAATACATAACGTCACAAAAATAAATGACGTCACAAAATACATAACGTTACAAAAATAAATGACGTCACAAAATACATAACGTCACAAAAATAAATGACGTCACAAAATACATAACGTCACAAAAAATGACGTCACAAAATACATAACGTCACAAAAATAAATGACGTCAAAAAATACATAACGTCACAAAAATAAATGACGTCACAAAATACATAACGTCACAAAAATAAATGACATTACAAAATACATAACGTCACAAAAATAAATGACGTCACAATAATCTATGACGTCACAAAATACATAACGTCACAAAAATAAATGACGTCACAAAATACATAACTTTACAAAAATAAATGACGTCACAAAATACATAACGTCACAAAAATAAATGACGTCACAAAATACATAACGTCACAAAAAAATGACGCCACAAAATACATAACGTCACAAAAATAAATGACGTCACAAAATACATATTTCATAAAATACATAACGTCACAAAATAAATGACGTCACAAAATAAATAAAGTCACAAAAATAAATGACGTCTAAAAATACATTACGTCACAAAAATAAATGATGTCACAAAATACATAACGTCACAAAAATAAATGACGTCACAAAATACATAACGTCACAAAATACATTACGTCACAAAAATAAATGACGTCACAAAAAAATGACGCCACAAAATACATAACGTCACAAAAATAAATGACGTCACAAAATACATATTTCATAAAATACATAACGTCACAAAAATAAATGACGTCACAAAATACATAACGTCACAAAAATATATGACGTCACAAAATACATAACGTCACAAAATACATTACGTCAAAAAAATAAATGACGTCACAAAAATTTAATACGTCACAAAAATAAATAACGTCACAAAATACATAACGTCACAAAATACATAGCGGCACAAAAATAAATGACGTCACAAAATACATAACGTCACAAAAATAAATGACGTTACAAAATACATAACGTCAAAAAAATAAATGACGTCACAAAATACATAACGTCACAAAAATAAATGACGTCACAAAATACATAACGTCACAAAAATAAATGACGTCACAATAATAAATGACGTCAAAAAATTCATAACGTCACAAAAATAAATGACGTCACAAAATACATAACGTCACAAAAAAATGACGTCACAAAATACATAACGTCACAAAAATAAATGACGTCAAAAAATACATAACGTCACAAAAATAAATGACGTCACAAAATTAATTACGTCACAAAATACATAACGTCACAAAAATAAATGACGTCACAAAATACATAACGTCACAAAAATAAATGACGTCACAAAATACATAACGTCACAAAAATAAATGACGTCACAAAATACATAACGTCACAAAAACAAATGACGTCACAAAATACATAACGTCACAAAAATAAATGACGTCACAAAATACATAAAGTCACAAAAATAAATGACGTCTAAAAATACATTACGTCACAAAAATAAATGATGTCACAAAATACATAACGTCACAAAAATAAATGACGTCACAAAATACATAACGTCACAAAAATATATGACGTCACAAAATACATAACGTCACAAAATACATTACGTCACAAAAATAAATGACGTCACAAAATACATAACGTCACAAAAATAAATGACGTCACAAAAATTTAATACGTCACAAAAATAAATAACGTCACAAAATACATAACGTCACAAAATACATAGCGGCACAAAAATAAATGACGTCACAAAATACATAATGTCACAAAAATAAATGACGTTACAAAATACATAACGTCAAAAAAATAAATGACGTCACAAAATACATAACGTCACAAAAATAAATCACGTCACAAAATACATAACGTCACAAAAATAAATGACGTTACAAAATACATAACGTCAAAAAAATAAATGACGTCACAAAATACATAACGTCACAAAAATAAATCACGTCACAAAATACATAACGTCACAAAAATAAATGACGTCACAAAAATATATGACGTCACAAAATACATAAAGTCACAAAATACATTACGTCACAAAAATAAATGACGTCACAAAATACATAACGTCACAAAAATAAATGACGTCACAAAAATTTAATACGTCACAAAAATAAATAACGTCACAAAATACATAACGTCACAAAATACATAGCGGCACAAAAATAAATGACGTCACAAAATACATAACGTCACAAAAATAAATGACGTTACAAAATACATAACGTCAAAAAAATAAATGACGTCACAAAATACATAACGTCACAAAAATAAATGACGTCACAAAATACATAACGTCACAAAAATAAATGACGTCACAATAATAAATGACGTCAAAAAATACATAACGTCACAAAAATAAATGACGTCACAAAATACATAACGTTACAAAAATAAATGACGTCACAAAATACATAACGTCACAAAAATAAATGACGTCACAAAATACATAACGTCACAAAAAATGACGTCACAAAATACATAACGTCACAAAAATAAATGACGTCAAAAAATACATAACGTCACAAAAATAAATGACGTCACAAAATACATAACGTCACAAAAATAAATGACATTACAAAATACATAACGTCACAAAAATAAATGACGTCACAATAATCTATGACGTCACAAAATACATAACGTCACAAAAATAAATGACGTCACAAAATACATAACTTTACAAAAATAAATGACGTCACAAAATACATAACGTCACAAAAATAAATGACGTCACAAAATACATAACGTCACAAAAAAATGACGCCACAAAATACATAACGTCACAAAAATAAATGACGTCACAAAATACATATTTCATAAAATACATAACGTCACAAAATAAATGACGTCACAAAATAAATAAAGTCACAAAAATAAATGACGTCTAAAAATACATTACGTCACAAAAATAAATGATGTCACAAAATACATAACGTCACAAAAATAAATGACGTCACAAAATACATAACGTCACAAAATACATTACGTCACAAAAATAAATGACGTCACAAAAAAATGACGCCACAAAATACATAACGTCACAAAAATAAATGACGTCACAAAATACATATTTCATAAAATACATAACGTCACAAAAATAAATGACGTCACAAAATACATAACGTCACAAAAATATATGACGTCACAAAATACATAACGTCACAAAATACATTACGTCAAAAAAATAAATGACGTCACAAAAATTTAATACGTCACAAAAATAAATAACGTCACAAAATACATAACGTCACAAAATACATAGCGGCACAAAAATAAATGACGTCACAAAATACATAACGTCACAAAAATAAATGACGTTACAAAATACATAACGTCAAAAAAATAAATGACGTCACAAAATACATAACGTCACAAAAATAAATGACGTCACAAAATACATAACGTCACAAAAATAAATGACGTCACAATAATAAATGACGTCAAAAAATTCATAACGTCACAAAAATAAATGACGTCACAAAATACATAACGTTACAAAAATAAATGACGTCACAAAATACATAACGTCACAAAAATAAATGACGTCACAAAATACATAACGTCACAAAAAAATGACGTCACAAAATACATAACGTCACAAAAATAAATGACGTCAAAAAATACATAACGTCACAAAAATAAATGACGTCACAAAATTAATTACGTCACAAAATACATAACGTCACAAAAATAAATGACGTCACAAAATACATAACGTCACAAAAATAAATGACGTCACAAAATACATAACGTCACAAAAATAAATGACGTCACAAAATACATAACGTCACAAAAACAAATGACGTCACAAAATACATAACGTCACAAAAATAAATGACGTCACAAAATACATAAAGTCACAAAAATAAATGACGTCTAAAAATACATTACGTCACAAAAATAAATGATGTCACAAAATACATAACGTCACAAAAATAAATGACGTCACAAAATACATAACGTCACAAAAATATATGACGTCACAAAATACATAACGTCACAAAATACATTACGTCACAAAAATAAATGACGTCACAAAATACATAACGTCACAAAAATAAATAACGTCACAAAATACATAACGTCACAAAATACATAGCGGCACAAAAATAAATGACGTCACAAAATACATAACGTCACAAAAATAAATGACGTTACAAAATACATAACGTCAAAAAAATAAATGACGTCACAAAATACATAACGTCACAAAAATAAATCACGTCACAAAATACATAACGTCACAAAAATAAATGACGTCACAATAATAAATGACGTCAAAAAATACATAACGTCACAAAAATAAATGACGTCACAAAATACATAACGTTACAAAAATAAATGACGTCACAAAATACATAACGTCACAAAAATAAATGACGTCACAAAATACATAACGTCACAAAAAAATGACGTCACAAAATACATAACGTCACAAAAATAAATGACGTCAAAAAATACATAACGTCACAAAAATAAATGACGTCACAAAATTAATTACGTCACAAAATACATAACGTCACAAAAATAAATGACGTCACAAAATACATAACGTCACAAAAATAAATGACGTCACAAAATACATAACGTCACAAAAATAAATGACGTCACAAAATACATAACGTCACAAAAACAAATGACGTCACAAAATACATAACGTCACAAAAATAAATGACGTCACAAAATACATAACGTCACAAAAATAAATGACGTCACAAAAATTAATTACGTCACAAAATACATAACGTCACAAAATATATAACGTCACAAAAATAAATGACGTCACAAAAATTAATTACGTCACAAAATACATAACGTCACAAAAATAAATAACGTCACAAAATACATAACGTCACAAAATACATAACGTCACAAAAATAAATGACGTCACAAAATAAATAAAGTCACAAAAATAAATGACGTCACAAAATACATAACGTCACAAAAATAAATGATGTCACAAAATACATAACGTCACAAAATTAATGACGTCACAAAACTTAATAACGTCACAAAATACATAACGTCACAAAAATAAATGACGTCAAAAAATACATAACCTCACAAAAATAAATGACGTCACAAAATACATAACGTCACAAAAATAAATGACGTCACAAAATACATAACGTCACAAAAATAAATGACGTCACAAAATACATAACGTCACAAAATACATAACGTCACAAAAATAAATGACGTCACAAAATACATAACGTCACAAAAATAAATGACGTCACAAAAATTAATGACGTCACAAAATACATAACGTCACAAAAATAAATGACGTCACAAAATACATAACGTCACAAAAATAAATGACGTCACAAAAATTAATTACGTCACAAAATACATAACGTCACAAAAATAAATGACGTCACAAAATACATAACGTCACAAAATACATAACGTCACAAAAATAAATGACGTCACAAAATACATAACGTCAAAAAAATAAATGACGTCACAAAATACATAACGTCACAAAAAATAAATGACGTCACAAAATGCATAACCTGACAAAATTAAATGATGTCACAAAATACATAACGTCACAAAAATAAATGACGTCACAAAATACATAAGGTCACAAAAATAAATGACGTCACAAAATGCATAACGTCACAAAAATAAATGATGTCATAAAATACATAACGTCACAAAAATAAATGACGTCACAAAAATTTATTAGGTCACAGAAATAAATAACGTCACAAAATACATAACGTCACAAAATACATAGCGGCACAAAAATACATGACGTCACAAAATACATAACGTCACAAAAATAAATGACGTTACAAAATCCATAACGTCAAAAAAATAAATGACGTCACAAAATACATAACGTCACAAAAATAAATGACGTCACAAAATACATAACGTCACAAAAATAAATGACGTCACAATAATAAATGACGTCACAAAATACATAACGTCACAAAAATAAATGACGTCACAAAATACATAACGTTACAAAAATAAATGACGTCACATAATACATAAAGTCACAAAAATAAATGACGTCACAAAATACATAACGTCACAAAAAAATGACGTCACAAAATACATAACGTCACAAAAATAAATGACGTCAAAAAATACATAACGTCACAAAAATAAATGACGTCACAAAATTAATTACGTCACAAAACACATAACGTCACAAAAATAAATGACGTCACAAAATATTTAATGACACAAAATTAAATGACGTCACAAAATACTTATTTCATAAAATACATAACGTCACAAAAATAAATGACGTCACAAAATACATAACGTCACAAAAATAAATGACGTCACAAAATGCATAACGTCACAAAAATAAATGACGTCACAAAATACATAACGTCACAAAAATAAATGACGTCACAAAATACATAACGTTACAAAAATAAATGACGTCACAAAATACATACCGTCACAAAAATAAATGACGTCACAAAATACATAACGTCACAAAAAAATGACGCCACAAAATACATAACGTCACAAAAATAAATGACGTCACAAAATACATATTTCATAAAATACATAACGTCACAAAAATAAATGACGTCACAAAATAAATAACGTCACAAAAATAAATGACGTCTAAAAATACATTACGTCACAAAAATAAATGATGTCACAAAATACATAACTTTACAAAAATAAATGACGTCACAAAATACATAACGTCACAAAAATATATGACGTCACAAAATACATAACGTCACAAAATACATTACGTCACAAAAATAAATGACGTCTCAAAATACATAACGTCACAAAAATAAATGACGTCACAAAAATTTATTACGTCACAAAAATAAATAACGTCACAAAATACATAACGTCACAAAATACATAGCGGCACAAAAATAAATGACGTCACAAAATACATAACGTCACAAAAATAAATGACGTTACAAAATACATAACGTCAAAAAAATAAATGACGTCACAAAATACATAACGTCACAAAAATAAATGACGTCACAAAATACATAACGTCACAAAAATAAATGACGTCACAATAATAAATGACGTCACAAAATACATAACGTCACAAAAATAAATGACGTCACAAAATACATAACGTTACAAAAATAAATGACGTCACAAAATACATAACGTCACAAAAATAAATGACGTCACAAAATACATAACGTCACAAAAAAATGACGTCACAAAATACATAACGTCACAAAAATAAATGACGTCAAAAAATACATAACGTCACAAAAATAAATGACGTCACAAAATTAATTACGTCACAAAATACATAACGTCACAAAAATAAATGACGTTACAAAATCCATAACGTCAAAAAAATAAATGACGTCACAAAATACATAACGTCACAAAAATAAATGACGTCACAAAATACATAACGTCACAAAAATAAATGACGTCACAATAATAAATGACGTCACAAAATACATAACGTCACAAAAATAAATGACGTCACAAAATACATAACGTTACAAAAATAAATGACGTCACATAATACATAAAGTCACAAAAATAAATGACGTCACAAAATACATAACGTCACAAAAAAATGACGTCACAAAATACATAACGTCACAAAAATAAATGATGTCAAAAAATACATAACGTCACAAAAATAAATGACGTCACAAAATTAATTACGTCACAAAACACATAACGTCACAAAAATAAATGACGTCACAAAATATTTAACGACACAAAATTAAATGACGTCACAAAATACAAATTTCATAAAATACATAACGTCACAAAAATAAATGACGTCACAAAATACATAACGTCACAAAAATAAATGACGTCACAAAATACATAACGTCACAAAAATAAATGACGTCACAATAATAAATGACGTCACAAAATACATAACGTCACAAAAATAAATGACGTCACAAAATACATAACGTTACAAAAATAAATGACGTCACAAAATACATAACGTCACAAAAATAAATGACGTCACAAAATACATAACGTCACAAAAAAATGACGCCACAAAATACATAACGTCACAAAAATAAATGACGTCACAAAATACATATTTCATAAAATACATAACGTCACAAAAATAAATGACGTCACAAAATAAATAACGTCACAAAAATAAATGACGTCTAAAAATACATTACGTCACAAAAATAAATGATGTCACAAAATACATAACGTCACAAAAATAAATGACGTCACAAAATACATAACGTCACAAAAATATATGACGTCACAAAATACATAACGTCACAAAATACATTACGTCACAAAAATAAATGACGTCACAAAATACATAACGTCACAAAAATAAATGACGTCACAAAAATTTATTACGTCACAAAAATAAATAACGTCACAAAATACATAACGTCACAAAATACATAGCGGCACAAAAATAAATGACGTCACAAAATACATAACGTCACAAAAATAAATGACGTTACAAAATACATAACGTCAAAAAAATAAATGACGTCACAAAATACATAACGTCACAAAAATAAATGACGTCACAAAATACATAACGTCACAAAAATAAATGACGTCACAATAATAAATGACGTCACAAAATACATAACGTCACAAAAATAAATGACGTCACAAAATACATAACGTTACAAAAATAAATGACGTCACAAAATACATAACGTCACAAAAATAAATGACGTCACAAAATACATAACGTCACAAAAAAATGACGTCACAAAATACATAACGTCACAAAAATAAATGACGTCAAAAAATACATAACGTCACAAAAATAAATGACGTCACAAAATTAATTACGTCACAAAATACATAACGTCACAAAAATAAATGACGTCACAAAATACATAACGTCACCAAAATAAATGACATCACAAAATACATAACGTCACAAAAATAAATGACGTCTCAAAATACATAACGTCACAAAAACAAATGAAGTCACAAAATACATAACGTCACAAAAATAAATGACGTCACAAAAAAGTCATAACGTCACAAAAATAAATGACGTCACAAAAATTAATTACGTCACAAAATACACAACGTCACAAAAATAAATGACGTCACAAAATCAATAAAGTCACAAAAATAAATGACGTCACAAAATACATAACGTCACAAAAATAAATGACGTCACAAAATACATAACGTCACAAAAATAAATGACGTCACAAAAATTAATTACGTCACAAAATACATAACGTCACAAAATATATAACGTCACAAAATTAATGACGTCACAAAACTTAATAACGTCACAAAATACATAACGTCACAAAAATAAATGACGTCAAAAAATACATAACCTCACAAAAATAAATGACGTCACAAAATACATAACGTCACAAAAATAAATGACGTCACAAAATACATAACGTCACAAAAATAAATGACGTCACAAAATACATAACGTCACAAAAATAAATGACGTCACAAAATACATAACGTCACAAAAATAAATGACGTCACAAAAATTAATGACGTCACAAAATACATAACGTCACAAAAATAAATGACGTCACAAAATACATAACGTCACAAAAATTAATTACGTCACAAAATACATAACGTCACAAAAATAAATGACGTCACAAAATACATAACGTCACAAAAATAAATGACGTCACAAAATACATAACGTCAAAAAAATAAATGACGTCACAAAATACATAACGTCACAAAAAATAAATGACGTCACAAAATGCATAACGTGACAAAAATAAATGATGTCACAAAATACATAACGTCACAAAAATAAATGACGTCATAAAATACATAACGTCACAAAAATAAATGACGTCACAAAAATTTATTACGTCACAAAAATAAATAACGTCACAAAATACATAACGTCACAAAATACATAACGGCACAAAAATAAATGAAGTCACAAAATACATAACGTCACAAAATAAATGACGTCACAAAATACATAACGTCAAAAAAATAAATGACTTCACAAAATACATAATGTCACAAAAATAAATGACGTCACAAAATACATAACGTCACAAAAATAAATGACGTCACAAAATACATAACGTCACAAAAATAAATGACGTCACAATAATAAATGACGTCACAAAATACATAACGTCACAAAAATAAATGACGTCTCAAAATACATAACTTTACAAAAATAAATGACGTCACAAAATACATAACGTCACAAAAATAAATGACGTCACAAAATACATAACGTCACAAAAAAATGACGCCACAAAATACATAACGTCACAAAAATAAATGACGTCACAAAATACATATTTCATAAAATACATAACGTCACGAAAATAAATGACGTCACAAAATAAATAAAGTCACAAAAATAAATGACGTCTAAAAATACATTACGTCACAAAAATAAATGATGTCACAAAATACATAACGTCACAAAAATAAATGACGTCACAAAATACATAACGTCACAAAAATATATGACGTCACAAAATACATAACGTCACAAAATACATTACGTCACAAAAATAAATGACGTCACAAAATACATAACGTCACAAAAATAAATGACGTCACAAAAATTTAATACGTCACAAAAATAAATAACGTCACAAAATACATAACGTCACAAAATACATAGCGGCACAAAAATAAATGACGTCACAAAATTCATAACGTCACAAAGATAAATGACGTCACAAAATACATAACGTCACAAAAATAAATGACGTCACAATAATAAATGACGTCAAAAAATACATAACGTCACAAAAATAAATGACGTCACAAAATACATAACGTTACAAAAATAAATGACGTCACAAAATACATAACGTCACAAAAATAAATAACGTCACAAAATACATAACGTCACAAAAAATGACGTCACAAAATACATAACGTCACAAAAATAAATGACGTCAAAAAATACATAACGTCACAAAAATAAATGACGTCACAAAATACATAACGTCACAAAAATAAATGACGTCACAAAATACATAACGTCACAAAAATAAATGACGTCACAATAATATATGACGTCACAAAATACATAACGTCACAAAAATAAATGACGTCACAAAATACATAACGTCACAAAAAAATGACGCCACAAAATACATAACGTCACAAAAATAAATGACGTCACAAAATACATATTTCATAAAATACATAACGTCACAAAAATAAATGACGTCACAAAATAAATAAAGTCACAAAAATAAATGACGTCTAAAAATACATTACGTCACAAAAATAAATGATGTCACAAAATACATAACGTCACAAAAATAAATGACGTCACAAAATACATAACGTCACAAAAATATATGACGTCACAAAATACATAACGTCACAAAATACATTACGTCACAAAAATAAATGACGTCACAAAACACATAACGTCACAAAAATAAATGACGTCACAAAAATTTAATACGTCACAAAAATAAATAACGTCACAAAATACATAACGTCACAAAATACATAGCGGCTTAAAAATAAATGACGTCACAAAATACATAACGTCACAAAAATAAATGACGTCACAATAATAAATGACGTCACAAAATACATAACGTCACAAAAATAAATGACGTCACAAAATACATAACGTTACAAAAATAAATGACGTCACAAAATACATAACGTCACAAAAATAAATGACGTCACAAAATACATAACGTTACAAAAATAAATGACGTCACAAAATACATAACGTCACAAAAATAAATGACGTCACAAAATACATAACGTCACAAAAATAAATGACGTCACAAAATTAATTACGTCACAAAACACATAACGTCACAAAAATAAATGACGTCACAAAATATTTAACGACACAAAATTAAATGACGTCACAAAATACATATTTCATAAAATACATAACGTCACAAAAATAAATGACGTCACAAAATACATAACGTCACAAAAATAAATGACGTCACAAAATACATAACGTCACAAAAATAAATGACGTCACTAAATACATAACGTCACAAAAATAAATGACGTCACAATAATAAATGACGTCACAAAATACATAACGTCACAAAAATAAATGACGTCACAAAATACATAACGTTACAAAAATAAATGACGTCAAAAAATACATAACGTCACAAAAATAAATGACGTCACAAAATACATAACGTCACAAAAAAATGACGCCACAAAATACATAACGTCACAAAAATAAATGACGTCACAAAATACATATTTCATAAAATACATAACGTCACAAAAATAAATGACGTCACAAAATAAATAACGTCACAAAAATAAATGACGTCTAAAAATACATTACGTCACAAAAATAAATGATGTCACAAAATACATAACGTCACAAAAATAAATGACGTCACAAAATACATAACGTCACAAAAATATATGACGTCACAAAATACATAACGTCACAAAATACATTACGTCACAAAAATAAATGACGTCACAAAATACATAACGTCACAAAAATAAATGACGTCAAAAAAATTTATTACGTCACAAAAATAAATAACGTCACAAAATACATAACGTCACAAAATACATAGCGGCACAAAAATAAATGACGTCACAAAATACATAACGTCACAAAAAGAAATGACGTTACAAAATACATAACGTCAAAAAAATAAATGACGTCACAAAATACATAACGTCACAAAAATAAATGACGTCACAAAATACATAACGTCACAAAAATAAATGACGTCACAATAATAAATGACGTCACAAAATACATAACGTCACAAAAATAAATGAGGTCACAAAATACATAACGTTACAAAAATAAATGACGTCACAAAATACATAACGTCACAAAAATAAATGACGTCACAAAATACATAACGTCACAAAAAAATGACGTCACAAAATACATAACGTCACAAAAATAAATGACGTCAAAAAATACATAACGTCACAAAAATAAATGACGTCACAAAATTAATTACGTCACAAAATACATAACTTCACAAAAATAAATGACGTCACAAAATACATAACGTCACCAAAATAAATGACGTCACAAAATACATAACGTCACAAAAAAAAATGACGTCTCAAAATACATAACGTCACAAAAACAAATGACGTCACAAAATACATAACGTCACAAAAATAAATGACGTCACAAAAAAGTCATAACGTCACAAAAATAAATGACGTCACAAAAATTAATTACGTCACAAAATACATAACGTCACAAAATATATAACGTCACAAAAATAAATGACGTCACAAAAATTAATTACGTCACAAAATACATAACGTCACAAAAATAAATAACGTCACAAAATACATAACGTCACAAAATACATAACGTCACAAAAATAAATGACGTCACAAAATAAATAAAGTCACAAAAATAAATGACGTCACAAAATACATAACGTCACAAAAATAAATGACGTCACAAAATACATAACGTCACAAAATTAATGACGTCACAAAACTTAATAACGTCACAAAATACATAACGTCACAAAAATAAATGACGTCAAAAAATACATAACCTCACAAAAATAAATGACGTCACAAAATACATAACGTCACAAAAATAAATGACGTCACAAAATACATAACGTCACAAAAATAAATGACGTCACAAAATACATAACGTCACAAAAATAAATGACGTCACAAAATACATAACGTCACAAAAATAAATGACGTCACAAAAATTAATGACGTCACAAAATACATAACGTCACAAAAATAAATGACGTCACAAAATACATAACGTCACAAAAATAAATGACGTCACAAAAATTAATTACGTCACAAAATACATAACGTCAAAAAAATAAATGACTTCACAAAATACATAACGTCACAAAAATAAATGACGTCACAAAATACATAACGTCACAAAAATAAATGACGTCACATTAATAATTGACGTCACAAAATACATAACGTCACAAAAATAAATGACGTCACAAAATACATAACGTTACAAAAATAAATGACGTCACAAAATACATAACGTCACAAAAATAAATGACGTCACAAAATACATAACGTCACAAAAAAATGACGTCACAAAATACATAACGTCACAAAAATAAATGACGTCACAAAATACATAACGTCACAAAAATAAATGACGTCACAAAATATTTAATGACACAAAATTAAATGACGTCACAAAATACATAACGTCACAAAAAAATGACGTCACAAAATACATACCGTCACAAAAATAATTGACGTCACAAAATACATAACGTCACAAAAATAAATGACGTCACAAAATACATAACGTCACAAAAATAAATGACGTCACAAAATACATAACGTCACAAAAATAAATGACGTCACAATAATAAATGACGTCACAAAATACATAACGTCACAAAAATAAATGACGTCTCAAAATACATAACTTTACAAAAATAAATGACGTCACAAAATACATAACGTCACAAAAATAAATGACGTCACAAAATACATAACGTCACAAAAAAATGACGCCACAAAATACATAACGTCACAAAAATAAATGACGTCACAAAATACATATTTCATAAAATACATAACGTCACGAAAATAAATGACGTCACAAAATAAATAAAGTCACAAAAATAAATGACGTCTAAAAATACATTACGTCACAAAAATAAATGATGTCACAAAATACATAACGTCACAAAAATAAATGACGTCACAAAATACATAACGTCACAAAAATATATGACGTCACAAAATACATAACGTCACAAAATACATTACGTCACAAAAATAAATGACGTCACAAAATACATAACGTCACAAAAATAAATGACGTCACAAAAATTTAATACGTCACAAAAATAAATAACGTCACAAAATACATAACGTCACAAAATACATAGCGGCACAAAAATAAATGACGTCACAAAATACATAACGTCACAAAAATAAATGACGTTACAAAATACATAACGTCAAAAAAATAAATGACGTCACAAAATTCATAACGTTAAAGATAAATGACGTCACAAAATACATAACGTCACAAAAATAAATGACGTCACAATAATAAATGACGTCAAAAAATACATAACGTCACAAAAATAAATGACGTCACAAAATACATAACGTCACAAAAATAAATAACGTCACAAAATACATAACGTCACAAAAAAATGACGTCACAAAATACATAACGTCACAAAAATAAATGACGTCAAAAAATACATAACGTCACAAAAATAAATGACGTCACAAAATACATAACGTCACAAAAATAAATGACGTCACAAAATACATAACGTCACAAAAATAAATGACGTCACAATAATATATGACGTCACAAAATACATAACGTCACAAAAATAAATGACGTCACAAAATACATAACGTCACAAAAAAATGACGTCACAAAATACATAACGTCACAAAAATAAATGACGTCACAAAATACATAACGTCACAAAAATAAATGACGTCACAAAAATTAATTACGTCACAAAATACATAACGTCAAAAAAATAAATGACTTCACAAAATACATAACGTCACAAAAATAAATGACGTCACAAAATACATAACGTCACAAAAATAAATGACGTCACATTAATAATTGACGTCACAAAATACATAACGTCACAAAAATAAATGACGTCACAAAATACATAACGTTACAAAAATAAATGACGTCACAAAATACATAACGTCACAAAAATAAATGACGTCACAAAATACATAACGTCACAAAAAAATGACGTCACAAAATACATAACGTCACAAAAATAAATGACGTCACAAAATACATAACGTCACAAAAATAAATGACGTCACAAAATATTTAATGACACAAAATTAAATGACGTCACAAAATACATAACGTCACAAAAAAATGACGTCACAAAATACATAACGTCACAAAAATAAATGACGTCACAAAATACATAACGTCACAAAAATAAATGACGTCACAAAATACATAACGTCACAAAAATAAATGACGTCACAAAATACATAACGTCACAAAAATAAATGACGTCACAATAATAAATGACGTCACAAAATACATAACGTCACAAAAATAAATGACGTCTCAAAATACATAACTTTACAAAAATAAATGACGTCACAAAATACATAACGTCACAAAAATAAATGACGTCACAAAATACATAACGTCACAAAAAAATGACGCCACAAAATACATAACGTCACAAAAATAAATGACGTCACAAAATACATATTTCATAAAATACATAACGTCACGAAAATAAATGACGTCACAAAATAAATAAAGTCACAAAAATAAATGACGTCTAAAAATACATTACGTCACAAAAATAAATGATGTCACAAAATACATAACGTCACAAAAATAAATGACGTCACAAAATACATAACGTCACAAAAATATATGACGTCACAAAATACATAACGTCACAAAATACATTACGTCACAAAAATAAATGACGTCACAAAATACATAACGTCACAAAAATAAATGACGTCACAAAAATTTAATACGTCACAAAAATAAATAACGTCACAAAATACATAACGTCACAAAATACATAGCGGCACAAAAATAAATGACGTCACAAAATACATAACGTCACAAAAATAAATGACGTTACAAAATACATAACGTCAAAAAAATAAATGACGTCACAAAATTCATAACGTTAAAGATAAATGACGTCACAAAATACATAACGTCACAAAAATAAATGACGTCACAATAATAAATGACGTCAAAAAATACATAACGTCACAAAAATAAATGACGTCACAAAATACATAACGTTACAAAAATAAATGACGTCACAAAATACATAACGTCACAAAAATAAATAACGTCACAAAATACCTAACGTCACAAAAAAATGACGTCACAAAATACATAACGTCACAAAAATAAATGACGTCACAAAATACATAACGTCACAAAAATAAATGACGTCACAAAATACATAACGTCACAAAAATAAATGACGTCACAATAATATATGACGTCACAAAATACATAACGTCACAAAAATAAATGACGTCACAAAATACATAACGTCACAAAAAAATGACGTCACAAAATACATAACGTCACAAAAATAAATGACGTCACAAAATACATATTTCATAAAATACATAACGTCACAAAAATAAATGACGTCACAAAATAAATAAAGTCACAAAAATAAATGACGTCTAAAAATACATTACGTCACAAAAATAAATGATGTCACAAAATACATAACGTCACAAAAATAAATGACGTCACAAAATACATAACGTCACAAAAATATATAACGTCACAAAATACATAACGTCACAATATACATTACGTCACAAAAATAAATGACGTCACAAAATACATAACGTCACAAAAATAAATGACGTCACAAAAATTTAATACGTGACAAAAATAAATAACGTCACAAAATACATAACGTCACAAAATACATAGCGGCACAAAAATAAATGACGTCACAAAATACATAACGTCACAAAAATAAATGACGTTACAATATACATAACGTCAAAAAAATAAATGACGTCACAAAATACATAACGTCACAAAAATAAATGACGTCACAAAATACATAACGTCACAAAAATAAATGACGTCACAATAATAAATGACGTCAAAAAATACATAACGTCACAAAAATAAATGACGTCATAAAATACATAACGTCACAAAAAAAATGACGTCACAAAAATTTATTACGTCACAAAAATAAATAACGTCACAAAATACATAACGTCACAAAATACATAACGGCACAAAAATAAATGAAGTCACAAAATACATAACGTCACAAAATAAATGCCGTCACAAAATACATAACGTCAAAAAAATAAATGACTTCACAAAATACATAACGTCACAAAAATAAATGACGTCACAAAATACATAACGTCACAAAAATAAATGACGTCACAATAATAAATGACGTCACAAAATACATAACGTCACAAAAATTAATAACGTCACAAAATACATAACGTTACAAAAATAAATGACGTCACAAAATACATAACGTCACAAAAATAAATGACGTCACAAAATACATAACGTCACAAAAAAATGACGTCACAAAATACATAACGTCACAAAAATAAATGACGTCACAAAATATTTAATGACACAAAATTAAATGACGTCACAAAATACATAACGTCACAAAAAAATGACGTCACAAAATACATAACGTTACAAAAATAAATGACGTCACAAAATACATAACGTCACAAAAATAAATGACGTCACAAAATACATAACGTCACAAAAATAAATGACGTCACAATAATAAATGACGTCACAAAATACATAACGTCACAAAAATAAATGACGTCTCAAAATACATAACTTTACAAAAATAAATGACGTCACAAAATACATAACATCACAAAAATAAATGACGTCACAAAATACATAACGTCACAAAAAAATGACGCCACAAAATACATAACGTCACAAAAATAAATGACGTCACAAAATACATATTTCATAAAATACATAACGTCACGAAAATAAATGACGTCACAAAATAAATAAAGTCACAAAAATAAATGACGTCTAAAAATACATTACGTCACAAAAATAAATGATGTCACAAAATACATAACGTCACAAAAATAAATGACGTCACAAAATACACAACGTTACAAAAATAAATGACGTCACAAAATACATAACGTCACAAAAATAAATGACGTCACAAAATACATAACGTCACAAAAAAATGACGTCACAAAATACATAACGTCACAAAAATAAATGACGTAACAAAATACATAACGTCACAAAAATAAATGACGTCACAAAATATTTAATGACACAAAATTAAATGACGTCACAAAATACATAACGTCACAAAAAAATGACGTCACAAAATACATAACGTCACAAAAATAAATGACGTCACAAAATACATAACGTCACAAAAATAAATGACGTCACAAAATACATAACGTCACAAAAATAAATGACGTCATAAAATACATAACGTCACAAAAATAAATGACGTCACAAAAATTTATTACGTCACAAAAATAAATAACGTCACAAAATACATAACGTCACAAAATACATAACGGCACAAAAATAAATGAAGTCACAAAATACATAACGTCACAAAATAAATGACGTCACAAAATACATAACGTCAAAAAAATAAATGACTTCACAAAATACATAACGTCACAAAAATAAATGACGTCACAAAATACATAACGTCACAAAAATAAATGACGTCACATTAATAATTGACGTCACAAAATACATAACGTCACAAAAATAAATGACGTCACAAAATACACAACGTTACAAAAATAAATGACGTCACAAAATACATAACGTCACAAAAATAAATGACGTCACAAAATACATAACGTCACAAAAAAATGACGCCACAAAATACATAACGTCACAAAAATAAATGACGTCACAAAATACATATTTCATAAAATACATAACGTCACGAAAATAAATGACGTCACAAAATAAATAAAGTCACAAAAATAAATGACGTCTAAAAATACATTACGTCACAAAAATAAATGATGTCACAAAATACATAACGTCACAAAAATAAATGACGTCACAAAAATATATGACGTCACAAAATACATAAAGTCACAAAATACATTACGTCACAAAAATAAATGACGTCACAAAATACATAACGTCACAAAAATAAATGACGTCACAAAAATTTAATACGTCACAAAAATAAATAACGTCACAAAATACATAACGTCACAAAATACATAGCGGCACAAAAATAAATGACGTCACAAAATACATAACGTCACAAAAATAAATGACGTTACAAAATACATAACGTCAAAAAAATAAATGACGTCACAAAATACATAACGTCACAAAAATAAATGACGTCACAAAATACATAACGTCACAAAAATAAATGACGTCACAATAATAAATGACGTCAAAAAATACATAACGTCACAAAAATAAATGACGTCACAAAATACATAACGTTACAAAAATAAATGACGTCACAAAATACATAACGTCACAAAAATAAATGACGTCACAAAATACATAACGTCACAAAAAAATGACGTCACAAAATACATAACGTCACAAAAAAAAATGACGTCAAAAAATACATAACGTCACAAAAATAAATGACGTCACAAAATACATAACGTCACAAAAATAAATGACGTTACAAAATACATAACGTCACAAAAATAAATGACGTCACAATAATATATGACGTCACAAAATACATAACGTCACAAAAATAAATGACGTCACAAAATACATAACTTTACAAAAATAAATGACGTCACAAAATACATAACGTCACAAAAATAAATGACGTCACAAAATACATAACGTCACAAAAATATATGACGTCACAAAATACATAACGTCACAAAATACATTACGTCACAAAAATAAATGACGTCACAAAATACATAACGTCACAAAAATAAATGACGTCACAAAAATTTAATACGTCACAAAAATAAATAACGTCACAAAATACATAACGTCACAAAATACATAGCGGCACAAAAATAAATGACGTCACAAAATACATAACGTCACAAAAATAAATGACGTTACAAAATACATAACGTCAAAAAAATAAATGACGTCACAAAATACATAACGTCACAAAAATAAATGACGTCACAAAATACATAACGTCACAAAAATAAATGACGTCACAATAATAAATGACGTCAAAAAATACATAACGTCACAAAAATAAATGACGTCACAAAATACATAACGTTACAAAAATAAATGACGTCACAAAATACATAACGTCACAAAAAAAAATGACGTCACAAAATACATAACGTCACAAAAAAATGACGTCACAAAATACATAACGTCACAAAAATAAATGACGTCAAAAAATACATAACGTCACAAAAATAAATGACGTCACAAAATACATAACGTCACAAAAATAAATGACGTCACAAAATACATAACGTCACAAAAATAAATGACGTCACAAAATACATAACGTCACAAAAATAAATGACGTCACAATAATAAATGACGTCACAAAATACATAACGTCACAAAAATAAATGACGTCTCAAAATACATAACTTTAAAAAAATAAATGACGTCACAAAATACATAACATCACAAAAATAAATGACGTCACAAAATACATAACGTCACAAAAAAATGACGCCACAAAATACATAACGTCACAAAAATAAATGACGTCACAAAATACATATTTCATAAAATACATAACGTCACGAAAATAAATGACGTCACAAAATAAATAAAGTCACAAAAATAAATGACGTCTAAAAATACATTACGTCACAAAAATAAATGATGTCACAAAATACATAACGTCACAAAAATAAATGACGTCACAAAATACATAACGTCACAAAAAATAAATGACGTCACAAAATGCATAACGTGACAAAAATAAATGATGTCACAAAATACATAACGTCACAAAAATAAATGACGTCATAAAATACATTACGTCACAAAAATAAATGATGTCACAAAATACATAACGTCACAAAAATAAATGACGTCACAAAATACATAACGTCACAAAAAATAAATGACGTCACAAAATGCATAACGTGACAAAAATAAATGATGTCACAAAATACATAACGTCACAAAAATAAATGACGTCATAAAATACATAACGTCACAAAAATAAATGACGTCACAAAATACATAACGTCACAAAAATAAATGACGTCACAAAAATAAATAACGTCACAAAATACATAACGTCACAAAATACATAACGGCACAAAAATAAATGAAGTCACAAAATACATAACGTCACAAAATAAATGACGTCACAAAATACATAACGTCAAAAAAATAAATGACTTCACAAAATACATAACGTCACAAAAATAAATGACGTCACAAAATACATAACGTCACAAAAATAAATGACGTCACATTAATAATTGACGTCACAAAATACATAACGTCACAAAAATAAATGACGTCACAAAATACACAACGTTACAAAAATAAATGACGTCACAAAATACATAACGTCACAAAAATAAATGACGTCACAAAATACATAACGTCACAAAAAAATGACGTCACAAAATACATAACGTCACAAAAATAAATGACGTAACAAAATACATAACGTCACAAAAATAAATGACGTCACAAAATATTTAATGACACAAAATTAAATGACGTCACAAAATACATAACGTCACAAAAAAATGACGTCACAAAATACATAACGTCACAAAAATAAATGACGTCACAAAATACATAACGTCACAAAAATAAATGACGTCACAAAATACATAACGTCACAAAAATAAATGACGTCATAAAATACATAACGTCACAAAAATAAATGACGTCACAAAAATTTATTACGTCACAAAAATAAATAACGTCACAAAATACATAACGTCACAAAATACATAACGGCACAAAAATAAATGAAGTCACAAAATACATAACGTCACAAAATAAATGACGTCACAAAATACATAACGTCAAAAAAATAAATGACTTCACAAAATACATAACGTCACAAAAATAAATGACGTCACAAAATACATAACGTCACAAAAATAAATGACGTCACATTAATAATTGACGTCACAAAATACATAACGTCACAAAAATAAATGACGTCACAAAATACACAACGTTACAAAAATAAATGACGTCACAAAATACATAACGTCACAAAAATAAATGACGTCACAAAATACATAACGTCACAAAAAAATGACGCCACAAAATACATAACGTCACAAAAATAAATGACGTCACAAAATACATATTTCATAAAATACATAACGTCACGAAAATAAATGACGTCACAAAATAAATAAAGTCACAAAAATAAATGACGTCTAAAAATACATTACGTCACAAAAATAAATGATGTCACAAAATACATAACGTCACAAAAATAAATGACGTCACAAAAATATATGACGTCACAAAATACATAAAGTCACAAAATACATTACGTCACAAAAATAAATGACGTCACAAAATACATAACGTCACAAAAATAAATGACGTCACAAACATTTAATACGTCACAAAAATAAATAACGTCACAAAATACATAACGTCACAAAATACATAGCGGCACAAAAATAAATGACGTCACAAAATACATAACGTCACAAAAATAAATGACGTTACAAAATACATAACGTCAAAAAAATAAATGACGTCACAAAATACATAACGTCACAAAAATAAATGACGTCACAAAATACATAACGTCACAAAAATAAATGACGTCACAATAATAAATGACGTCAAAAAATACATAACGTCACAAAAATAAATGACGTCACAAAATACATAACGTTACAAAAATAAATGACGTCACAAAATACATAACGTCACAAAAATAAATGACGTCACAAAATACATAACGTCACAAAAAAATGACGTCACAAAATACATAACGTCACAAAAATAAATGACGTCAAAAAATACATAACGTCACAAAAATAAATGACGTCACAAAATACATAACGTCACAAAAATAAATGACGTTACAAAATACATAACGTCACAAAAATAAATGACGTCACAATAATATATGACGTCACAAAATACATAACGTCACAAAAATAAATGACGTCACAAAATACATAACTTTACAAAAATAAATGACGTCACAAAATACATAACGTCACAAAAATAAATGACGTCACAAAATACATAACGTCACAAAAAAATGACGCCACAAAATACATAACGTCACAAAAATAAATGACGTCACAAAATACATATTTCATAAAATACATAACGTCACAAAATAAATGACGTCACAAAATAAATAAAGTCACAAAAATAAATGACGTCTAAAAATACATTACGTCACAAAAATAAATGATGTCACAAAATACATAACGTCACAAAAATAAATGACGTCACAAAATACATAACGTCACAAAAATATATGACGTCACAAAATACATAACGTCACAAAATACATTACGTCACAAAAATAAATGACGTCACAAAATACATAACGTCACAAAAATAAATGACGTCACAAAAATTTAATACGTCACAAAAATAAATAACGTCACAAAATACATAACGTCACAAAATACATAGCGGCACAAAAATAAATGACGTCACAAAATACATAACGTCACAAAAATAAATGACGTTACAAAATACATAACGTCAAAAAAATAAATGACGTCACAAAATACATAACGTCACAAAAATAAATGACGTCACAAAATACATAACGTCACAAAAATAAATGACGTCACAATAATAAATGACGTCAAAAAATACATAACGTCACAAAAAAAAAATGACGTCACAAAATACATAACGTTACAAAAATAAATGACGTCACAAAATACATAACGTCACAAAAATAAATGACGTCACAAAATACATAACGTCACAAAAAAATGACGTCACAAAATACATAACGTCACAAAAATAAATGACGTCAAAAAATACATAACGTCACAAAAATAAATGACGTCACAAAATACATAACGTCACAAAAATAAATGACGTCACAAAATACATAACGTCACAAAAATAAATGACGTCACAATAATATATGACGTCACAAAATACATAACGTCACAAAAAAATGACGTCACAAAATACATAACGTCACAAAAATAAATGACGTCAAAAAATACATAACGTCACAAAAATAAATGACGTCACAAAATACATAACGTCACAAAAATAAATGACGTCACAAAATACATAACGTCACAAAAAAATGACGCCACAAAATACATAACGTCACAAAAATAAATGACGTCACAAAATACATATTTCATAAAATACATAACGTCACAAAAATAAATGACGTCACAAAATAAATAAAGTCACAAAAATAAATGACGTCTAAAAATACATTACGTCACAAAAATAAATGATGTCACAAAATACATAACGTCACAAAAATAAATTACGTCACAAAATACATAACGTTACAAAAATATATGACGTCACAAAATACATAACGTCACAAAATACATTACGTCACAAAAATAAATGACGTCACAAAATACATAACGTCACAAAAATAAATGACGTCACAAAAATTTAATACGTCACAAAAATAAATGACGTCACAAAATACATAACGTCACAAAAATAAATGACGTCACAAAATACATAACGTCACAAAAACAAATGACGTCACAAAATACATAACGTCACAAAAATAAATGACGTCACAAAATACATATTTCATAAAATACATAACGTCACAAAAATAAATGACGTCACAAAATACATAACGTCACAAAAATAAATGACGTCACAAAATACATAACGTCACAAAATTAATGACGTCACAAAACTTAATAACGTCACAAAATACATAACGTCACAAAAATAAATGACGTCAAAAAATACATAACCTCACAAAAATAAATGACGTCACAAAATACATAACGTCACAAAAATAAATGACGTCACAAAATACATAACGTCACAAAAATAAATGACGTCACAAAATACATAACGTCACAAAAATAAATGACGTCACAAAATACATAACGTCACAAAAATAAATGACGTCACAAAAATTAATGACGTCACAAAATACATAACGTCACAAAAATAAATGACGTCAAAAAATACATAAAGTCACAAAAATAAATGATGTCACAAAAATTAATTACGTCACAAAATACATAACGTCACAAAAATAAATGACGTCACAAAATACATAACGTCACAAAATACATAACGTCACAAAAATAAATGACGTCACAAAATACATAACGTTAAAAAAATAAATGACGTCACAAAATACATAACGTCACAAAAATAAATGACGTCACAAAATTTATTACGTCACAAAAATAAATAACGTCACAAAATACATAACGTCACAAAATACATAACGGCACAAAAATAAATGAAGTCACAAAATACATAACGTCACAAAATAAATGACGTCACAAAATACATAACGTCAAAAAAATAAATGACTTCACAAAATACATAACGTCACAAAAATAAATGACGTCACAAAATACATAACGTCACAAAAATAAATGACGTCACAATAATAAATGACGTCACAAAATACATAACGTCACAAAAATAAATGACGTCACAAAATACATAACGTCACAAAAATAAATGACGTCACAAAATATTTAATGACACAAAATTAAATGACGTCACAAAATACATATTTCATAAAATACATAACGTCACAAAAATAAATAACGTCACAAAAATAAATGACGTCTAAAAATACATTACGTCACAAAAATAAATGACGTCACAAAATACATAACGTCACAAAAATAAATGACGTCACAAAATACATAACGTCACAAAATTAATGACGTTACAAAACTTAATAACGTCACAAAATACATAACGTCACAAAAATAAATGACGTCAAAAAATACATAACCTCACAAAAATAAATGACGTCACAAAATACATAACGTCACAAAAATAAATGACGTCACAAAATACATAACGTCACAAAAATAAATGACGTCACAAAATACATAACGTCACAAAAATAAATGACGTCACAAAAATTAATGACGTCACAAAATACATAACGTCACAAAAATAAATGACGTCACAAAATACATAACGTCACAAAATACATAACGTCACAAAAATAAATGACGTCACAAAATACATAACGTCAAAAAAATAAATGACGTCACAAAATACATAACGTCACAAAAAATAAATGACGTCACATAATGCATAACGTGACAAAAATAAATGACGTCACAAAATACATAACGTCACAAAAATAAATGACGTCACAATAATAAATGACGTCAAAAAATACATAACGTCACAAAAATAAATGACGTCACAAAATACATAACGTCACAAAAATAAATGACGTCACAAAATACATAACGTCACAAAAAAATGACGTCACAAAATACATAACGTCACAAAAATAAATGACGTCACAAAATACATAACGTCACAAAAATAAATGACGTCACAAAATTATTTACGTCACAAAATACATAACGTCACAAAAATAAATGACGTCACAATAATAAATGACGTCAAAAAATACATAACGTCACAAAAATAAATGACGTCACAAAATACATAACGTCACAAAAATAAATGAAGTCACAAAATACATAACGTCACAAAAATAAATTACGTCACAAAATACATAACGTCACAAAAATAAATGACGTCACAAAAATTAATGACGTCACAAAATACATAACGTCACAAAAATAAACGACGTCACAAAATACATAACGTCACAAAAATAAATGACGTCACAAAAATTAATTACGTCACAAAATACATAACGTCACAAAAATAAATGACGTCACAAAATACATAACGTCACAAAAAAATGACGCCACAAAATACATAACGTCACAAAAATAAATGACGTCACAAAATACATATTTCATAAAATACATAACGTCACGAAAATAAATGACGTCACAAAATAAATAAAGTCACAAAAATAAATGACGTCTAAAAATACATTACGTCACAAAAATAAATGATGTCACAAAATACATAACGTCACAAAAATAAATGACGTCACAAAATACACAACGTTACAAAAATAAATGACGTCACAAAATACATAACGTCACAAAAATAAATGACGTCACAAAATACATAACGTCACAAAAAAATGACGTCACAAAATACATAACGTCACAAAAATAAATGACGTAACAAAATACATAACGTCACAAAAATAAATGACGTCACAAAATATTTAATGACACAAAATTAAATGACGTCACAAAATACATAACGTCACAAAAAAATGACGTCACAAAATACATAACGTCACAAAAATAAATGACGTCACAAAATACATAACGTCACAAAAATAAATGACGTCACAAAATACATAACGTCACAAAAATAAATGACGTCATAAAATACATAACGTCACAAAAATAAATGACGTCACAAAAATTTATTACGTCACAAAAATAAATAACGTCACAAAATACATAACGTCACAAAATACATAACGGCACAAAAATAAATGAAGTCACAAAATACATAACGTCACAAAATAAATGACGTCACAAAATACATAACGTCAAAAAAATAAATGACTTCACAAAATACATAACGTCACAAAAATAAATGACGTCACAAAATACATAACGTCACAAAAATAAATGACGTCACATTAATAATTGACGTCACAAAATACATAACGTCACAAAAATAAATGACGTCACAAAATACACAACGTTACAAAAATAAATGACGTCACAAAATACATAACGTCACAAAAATAAATGACGTCACAAAATACATAACGTCACAAAAAAATGACGCCACAAAATACATAACGTCACAAAAATAAATGACGTCACAAAATACATATTTCATAAAATACATAACGTCACGAAAATAAATGACGTCACAAAATAAATAAAGTCACAAAAATAAATGACGTCTAAAAATACATTACGTCACAAAAATAAATGATGTCACAAAATACATAACGTCACAAAAATAAATGACGTCACAAAAATATATGACGTCACAAAATACATAAAGTCACAAAATACATTACGTCACAAAAATAAATGACGTCACAAAATACATAACGTCACAAAAATAAATGACGTCACAAAAATTTAATACGTCACAAAAATAAATAACGTCACAAAATACATAACGTCACAAAATACATAGCGGCACAAAAATAAATGACGTCACAAAATACATAACGTCACAAAAATAAATGACGTTACAAAATACATAACGTCAAAAAAATAAATGACGTCACAAAATACATAACGTCACAAAAATAAATGACGTCACAAAATACATAACGTCACAAAAATAAATGACGTCACAATAATAAATGACGTCAAAAAATACATAACGTCACAAAAATAAATGACGTCACAAAATACATAACGTTACAAAAATAAATGACGTCACAAAATACATAACGTCACAAAAATAAATGACGTCACAAAATACATAACGTCACAAAAAAATGACGTCACAAAATACATAACGTCACAAAAATAAATGACGTCAAAAAATACATAACGTCACAAAAATAAATGACGTCACAAAATACATAACGTCACAAAAATAAATGACATTACAAAATACATAACGTCACAAAAATAAATGACGTCACAATAATATATGACGTCACAAAATACATAACGTCACAAAAATAAATGACGTCACAAAATACATAACTTTACAAAAATAAATGACGTCACAAAATACATAACGTCACAAAAATAAATGACGTCACAAAATACATAACGTCACAAAAAAATGACGCCACAAAATACATAACGTCACAAAAATAAATGACGTCACAAAATACATATTTCATAAAATACATAACGTCACAAAATAAATGACGTCACAAAATAAATAAAGTCACAAAAATAAATGACGTCTAAAAATACATTACGTCACAAAAATAAATGATGTCACAAAATACATAACGTCACAAAAATAAATGACGTCACAAAATACATAACGTCACAAAAATATATGACGTCACAAAATACATAACGTCACAAAATACATTACGTCACAAAAATAAATGACGTCACAAAATACATAACGTCACAAAAATAAATGACGTCACAAAAATTTAATACGTCACAAAAATAAATAACGTCACAAAATACATAACGTCACAAAATACATAGCGGCACAAAAATAAATGACGTCACAAAATACATAACGTCACAAAAATAAATGACGTTACAAAATACATAACGTCAAAAAAATAAATGACGTCACAAAATACATAACGTCACAAAAATAAATGACGTCACAAAATACATAACGTCACAAAAATAAATGACGTCACAATAATAAATGACGTCAAAAAATACATAACGTCAAAAAAATAAATGACGTCACAAAATACATAACGTTACAAAAATAAATGACGTCACAAAATACATAACGTCACAAAAATAAATGACGTCACAAAATTCATAACGTCACAAAAAAATGACGTCACAAAATACATAACGTCACAAAAATAAATGACGTCAAAAAATACATAACGTCACAAAAATAAATGACGTCACAAAATACATAACGTCACAAAAATAAATGACGTCACAAAATACATAACGTCACAAAAATAAATGACGTCACAAAATACATAACGTCACAAAAATAAATGACGTCACAATAATAAATGACGTCACAAAATACATAACGTCACAAAAATAAATGACGTCTCAAAATACATAACTTTAAAAAAATAAATGACGTCACAAAATACATAACATCACAAAAATAAATGACGTCACAAAATACATAACGTCACAAAAAAATGACGCCACAAAATACATAACGTCACAAAAATAAATGACGTCACAAAATACATATTTCATAAAATACATAACGTCACGAAAATAAATGACGTCACAAAATAAATAAAGTCACAAAAATAAATGACGTCTAAAAATACATTACGTCACAAAAATAAACGATGTCACAAAATACATAACGTCACAAAAATAAATGACGTCACAAAATACATAACGTCACATAAAATAAATGACGTCACAAAATGCATAACGTGACAAAAATAAATGATGTCACAAAATACATAACGTCACAAAAATAAATGACGTCATAAAATACATAACGTCACAAAAATAAATGACGTCACAAAAATTTATTACGTCACAAAAATAAATAACGTCACAAAATACATAACGTCACAAAATACATAACGGCACAAAAATAAATGAAGTCACAAAATACATAACGTCACAAAATAAATGACGTCACAAAATACATAACGTCAAAAAAATAAATGACTTCACAAAATACATAACGTCACAAAAATAAATGACGTCACAAAATACATAACGTCACAAAAATAAATGACGTCACATTAATAATTGACGTCACAAAATACATAACGTCACAAAAATAAATGACGTCACAAAATACACAACGTTACAAAAATAAATGACGTCACAAAATACATAACGTCACAAAAATAAATGACGTCACAAAATACATAACGTCACAAAAAAATGACGTCACAAAATACATAACGTCACAAAAATAAATGACGTAACAAAATACATAACGTCACAAAAATAAATGACGTCACAAAATATTTAATGACACAAAATTAAATGACGTCACAAAATACATAACGTCACAAAAAAATGACGTCACAAAATACATAACGTCACAAAAATAAATGACGTCACAAAATACATAACGTCACAAAAATAAATGACGTCACAAAATACATAACGTCACAAAAATAAATGACGTCATAAAATACATAACGTCACAAAAATAAATGACGTCACAAAAATTTATTACGTCACAAAAATAAATAACGTCACAAAATACATAACGTCACAAAATACATAACGGCACAAAAATAAATGAAGTCACAAAATACATAACGTCACAAAAATAAATAACGTCACAAAATACATAACGTCACAAAATACATAACGTCACAAAAATAAATGACGTCACAAAATACATAACGTCACAAAAATAAATGACGTCACATTAATAATTGACGTCACAAAATACATAACGTCACAAAAATAAATGACGTCACAAAATACACAACGTTACAAAAATAAATGACGTCACAAAATACATAACGTCACAAAAATAAATGACGTCACAAAATACATAACGTCACAAAAAAATGACGCCACAAAATACATAACGTCACAAAAATAAATGACGTCACAAAATACATATTTCATAAAATACATAACGTCACGAAAATAAATGACGTCACAAAATAAATAAAGTCACAAAAATAAATGACGTCTAAAAATACATTACGTCACAAAAATAAATGATGTCACAAAATACACAACGTCACAAAAATAAATGACGTCACAAAAATAAATGACGTCACAAAATACATAACGTCACAAAAATAAATGACGTCACAAAAATTTAATACGTCACAAAAATAAATAACGTCACAAAATACATAACGTCACAAAATACATAGCGGCACAAAAATAAATGACGTCACAAAATACATAACGTCACAAAAATAAATGACGTTACAAAATACATAACGTCAAAAAAATAAATGACGTCACAAAATACATAACGTCACAAAAATAAATGACGTCACAAAATACATAACGTCACAAAAATAAATGACGTCACAATAATAAATGACGTCAAAAAATACATAACGTCACAAAAATAAATGACGTCACAAAATACATAACGTTACAAAAATAAATGACGTCACAAAATACATAACGTCACAAAAATAAATGACGTCACAAAATACATAACGTCACAAAAAAATGACGTCACAAAATACATAACGTCACAAAAATAAATGACGTCAAAAAATACATAACGTCACAAAAATAAATGACGTCACAAAATACATAACGTCACAAAAATAAATGACGTTACAAAATACATAACGTCACAAAAATAAATGACGTCACAATAATATATGACGTCACAAAATACATAACGTCACAAAAATAAATGACGTCACAAAATACATAACTTTACAAAAATAAATGACGTCACAAAATACATAACGTCACAAAAATAAATGACGTCACAAAATACATAACGTCACAAAAAAATGACGCCACAAAATACATAACGTCACAAAAATAAATGACGTCACAAAATACATATTTCATAAAATACATAACGTCACAAAATAAATGACGTCACAAAATAAATAAAGTCACAAAAATAAATGACGTCTAAAAATACATTACGTCACAAAAATAAATGATGTCACAAAATACATAACGTCACAAAAATAAATGACGTCACAAAATACATAACGTCACAAAAATATATGACGTCACAAAATACATAACGTCACAAAATACATTACGTCACAAAAATAAATGACGTCACAAAATACATAACGTCACAAAAATAAATGACGTCACAAAAATTTAATACGTCACAAAAATAAATAACGTCACAAAATACATAACGTCACAAAATACATAGCGGCACAAAAATAAATGACGTCACAAAATACATAACGTCACAAAAATAAATGACGTTACAAAATACATAACGTCAAAAAAATAAATGACGTCACAAAATACATAACGTCACAAAAATAAATGACGTCACAAAATACATAACGTCACAAAAATAAATGACGTCACAATAATAAATGACGTCAAAAAATACATAACGTCACAAAAATAAATGACGTCACAAAATACATAACGTTACAAAAATAAATGACGTCACAAAATACATAACGTCACAAAAAAAAATGACGTCACAAAATACATAACGTCACAAAAAAATGACGTCACAAAATACATAACGTCACAAAAATAAATGACGTCAAAAAATACATAACGTAACAAAAATAAATGACGTCACAAAATACATAACGTCAGAAAAATAAATGACGTCACAAAATACATAACGTCACAAAAATAAATGACGTCACAATAATATATGACGTCACAAAATACATAACGTCACAAAAATAAATGACGTCACAAAATACATAACTTTACAAAAATAAATGACGTCACAAAATACATAACGTCACAAAAATAAATGACGTCACAAAATACATAACGTCACAAAAAAATGACGCCACAAAATACATAACGTCACAAAAATAAATGACGTCACAAAATACATATTTCATAAAATACATAACGTCACAAAAATAAATGACGTCACAAAATAAATAAAGTCACAAAAATAAATGACGTCTAAAAATACATTACGTCACAAAAATAAATGATGTCACAAAATACATAACGTCACAAAAATAAATTACGTCACAAAATACATAACGTTACAAAAATATATGACGTCACAAAATACATAACGTCACAAAATACATTACGTCACAAAAATAAATGACGTCACAAAATACATAACGTCACAAAAATAAATGACGTCACAAAAATTTAATACGTCACAAAAATAAATGACGTCACAAAATACATAACGTCACAAAAATAAATGACGTCACAAAATACATAACGTCACAAAAACAAATGACGTCACAAAATACATAACGTCACAAAAATAAATGACGTCACAAAATACATATTTCATAAAATACATAACGTCACAAAAATAAATGACGTCACAAAATACATAACGTCACAAAAATAAATGACGTCACAAAATACATAACGTCACAAAATTAATGACGTCACAAAACTTAATAACGTCACAAAATACATAACGTCACAAAAATAAATGACGTCAAAAAATACATAACCTCACAAAAATAAATGACGTCACAAAATACATAACGTCACAAAAATAAATGACGTCACAAAATACATAACGTCACAAAAATAAATGACGTCACAAAATACATAACGTCACAAAAATAAATGACGTCACAAAATACATAACGTCACAAAAATAAATGACGTCACAAAAATTAATGACGTCACAAAATACATAACGTCACAAAAATAAATGACGTCAAAAAATACATAAAGTCACAAAAATAAATGATGTCACAAAAATTAATTACGTCACAAAATACATAACGTCACAAAAATAAATGACGTCAGAAAATACATAACGTCACAAAATACATAACGTCACAAAAATAAATGACGTCACAAAATACATAACGTTAAAAAAATAAATGACGTCACAAAATACATAACGTCACAAAAATAAATGACGTCACAAAATTTATTACGTCACAAAAATAAATAACGTCACAAAATACATAACGTCACAAAATACATAACGGCACAAAAATAAATGAAGTCACAAAATACATAACGTCACAAAATAAATGACGTCACAAAATACATAACGTCAAAAAAATAAATGACTTCACAAAATACATAACGTCACAAAAATAAATGACGTCACAAAATACATAACGTCACAAAAATAAATGACGTCACAATAATAAATGACGTCACAAAATACATAACGTCACAAAAAAAAATGACGTCACAAAATACATAACGTCACAAAAATAAATGACGTCACAAAATATTTAATGACACAAAATTAAATGACGTCACAAAATACATATTTCATAAAATACATAACGTCACAAAAATAAATAACGTCACAAAAATAAATGACGTCTAAAAATACATTACGTCACAAAAATAAATGACGTCACAAAATACATAACGTCACAAAAATAAATGACGTCACAAAATACATAACGTCACAAAATTAATGACGTTACAAAACTTAATAACGTCACAAAATACATAACGTCACAAAAATAAATGACGTCAAAAAATACATAACCTCACAAAAATAAATGACGTCACAAAATACATAACGTCACAAAAATAAATGACGTCACAAAATACATAACGTCACAAAAATAAATGACGTCACAAAATACATAACGTCACAAAAATAAATGACGTCACAAAAATTAATGACGTCACAAAATACATAACGTCACAAAAATAAATGACGTCACAAAATACATAACGTCACAAAATACATAACGTCACAAAAATAAATGACGTCACAAAATACATAACGTCAAAAAAATAAATGACGTCACAAAATACATAACGTCACAAAAAATAAATGACGTCACATAATGCATAACGTGACAAAAATAAATGACGTCACAAAATACATAACGTCACAAAAATAAATGACGTCACAATAATAAATGACGTCAAAAAATACATAACGTCACAAAAATAAATGACGTCACAAAATACATAACGTCACAAAAATAAATGACGTCACAAAATACATAACGTCACAAAAAAATGACGTCACAAAATACATAACGTCACAAAAATAAATGACGTCAAAAAATACATAACGTCACAAAAATAAATGACGTCAAAAAATTATTTACGTCACAAAATACATAACGTCACAAAAATAAATGACGTCACAATAATAAATGACGTCAAAAAATACATAACGTCACAAAAATAAATGACGTCACAAAATACATAACGTCACAAAAATAAATGAAGTCACAAAATACATAACGTCACAAAAATAAATTACGTCACAAAATACATAACGTCACAAAAATAAATGACGTCACAAAAATTAATGACGTCACAAAATACATAACGTCACAAAAATAAACGACGTCACAAAATACATAACGTCACAAAAATAAATGACGTCACAAAAATTAATTACGTCACAAAATACATAACGTCACAAAAATAAATGACGTCACAAAATACATAACGTCACAAAATACATAACGTCACAAAAATAAATGACGTCACAAAATACATAACGTTAAAAAAATAAATGACGTCACAAAATACATAACGTCACAAAAATAAATGACGTCACAAAATTTATTACGTCACAAAAAAAATAACGTCACAAAATACATAACGTCACAAAATACATAACGGCACAAAAATAAATGAAGTCACAAAATACATAACGTCACAAAATAAATGACGTCACAAAATACATAACGTCAAAAAAATAAATGACTTCACAAAATACATAACGTCACAAAAATAAATGACGTCACAAAATACATAACGTCACAAAAATAAATGACGCCACAATAATAAATGACGTCACAAAATACATAACGTCACAAAAATAAATGACGTCACAAAATACATAACGTCACAAAAATAAATGACGTCACAAAATATTTAATGACAGAAAATTAAATGACGTCACAAAATACATATTTCATAAAATACATAACGTCACAAAAATAAATAACGTCACAAAAATAAATGACGTCTAAAATACATTACGTCACAAAAATAAATGACGTCACAAAATACATAACGTCACAAAAATAAACGACGTCACAAAATACATAACGTCACAAAATTAATGACGTAACAAAACTTAATAACGTCACAAAATACATAACGTCACAAAAATAAATGACGTCAAAAAATACATAACCTCACAAAAATAAATGACGTCACAAAATACATAACGTCACAAAAATAAATGACGTCACAAAATACATAACGTCACAAAAATAAATGACGTCACAAAATACATAACGTCACAAAAATAAATGACGTCACAAAATACATAACGTCACAAAAATAAATGACGTCACAATAATAAATGACGTCAAAAAATACATAACGTCACAAAATACATAACGTCACAAAATACATAACGGCACAAAAATAAATGAAGTCACAAAATACATAACGTCACAAAATAAATGACGTCACAAAATACATAACGTCAAAAAAATAAATGACTTCACAAAATACATAACGTCACAAAATAAATGACGTCACAAAATACATAACGTCACAAAAATAAATGACGCCACAATAATAAATGACGTCACAAAATACATAACGTCACAAAAATAAATGACGTCACAAAATACATAACGTCACAAAAATAAATGACGTCACAAAATATTTAATGACAGAAAATTAAATGACGTCACAAAATACATATTTCATAAAATACATAACGTCACAAAAATAAATAACGTCACAAAAATAAATGACGTCTAAAAATACATTACGTCACAAAAATAAATGACGTCACAAAATACATAACGTCACAAAAATAAATGACGTCACAAAATACATAACGTCACAAAATTAATGACGTAACAAAACTTAATAACGTCACAAAATACATAACGTCACAAAAATAAATGACGTCAAAAAATACATAACCTCACAAAAATAAATGACGTCACAAAATACATAACGTCACAAAAATAAATGACGTCACAAAATACATAACGTCACAAAAATAAATGACGTCACAAAATACATAACGTCACAAAAATAAATGACGTCACAAAAATTAATGACGTCACAAAATACATAACGTCACAAAAATAAATGACGTCACAAAATACATAACGTAAAAAAAATAAATGACGTCACAAAATACATAACGTCACAAAAAATAAATGACGTCACAAAATGCATAACGTGACAAAAATAAATGACGTCACAAAATACATAACGTCACAAAAATAAATGACGTCACAATAATAAATGACGTCAAAAAATACATAACGTCACAAAAATAAATGACGTCACAAAATACATAACGTCACAAAAATAAATGACGTCACAAAATACATAACGTCACAAAAAAATGACGTCACAAAATACATAACGTCACAAAAATAAATGACGTCAAAAAATACATAACGTCACAAAAATAAATGACGTCACAAAATTAATTACGTCACAAAATACATAACGTGACAAAAATAAATGACGTCACAAAAATTAATGACGTCACAAAATACATAACGTCACAAAAATAAATGACGGCACAAAATACATAACGTCACAAAATACATAACGTCACAAAAATAAATGACGTCACAAAATACATAACGTCAAAAAAATAAATGACGTCAAAAAATACATAACGTCACAAAAAATAAATGACGTCACAAAATGCATAACGTGACAAAAATAAATGACGTCACAAAATACATAACGTCACAAAAATAAATGACGTCACAATAATAAATGACGTCAAAAAATACATAACGTCACAAAATACATAACGTCACAAAATACATAACGGCACAAAAATAAATGAAGTCACAAAATACATAACGTCACAAAATAAATGACGTCTCAAAATACATAACGTCAAAAAAATAAATGACTTCACAAAATACATAACGTCACAAAAATAAATGACGTCACAAAATACATAACGTCACAAAAATAAATGACGCCACAATAATAAATGACGTCACAAAATACATAACGTCACAAAAATAAATGACGTCACAAAATACATAACGTCACAAAAATAAATGACGTCACAAAATATTTAATGACAGAAAATTAAATGACGTCACAAAATACATATTTCATAAAATACATAACGTCACAAAAATAAATAACGGCACAAAATACATAACGTCACAAAATACATAACGTCACAAAAATAAATGACGTCACAAAATACATAACGTCAAAAAAATAAATGACGTCACAAAATACATAACGTCACAAAAAATAAATGACGTCACAAAATGCATAACGTGACAAAAATAAATGACGTCACAAAATACATAACGTCACAAAAATAAATGACGTCACAATAATAAATGAAGTCAAAAAATACATAACGTCACAAAAATAAATGACGTCACAAAATACATAACGTCACAAAAATAAATGACGTCACAAAATACATAACGTCACAAAAAAATGACGTCACAAAATACATAACGTCACAAAAATAAATGACGTCAAAAAATACATAACGTCACAAAAATAAATGACGTCACAAAATTAATTACGTCACAAAATACATAACGTCACAAAAATAAATGACGTCAAAATAATAAATGACGTCAAAAAATACATAACGTCACAAAAATAAATGACGTCACAAAATACATAACGTTACAAAAATAAATGACGTCACAAAATACATAACGTCACAAAAATAAATGACGTCACAAAATACATAACGTCACAAAAAAATGACGTCACAAAATACATAACGTCACAAAAATAAATGACGTCACAAAATACATAACGTCACAAAAATAAATGACGTCACAAAATATTTAATGACACAAAATTAAATGACGTCACAAAATACATATTTCATAAAATACATAACGTCACAAAAATAAATGACGTCCCAAAAATAAATAACGTCACAAAAATAAATTACGTCTAAAAATACATTACGTCACAAAAATAAATGACGTCACAAAATACATAACGTCACAAAAATAAATGACGTCACAAAATACATAACGTCACAAAAATAAATGACGTCACAAAATACATAACGTCACAAAAACAAATGACGTCACAAAATACATAACGTCACAAAAATAAATGACGTCACAAAATACATAACGTCACAAAAATAAATGACGTCACAAAAATTAATTACGTCACAAAATACATAACGTCACAAAATATATAACGTCACAAAAATAAATGACGTCACAAAAATTAATTACGTCACAAAATACATAACGTCACAAAAATAAATAACGTCACAAAATACATAACGTCACAAAATACATAACGTCACAAAAATAAATGACGTCACAAAATAAATAAAGTCGCAAAAATAAATGACGTCACAAAATACATAACGTCACAAAAATAAATGACGTCACAAAATACATAACGTCACAAAATTAATGACGTTACAAAACTTAATAACGTCACAAAATACATAACGTCACAAAAATAAATGACGTCAAAAAATACATAACCTCACAAAAATAAATGACGTCACAAAATACATAACGTCACAAAAATAAATGACGTCACAAAATACATAACGTCACAAAAATAAATGACGTCACAAAATACATAACGTCACAAAAATAAATGACGTCACAAAAATTAATGACGTCACAAAATACATAACGTCACAAAAATAAATGACGTCACAAAATACATAACGTCACAAAAATAAATGACGTCACAAAAATTAATTACGTCCCAAAATACATAACGTCACAAAAATAAATGACGTCACAAAATACATAACGTCACAAAATACATAACGTCACAAAAATAAATGACGTAACAAAATACATAACGTCAAAAAAAATAAATGACGTCACAAAATACATAACGTCACAAAAAATAAATGACGTCACAAAATGCATAACGTGACAAAAATAAATGATGTCACAAAATACATAACGTCACAAAAATAAATGACGTCATAAAATACATAACGTCACAAAAATAAATGACGTCACAAAAATTTATTACGTCACAAAAATAAATAACGTCACAAAATACATAACGTCACAAAATACATAACGGCACAAAAATAAATGAAGTCACAAAATACATAACGTCACAAAATAAATGACGTCACAAAATACATAACGTCAAAAAAATAAATGACTTCACAAAATACATAACGTCACAAAAATAAATGACGTCACAAAATACATAACGTCACAAAAATAAATGACGTCACAATAATAAATGACGTCACAAAATACATAACGTCACAAAAATAAATGACGTCACAAAATATTTAATGACACAAAATTAAATGACGTCTTAAAATACATATTTCATAAAATACATAACGTCACAAAAATAAATGACGTCACAAAAATAAATAACGTCACAAAAATAAATGACGTCTAAAAATACATTACGTCACAAAAATAAATGACGTCACAAAATACATAACGTCACAAAAATAAATGACGTCACAAAATACGTAACGTAACAAAATACATAACGGCACAAAAATAAATGACGTCACAAAATACATAACGTCACAAAAATAAATGACGTCACAAAATACATGACGTCAAAAAAATAAATGACGTCACAAAATACATAACGTCACAAAAATAAATGACGTCACAAAATACATAACGTCACAAAAATAAATGACGTCACAAAATACATAACGTTACAAAAATAAATGACGTCACAAAATATTTAACGACACAAAATTAAATGACGTCTCAAAATACATATTTCATAAAATACATAACGTCACAAAAATAAATGACGTCACAAAATACATAACGTCACGAAAATAAATTACGTCACAAAATACATAACGTCACAAAAACAAATGACGTCACAAAATACATAACGTCACAAAAATAAATGACGTCACAAAATACATAACGTCACCAAAATAAATGACGTCACAAAAATTAATTACGTCACAAAATACATAACGTCACAAAATATATAACGTCACAAAACTAAATGACGTCACAAAAATTAATTACGTCACAAAATACATAACGTCACAAAATATATAACGTCACAAAAATAAATGACGTCACAAAATGCATAACGTCACAAAAATAAATGATGTCATAAAATACATAACGTCACAAAAATAAATGACGTCACAAAAATTTATTACCTAACAAAAATAAATAACGTCACAAAATACATAACGTCACAAAATACATAGCGGCACAAAAGTAAATGACGTCACAAAATACATAACGTCACAAAAATAAATGACGTTACAAAATACATAACGTCAAAAAAATAAATCACGTCACAAAATACATAACGTCACAAAAATAAATGACGTCACAAAATACATAACGTCACAAAAATAAATGACGTCACAATAATAAATGACGTCACAAAATACATAACGTCACAAAAATAAATGACGTCACAAAATACATAACGTTACAAAAATAAATGACGTCACATAATACATAAAGTCACAAAAATAAATGACGTCACAAAATACATAACGTCACAAAAAAATGACGTCACAAAATACATAACGTCACAAAAATAAATGACGTCAAAAAATACATAACGTCACAAAAATAAATGACGTCACAAAATTAATTACGTCACAAAACACATAACGTCACAAAAATTAATGACGTCACAAAATATTTAACGACACAAAATTAAATGACGTCACAAAATACATATTTCATAAAATACATAACGTCACAAAAATAAATGACGTCACAAAATACATAACGTCACAAAAATAAATGACGTCACAAAATACATAACGTCACAAAAATAAATGACGTCACAAAATACATAACGTCAAAAAAATAAATGACGTCACAAAATACATAACGTCACAAAAATAAATGACGTCACAAAATACATAACGTCACAAAAATAAATGACGTCACAAAAATTAATTACGTCACAAAATACATAACGTCACAAAAATAAATGACGTCATAAAATACATAACGTCACAAAAATAAATGACGTCACAAAATACATACCTTCACAAAAATAAATTACGTCACAAAATACATAACGTCACAAAAATAAATGACGTCACAAAATACATAACGTCACAAAATACATAACGTCACAAAAATAAATGACGTCACAAAATACATAACGTCACAAAAATAAATGACGTCACAAAATACATAACGTCACAAAAATAAATGACGTCACAAAAATTAATTACCTCACAAAATTAATTACGTCACAAAATACATAACGTCACAAAAATAAATGATGTCACAAAATAAATAACGTCAAAAAAATAAATGACATCACAAAAATTAATTACGTCACAAAATACTTAACGTCACAAAAATAAATGATGTCGAAAAATACATTACGTCACAAAATAAATAAAGTCACAAAAATAAATGACGTCACAAAATTCATAACGTCACAAAAATAAATGACGTCACAAAATACATAACTTCACAAAAATAAATGACGTCACAAAATACATAACGTCACAAAAATTAATGACGTCACAAAATACATAACGTCACAAAAATAAATGACATTACAAAAGTCATAACGTCACAAAAATAAATGACGTCACAAAATACATAACTTCACAAAAATAAATGACGTCACAAAATACATAACGTCACAAAAATAAATGACGTCACAAAAATTAATTACGTCACAAATTACATAACGTCACAAAAATAAATGACGTCACAAAATACATAACGTCACAAAATATATAACGTGACAAAAATAAATGACGTCACAAAATACATAGCTTCACAAAAATAAATTACGTCACAAAATACATAACGTCACAAAAATAAATGACGTCACAAAATACATAACGTCACAAAAAAATGACGTCACAAAATAAATGACGTAACAAAAATTAATTACGTCACAAAATACATAACATCACAAAATATATAACGTCACAAAAATAAATGACGTCCCAAAAATAAATAACGTCACAAAATACATAACGTCACAAAAATAAACGACGTCACAAAATACGTAACGTCCCAAAATAAATAACGTCAGAAAAATTAATTACGTCACAAAATACATCACGTCACAAAAATAAATGACGTCACAAAATACATAACGTCACAAAAATTAATGACGTCACAAAATACATAGCGTCAAAAAAATAAATGACGTCACAAAAATTAATTACCTCACAAAATTAATGACGTCACAAAATACATAACGTCACAAAAATAAATGATGTCACAAAATACATAACGTCACAAAAATAAATGACATCACAAAAATTAAATACGTCACAAAATACTTAACGTCACAAAAATAAATGATGTCACAAAATACATTACGTCACAAAATACATAACGTCACAAAAATTAATGACGTCACAAAATACATAACGTCACAAAAATAAATGTCACAAAATACATAACGTCACAAAAATAAATGACGTCACAAAAATAAATGACGTCACAAAATACATAACGTCACAAAAATAAATGACTTCACAAAAAACATAACGTCACAAAAATAAATGACGTCACAAAATACATAACGTCACAAGAATAATTGACGTCACAAAATACATAACGTCACAGAATACATAACGTCACAAAAATAAATGACGTTAAAAAATACATAACGTCACAAAAATAAATGACGTCACAACAATTAATTACGTCACAAAATACATAACGTCACAAAAATAAATGACGTTACAAAATACATAGCGCCACAAACATTAATGACGTCACAAAATACAACACGTCACAAAATACATAACGTCACAAAAATAAATGACGTTATAAAAATTAATTACGTCACAAAATACATAACGTCACAAAAATAAATGACGTCACAAAATACATAACGTCACAAAATACATAACGTCACAAAAATAAATGACGTCACAAAATACATAACGTCCAAAAAATAAATAACGTCACAAAGTACATAACGTCACAAAAATAAATGACGTCACAAAATATTTACTGACAAAAAATTAAATGACGTCACAAAATACATATTTCATAAAATACATAACGTCACAAAAATAAATGACGTCGCAAAATAAATAACGTCACAAAAATAAATGACGTCTAAAAATACATTGCGTCACAAAAATAAATGACGTCACAAAATACATAACGTCACAAAAATAAATGACGTCATAAAATACATAACGTCACAAAAATAAATGACGTCACAAAAATTTATTACGTCACAAAAATAAATAACGTCACAAAATACATAACTTCACAAAATACATAACGGCACAAAAATAAATGAAGTCACAAAATATATAACGTCACAAAATAAATGACGTCACAAAATACATAACGTCAAAAAAATAAATGACTTCACAAAATACATAACGTCACAAAAATAAATGACGTCACAAAATACATAACGTCACAAAAATAAATGACGTCACAATAATAAATGACGTCACAAAATACATAACGTCACAAAAATAAATGACGTCACAAAATACATAACGTTACAAAAATAAATGACGTCACAAAATACATAACGTCACAAAAATAAATGACGTCACAAAATACATAACGTCACAAAAAAATGACGTCACAAAATACATAACGTCACAAAAATAAATGACGTCACAAAATACATAACGTCACAAAAAAAATGACGTCACAAAATATTTAATGACACAAAATTAAATGACGTCACAAAATACATATTTCATAAAATACATAACGTCACAAAAATAAATGACGTCACAAAATAAATAACGTCACAAAAATAAATGACGTCTAAAAATACATTACGTCACAAAAATAAATGACGTCACAAAATACATAACGTCACAAAAATAAATGACGTCACAAAATACATAACGTCACAAAAATAAATGACGTCACAAAATACATAACGTCACAAAAATAAATGACGTCACAAAAATAAATGACGTCACAAAATACAAAACGACACAAAAATTAATGACGTCACAAAATACATAACGTCACAAAAATAAATGACGTCACAAAATACATAACGTCACAAAAATAAATGACGTCATAAAATACATAACGTCACAAAAATAAATGACGTCACAAAAATTCCTTACGTCACAAAAATAAATAACGTCACAAAATACTTAACGTAACAAAATACATAACGGCACAAAAATAAATGACGTCACAAAATACATAACGTCACAAAAATAAATGACGTCACAAAATACATAACGTCAAAAAAATAAATGACGTCACAAAATACATAACGTCACAAAAATAAATGACGTCACAAAATACATAACGTCACAAAAATAAATGACGTCACAAAATACATAACGTTACAAAAATAAATGACGTCAAAAAATATTTAACGACACAAAATTAAATGACGTCTCAAAATACATATTTCATAAAATACATAACGTCACAAAAATAAATGACGTCACAAAATACATAACGTCACAAAAATAAATGACGTCACAAAATACATAACGTCACGAAAATAAATTACGCCACAAAATACATAACGTCACAAAAACAAATGACATCACAAAATACATAACGTCACAAAAATAAATGACGTCACAAAATACATAACGTCACCAAAATAAATGACCTCACAAAAATTAATAACGTCACAAAATACATAACATCACAAAATATATAACGTCACAAAAATAAATGACGTCACAAAATGCATAACGTCACAAAAATAAATGATGTCATAAAATACATAACGTCACAAAAATAAATGACGTCACAAAAATTTATTACGTCACAAAACTAAATAACGTCACAAAATACATAACGTCACAAAATACATAGCGGCACAAAAATAAATGACGTCACAAAATACATAACGTCACAAAAATAAATGACGTTACAAAATACATAACGTCAAAAAAATAAATGACGTCACAAAATACATAACGTCACAAAAATAAATGACGTCACAAAATACATAACGTCACAAAAATAGATGACGTCACAATAATAAATGACGTCACAAAATACATAACATCAAAAAAATAAATGACGTCACAAAATACATAACGTTACAAAAATAAATGACGTCACATAATACATAAAGTCACAAAAATAAATGACGTCAAAAAATACATAACGTCACAAAAATAAATGACGTCACAAAATTAATTACGTCACAAAACACATAACGTCACAAAAATAAATGACGTCACAAAATATTTAACGACACAAAATTAAATGACGTCACAAAATACATATTTCATAAAATACATAACGTCACAAAAATAAATGACGTCACAAAATACATAACGTCACAAAAATAAATGACGTCACAAAATACATAACGTCACAAAATTAATGACGTCACAATAATAAATGACGTCACAAAATACATAACGTCACAAAAATAAATGACGTCACAAAATACATAACGTCAGAATTATAAATGACGTCACAAAATACATAACGTCACAAAAATAAATGACGTCACAAAATACATAACGTCACAAAAATAAATGACGTCACAAAAAGTAATGACGTCACAAAATACATAACGTCACAAAAATAAATGACGTCACAAAATACATAACGTCACAAAAATAAATGACGTCACAAAAATTAATTACGTCACAAAATACATAACGTCACAAAATTAAATGACGTCACAAAATACATAACGTCACAAAATACATAACGTCACAAAAATAAATAACGTCACAAAATACATAACGTCAAAAAAATAAATGACGTCACAAAATACATAACGTCAAAAAAAATAAATGACGTCACAAAATGCATAACGTCACAAAAATAAATGATGTCACAAAATACATAACGTCACAAAAATAAATGACGTCATAAAATACATAACGTCACAAAATTAAATGACGTCACAAAATACATATTTCATAAAATACATAACGTCACAAAAATAAATGACGTCACAAAATACATAACGTCACAAAAATAAATGACGTCACAAAATACATAACGTCACAAAAATAAATGACGTCACAAAATACATAACGTCACAAAAATAAATGACGTCACAATAATAAATGACGTCACAAAATACATAACGTCACAAAAATAAATGACGTCACAAAATATATAACGTCACAAAAATAAATGACGTCACAAAATACATAACGTCACAAAAATAAATGACGTCACAAAATATATAACGTCACAAAATACATAACGTCACAAAAATAAATAACGTCACAAAATACATAACGTCACAAAAAATAAATGACGTCACAAAATGCATAACGTCACAAAAAAAAATGATGTCACAAAATACATAACGTCACAAAAATAAATGACGTCATAAAATACATAACGTCACAAAAATAAATGACGTCACAAAATACATAACGTTACAAAAATAAATGACGTCACAAAATATTTAACGACACAAAATTAAATGACGTCTCAAAATACATATTTCATAAAATACATAACGTCACAAAAATAAATGACGTCACAAAATACATAACGTCACAAAAATAAATGACGTCACAAAATACATAACGTCACGAAAATAAATTACGTCACAAAATACATAACGTCACAAAAACAAATGACATCACAAAATACATAACGTCACAAAAATAAATGACGTCACAAAATACATAACGTCACCAAAATAAATGACCTCACAAAAATTAATTACGTCACAAAATACATAACGTCACAAAATATATAACGTCACAAAAATAAATGACGTCACAAAATGCATAACGTCACAAAAATAAATGACGTCAAAAAATACATAACGTCACAAAAATAAATGACGTCACAAAATTAATTACGTCACAAAACACATAACGTCACAAAAATTAATGACGTCACAAAATATTTAACGACACAAAATTAAATGACGTCACAAAATACATATTTCATAAAATACATAACGTCACAAAAATAAATGACGTCACAAAATACATAACCACACAAAAATAAATGACGTCACAAAATACATAACGTCACTAAAATAAATGACGTCACAAAATACATAACGTCAAAAAAATAAATGACGTCACAAAATACATAACGTCACAAAAATAAATGACGTCACAAAATACATAACGTCACAAAAATAAATGACGTCACAAAATACATAACGTCACAAAAATAAATGACGTCACAAAAATTAATTACGTCACAAATTACATAACGTCACAAAAATAAATGACGTCACAAAATTCATAACGTCACAAAAATAAATGACGTCACAAAATACATAACTTCACAAAAATAAATGACGTCACAAAATACATAACGTCACAAAAATAAATGACGTCACAAAATACATAACGTCACAAAAATAAATGACATTACAAAATTCATAACGTCACAAAAATAAATGACGTCACAAAATACATAACTTCAAAAAATTAAATGACGTCACAAAATACATAACGTCACAAAAATAAATGACGTCACAAAAATTAATTACGTCACAAATTACATAACGTCACAAAAATAAATGACGTCACAAAATACATAACGTCACAAAATATATAACGTGACAAAAATAAATGACGTCACAAAATACATAGCTTCACAAAAATAAATTACGTCACAAAATACATAACGTCACAAAAATAAATGACGTCACAAAATACATAACGTCACAAAAAAATGACGTCACAAAATACATAACGTCACAAAAATAAATGACGTCACAAAATACATAACTTCACAAAAATAAATTACGTCCCAAATACATAACGTCCCAAAAATATATAACGTCACAAAATACATAACGTCACAAAAATAAACGACGTCACAAAATACATAACGTCCCAAAATAAATAACGTCAGAAAAATTAATAACGTCACAAAATACATCACGTCACAAAAATTTATTACGTCACAAAAATAAATAACGTCACAAAATACATAACGTCACAAAATACATAACGGCACAAAAATAAATGAAGTCACAAAATATATAACGTCACAAAATAAATGACGTCACAAAATACATAACGTCAAAAAAATAAATGACTTCACAAAATACATAACGTCACAAAAATAAATGACGTCACAAAATACATAACGTCACAAAAATAAATGACGTCACAATAATAAATGACGTCACAAAATACATAACGTCTCAAAAATAAATGACGTCACAAAATACATAACGTTACAAAAATAAATGACGTCACAAAATACATAACGTCACAAAAATAAATGACGTCACAAAATACATAACGTCACAAAAAAATGACGTCACAAAATACATAACGTCACAAAAATAAATGACGTCACAAAATACATAACGTCACAAAAATAAATGACGTCACAAAATATTTAATGACACAAAATTAAATGACGTCACAAAATACATATTTCATAAAATACATAACGTCACAAAAATAAATGACGTCACAAAATAAATAACGTCACAAAAATAAATGACGTCTAAAAATACATTACGTCACAAAAATAAATGACGTCACAAAATACATAACGTCACAAAAATAAATGACGTCACAAAATACATAACGTCACAAAAATAAATGACGTCACAAAATACATAACGTCACAAAAATAAATGACGTCACAAAAATAAATGACGTCACAAAATACAAAACGACACAAAAATTAATGACGTCACAAAATACATAACGTCACAAATAACATAACGTCAAAAAATAAATGACGTCACAAAATACATAACGTCACAAAAATAAATGACGTCACAAAATACATAACGTCACAAAAATAAATGACGTCATAAAATACATAACGTCACAAAAATAAATGACGTCACAAAAATTCCTTACGTCACAAAAATAAATAACGTCACAAAATACATAACGTAACAAAATACATAACGGCACAAAAATAAATGACGTCACAAAATACATAACGTCACAAAAATAAATTACGTCACAAAATACATAACGTCAAAAAAATAAATGACGTCACAAAATACATAACGTCACAAAAATTAATGACGTCACAAAATACATAACGTCTCAAAATAAATGACGTCACAAAATACATAACGTTACAAAAATAAATGACGTCACAAAATATTTAACGACACAAAATTAAATGACGTCACAAAAATTAATTACGTCACAAAATACATAACGTCACAAAATTAAATGACGTCACAAAATACATAACGTCACAAAATACATAACGTCACAAAAATAAATAACGTCACAAAATACATAACGTCAAAAAAATAAATGACGTCACAAAATACATAACGTCACAAAAAATAAATGACGTCACAAAATGCATAACGTCACAAAAATAAATGATGTCACAAAATACATAACGTCACAAAAATAAATGACGTCATAAAATACATAACGTCACAAAATTAAATGACGTCACAAAATACATATTTCATAAAATACATAACGTCACAAAAATAAATGACGTCACAAAATACATAACGTCACAAAAATAAATGACGTCACAAAATACATAACGTCACAAAAATAAATGACGTCACAAAATACATAACGTCACAAATATAAATGACGTCACAATAATAAATGACGTCACAAAATACATAACGTCAAAAAATAAATGACGTCACAAAATATATAACGTCACAAAAATAAATGACGTCACAAAATACATAACGTCACAAAAATAAATGACGTCACAAAATATATAACGTCACAAAATACATAACGTCACAAAAATAAATAACGTCACAAAATACATAACGTCACAAAAAATAAATGACGTCACAAAATGCATAACGTCACAAAAATAAATGATGTCACAAAATACATAACGTCACAAAAATAAATGACGTCATAAAATACATAACGTCACAAAAATAAATGACGTCACAAAATACATAACGTTACAAAAATAAATGACGTCACAAAATTTTTAACGACACAAAATTAAATGACGTCTCAAAATACATATTTCATAAAATACGTAACGTCACAAAAATAAATGACGTCACAAAATACATAACGTCACAAAAATAAATGACGTCACAAAATACATAACGTCACAAAAATAAATGACGTCACAAAATACATAACGTCAAAAAAATAAATGACGTCACAAAATACATAACGTCACAAAAATAAATGACGTCACAAAATACATAACGTTACAAAAATAAATGACGTCACAAAATACATAACGTCACAAAAATTAATGACGTCACAAAAATTAATTACGTCACAAATTACATAACGTCACAAAAATAAATGACGTCACAAAATACATAACGTCACAAATATATAACGTCACAAAAATAAATGACGTCACAAAATACATACCTTCACAAAAATAAATGACGTCACAAAATACATAACGTCACAAAAATAAATGACGTTACAAAATTCATAACGTCACAAAAATAAATGACGTCACAAAATACATAACTTCACAAAAATTAAATGACGTCACAAAATACATAACGTCACAAAAATAAATGACGTCACAAAAATTAATTACGTCACAAATTACATAACGTCACAAAAATAAATGACGTCACAAAATACATAACGTCACAAAATATATAACGTGACAAAAATAAATGACGTCACAAAATACATAGCTTCACAAAAATAAATTACGTCACAAAATACATAACGTCACAAAAATAAATGACGTCACAAAATACATAACGTCACAAAAAAATGACGTCACAAAATACATAACGTCACAAAAATAAATGACGTCACAAAATACATAGCTTCACAAAAATAAATTACGTCCCAAATACATAACGTCCCAAAAATAAATAACGTCACAAAATACATAACGTCACAAAAATAAACGACGTCACAAAATACATAACGTCCCAAAATAAATAACGTCAGAAAAATTAATAACGTCACAAAATACATCACGTCACAAAAATTTATTACGTCACAAAAATAAATAACGTCACAAAATACATAACGTCACAAAATACATAACGGCACAAAAATAAATGAAGTCACAAAATATATAACGTCACAAAATAAATGACGTCACAAAATACATAACGTCAAAAAAATAAATGACTTCACAAAATACATAACGTCACAAAAATAAATGACGTCACAAAATACATAACGTCACAAAAATAAATGACGTCACAATAATAAATGACGTCACAAAATACATAACGTCACAAAAATAAATGACGTCACAAAATACATAACGTTACAAAAATAAATGACGTCACAAAATACATAACGTAACAAAAATAAATGACGTCACAAAATACATAACGTCACAAAAAAATGACGTCACAAAATACATAACGTCACAAAAATAAATGACGTCACGAAATACATAACGTCACAAAAATAAATGACGTCACAAAATATTAAATGACACAAAATTAAATGACGTCACAAAATACATATTTCATAAAATACATAACGTCACAAAAATAAATGACGTCACAAAATAAATAACGTCACAAAAATAAATGACGTCTAAAAATACATTACGTCACAAAAATAAATGACGTCACAAAATACATAACGTCACAAAAATAAATGACGTCACAAAATACATAACGTCACAAAAATAAATGACGTCACAAAATACATAACGTCACAAAAATAAATTACGTCACAAAAATAAATGACGTCACAAAATACAAAACGACACAAAAATTAATGTCGTCACAAAATACATAACGTCACAAATAACATAACGTCAAAAAATAAATGACGTCACAAAATACATAACGTCACAAAAATAAATGACGTCACAAAATACATAACGTCACAAAAATAAATGACGTCATAAAATACATAACGTCACAAAAATAAATGACGTCACAAAAATTCCTTACGTCACAAAAATAAATAACGTCACAAAATACATAACGTAACAAAATACATAACGGCACAAAAATAAATGACGTCACAAAATACATAACGTCACAAAAATAAATGACGTCACAAAATACATAACGTCAAAAAAATAAATGACGTCACAAAATACATAACGTCACAAAAATAAATGACGTCACAAAATACATAACGTCTCAAAATAAATGACGTCACAAAATACATAACGTTACAAAAATAAATGACGTCACAAAATATTTAACGACACAAAATTAAATGACGTCTCAAAATACATATTTCATAAAATACATAACGTCACAAAAATAAATGACGTCACAAAATACATAACGTCACTAAAATAAATGACGTCACAAAATACATAACGTCAAAAAAATAAATGACGTCACAAAATACATAACGTCACAAAAATAAATGTCGTCACAAAATACATAACGTTACAAAAATAAATGACGTCACAAAATATTTAACGACACAAAATTAAATGACGTCTCAAAATACATATTTCATAAAATACATAACGTCACAAAAATAAATGACGTCACAAAATACATAACGTCACAAAAATAAATGACGTCACAAAAATTAATTACGTCACAAATTACATAACGTCACAAAAATAAATGACGTCACAAAATACATAACGTCACAAATATATAACGTCACAAAAATAAATGACGTCACAAAATACATACCTTCACAAAAATAAATTACGTCACAAAATACATAACGTCACAAAAATAAATGACGTCACAAAATACATAACGTCACAAAATACATAACGTCACAAAATAAATGACGTCACAAAATACATAACGTCACAAAAATAAATGACGTCACAAAATACATAACGTCACAAAAATAAATGACGTCACAAAAATTAATTACCTCACAAAATTAATTACGTCACAAAATACATAACGTCACAAAAATAAATGATGTCACAAAATAAATAACGTCACAAAAATAAATGACATCACAAAAATTAATTACGTCACAAAATACTTAACGTCACAAAAATAAATGATGTCGAAAAATACATTACGTCACAAAATAAATAAAGTCACAAAAATAAATGACGTCACAAAATTCATAACGTCACAAAAATAAATGACGTCACAAAATACATAACTTCACAAAAATAAATGACGTCACAAAATACATAACGTCACAAAAATAAATGACGTCACAAAATACATAACGTCACAAAAATAAATGACATTACAAAATTCATAACGTCACAAAAATAAATGACGTCACAAAATACATAACTTCACAAAAATAAATGACGTCACAAAATACATAACGTCACAAAAATAAATGACGTCACAAAAATTAATTACGTCACAAATTACATAACGTCACAAAAATAAATGACGTCACAAAATACATAACGTCACAAAATATATAACGTGACAAAAATAAATGACGTCACAAAATACATAGCTTCACAAAAATAAATTACGTCACAAAATACATAACGTCACAAAAATAAATGACGTCACAAAATACATAACGTCACAAAAAAATTTCGTCACAAAATACATAACGTCACAAAAATAAATGACTTCACAAAATACATAGCTTCACAAAAATAAATTACGTCCCAAATACATAACGTCCCAAAAATAAATAACGTCACAAAATACATAACGTCACAAAAATAAACGACGTCACAAAATACATAACGTCCCAAAATAAATAACGTCAGAAAAATTAATTACGTCACAAAATACATCACGTCACAAAAATAAATGACGTCACAAAATACATAACGACACAAAAATTAATGACGTCACAAAATACATAGCGTCAAAAAAATAAATGACGTCACAAAAATTAATTACCTCACAAAATTAATGACGTCACAAAATACATAACGTCACAAAAATAAATGATGTCACAAAATACATAACGTCACAAAAATAAATGACATCACAAAAATTAAATACGTCACAAAAGACTTAACGTCACAAAAATAAATGATGTCACAAAATACATTACGTCACAAAATACATAACGTCACAAAAATAAATGACGTCACAAAATACATAACGTCACAAAAATAAATGACGTCACAAAATACATAACGTCACAAATATAAATGACGTCACAAAATACATAACGTCACAAAAATAAATGACGTCACAAAATACATAACGTCACAAATATAAATGACGTCACAATAATAAATGACGTCACAAAATACATAACGTCAAAAAATAAATGACGTCACAAAATATATAACGTCACAAAAATAAATGACGTCACAAAATACATAACGTCACAAAAATAAATGACGTCACAAAATATATAACGTCACAAAATACATAACGTCACAAAAATAAATAACGTCACAAAATACATAACGTCACAAAAATAAATGACGTCACAAAATACATAACGTCAAAAAAATAAATGACGTCACAAAATACATAACGTCACAAAAATAAATGACGTCACAAAATACATAACGTCTCAAAATAAATGACGTCACAAAATACATAACGTTACAAAAATAATTGACGTCACAAAATATTTAACGACACAAAATTAAATGACGTCTCAAAATACATATTTCATAAAATACATAACGTCACAAAAATAAATGACGTCACAAAATACATAACGTCACTAAAATAAATGACGTCACAAAATACATAACGTCAAAAAAATAAATGACGTCACAAAATACATAACGTCACAAAAATAAATGTCGTCACAAAATACATAACGTTACAAAAATAAATGACGTCACAAAATATTTAACGACACAAAATTAAATGACGTCTCAAAATACATATTTCATAAAATACATAACGTCACAAAAATAAATGACGTCACAAAATACATAACGTCACAAAAATAAATGACGTCACAAAAATTAATTACGTCACAAATTACATAACGTCACAAAATTAAATGACGTCACAAAATACATAACGTCACAAATATATAACGTCACAAAAATAAATGACGTCACAAAATACATACCTTCACAAAAATAAATTACGTCACAAAATACATAACGTCACAAAAATAAATGACGTCACAAAATACATAACGTCACAAAATACATAACGTCACAAAATAAATGACGTCACAAAATACATAACGTCACAAAAATAAATGACGTCACAAAATACATAACGTCACAAAAATAAATGACGTCACAAAAATTAATTACCTCACAAAATTAATTACGTCACAAAATACATAACGTCACAAAAATAAATGATGTCACAAAATAAATAACGTCACAAAAATAAATGACATCACAAAAATTAATTACGTCACAAAATACTTAACGTCACAAAAATAAATGATGTCGAAAAATACATTACGTCACAAAATAAATAAAGTCACAAAAATAAATGACGTCACAAAATTCATAACGTCACAAAAATAAATGACGTCACAAAATACATAACTTCACAAAAATAAATGACGTCACAAAATACATAACGTCACAAAAATAAATGACGTCACAAAATACATAACGTCACAAAAATAAATGACATTACAAAATTCATAACGTCACAAAAATAAATGACGTCACAAAATACATAACTTCACAAAAATAAATGACGTCACAAAATACATAACGTCACAAAAATAAATGACGTCACAAAAATTAATTACGTCACAAATTACATAACGTCACAAAAATAAATGACTTCACAAAATACATAACGTCACAAAATATATAACGTGACAAAAATAAATGACGTCACAAAATACATAGCTTCACAAAAATAAATTACGTCACAAAATACATAACGTCACAAAAATAAATGACGTCACAAAATACATAACGTCACAAAAACATTTCGTCACAAAATACATAACGTCACAAAAATAAATGACTTCACAAAATACATAGCTTCACAAAAATAAATTACGTCCCAAATACATAACGTCCCAAAAATAAATAACGTCACAAAATACATAACGTCACAAAAATAAACGACGTCACAAAATACATAACGTCCCAAAATAAATAACGTCAGAAAAATTAATTACGTCACAAAATACATCACGTCACAAAAATAAATGACGTCACAAAATACATAACGACACAAAAATTAATGACGTCACAAAATACATAGCGTCAAAAAAATAAATGACGTCACAAAAATTAATTACCTCACAAAATTAATGACGTCACAAAATACATAACGTCACAAAAATAAATGATGTCACAAAATACATAACGTCACAAAAATAAATGACATCACAAAAATTAAATACGTCACAAAAGACTTAACGTCACAAAAATAAATGATGTCACAAAATACATTACGTCACAAAATACATAACGTCACAAAAATAAATGACGTCACAAAATACATAACGTCACAAAAATAAATGACGTCACAAAATACATAACGTCACAAATATAAATGACGTCACAAAATACATAACGTCACAAAAATAAATGACGTCACAAAATACATAACGTCACAAATATAAATGACGTCACAATAATAAATGACGTCACAAAATACATAACGTCAAAAAATAAATGACGTCACAAAATATATAACGTCACAAAAATAAATGACGTCACAAAATACATAACGTCACAAAAATAAATGACGTCACAAAATATATAACGTCACAAAATACATAACGTCACAAAAATAAATAACGTCACAAAATACATAACGTCACAAAAAATAAATGACGTCACAAAATGCATAACGTCACAAAAATAAATGATGTCACAAAATACATAACGTCACAAAAATAAATGACGTCATAAAATACATAACGTCACAAAAATAAATGACGTCACAAAATACATAACGTTACAAAAATAAATGACGTCACAAAATTTTTAACGACACAAAATTAAATGACGTCTCAAAATACATATTTCATAAAATACGTATTGTCACAAAAATAAATGACGTCACAAAATACATAACGTCACAAAAATAAATGACGTCACAAAATACATAACGTCACGAAAATAAATTACGTCACAAAATACATAACGTCACAAAAACAAATGACATCACAAAATACATAACGTCACAAAAATAAATGACGTCACAAAATACATAACGTCACCAAAATAAATGACCTCACAAAAATTAATTACGTCACAAAATACATAACGTCACAAAATATATAACGTCACAAAAATAAATGACGTCACAAAATGCATAACGTCACAAAAATAAATGACGTCAAAAAATACATAACGTCACAAAAATAAATGACGTCACAAAATTAATTACGTCACAAAACACATAACGTCACAAAAATTAATGACGTCACAAAATATTTAACGACACAAAATTAAATGACGTCACAAAATACATATTTCATAAAATACATAACGTCACAAAAATAAATGACGTCACAAAATACATAACGTCACAAAAATAAATGACGTCACAAAATACATAACATCACAAAAATAAATGACGTCACAAAATACATAACGTCAAAAAAATAAATGACGTCACAAAATACATAACGTCACAAAAATAAATGACGTCACAAAATACATAACGTTACAAAAATAAATGACGTCACAAAATACATAACGTCACAAAAATAAATGACGTCACAAAAATTAATTACGTCACAAATTACATAACGTCACAAAAATAAATGACGTCACAAAATACATAACGTCACAAATATATAACGTCACAAAAATAAATGACGTCACAAAATACATACCTTCACAAAAATAAATGACGTCACAAAATACATAACGTCACAAAAATAAATGACGTTACAAAATTCATAACGTCACAAATATAAATGACGTCACAAAATACATAACTTCACAAAAATTAAATGACGTCACAAAATACATAACGTCACAAAAATAAATGACGTCACAAAAATTAATTACGTCACAAATTACATAACGTCACAAAAATAAATGACGTCACCAAAATACATAACGTCACAAAATATATAACGTGACAAAAATAAATGACGTCACAAAATACATAGCTTCACAAAAATAAATTACGTCACAAAATACATAACGTCACAAAATTAATGACGTCACAAAATACATAACGTCACAAAAATAAATGATGTCACAAAATACATAACGTCACAAAAATAAATGACATCACAAAAATTAAATACGTCACAAAAGACTTAACGTCACAAAAATAAATGATGTCACAAAATACATTACGTCACAAAATACATAACGTCACAAAAATAAATGACGTCACAAAATACATAACGTCACAAAAATAAATGACGTCACAAAATACATAACGTCACAAATATAAATGACGTCACAAAATACATAACGTCACAAAAATAAATGACGTCACAAAATACATAACGTCACAAATATAAATGACGTCACAATAATAAATGACGTCACAAAATACATAACGTCAAAAAATAAATGACGTCACAAAATATATAACGTCACAAAAATAAATGACGTCACAAAATACATAACGTCACAAAAATAAATGACGTCACAAAATATATAACGTCACAAAATACATAACGTCACAAAAATAAATAACGTCACAAAATACATAACGTCACAAAAAAAAATGACGTCACAAAATGCATAACGTCACAAAAATAAATGATGTCACAAAATACATAACGTCACAAAAATAAATGACGTCATAAAATACATAACGTCACAAAAATAAATGACGTCACAAAATACATAACGTTACAAAAATAAATGACGTCACAAAATTTTTAACGACACAAAATTAAATGACGTCTCAAAATACATATTTCATAAAATACGTATTGTCACAAAAATAAATGACGTCACAAAATACATAACGTCACAAAAATAAATGACGTCACAAAATACATAACGTCACGAAAATAAATTACGTCACAAAATACATAACGTCACAAAAACAAATGACATCACAAAATACATAACGTCACAAAAATAAATGACGTCACAAAATACATAACGTCACCAAAATAAATGACCTCACAAAAATTAATTACGTCACAAAATACATAACGTCACAAAATATATAACGTCACAAAAATAAATGACGTCACAAAATGCATAACGTCACAAAAATAAATGACGTCAAAAAATACATAACGTCACAAAAATAAATGACGTCACAAAATTAATTACGTCACAAAACACATAACGTCACAAAAATTAATGACGTCACAAAATATTTAACGACACAAAATTAAATGACGTCACAAAATACATATTTCATAAAATACATAACGTCACAAAAATAAATGACGTCACAAAATACATAACGTCACAAAAATAAATGACGTCACAAAATACATAACGTCACAAAAATAAATGACGTCACAAAATACATAACGTCAAAAAAATAAATGACGTCACAAAATACATAACGTCACAAAAATAAATGACGTCACAAAATACATAACGTTACAAAAATAAATGACGTCACAAAATACATAACGTCACAAAAATAAATGACGTCACAAAAATTAATTACGTCACAAATTACATAACGTCACAAAAATAAATGACGTCACAAAATACATAACGTCACAAATATATAACGTCACAAAAATAAATGACGTCACAAAATACATACCTTCACAAAAATAAATGACGTCACAAAATACATAACGTCACAAAAATAAATGACGTTACAAAATTCATAACGTCACAAATATAAATGACGTCACAAAATACATAACTTCACAAAAATTAAATGACGTCACAAAATACATAACGTCACAAAAATAAATGACGTCACAAAAATTAATTACGTCACAAATTACATAACGTCACAAAAATAAATGACGTCACAAAATACATAACGTCACAAAATATATAACGTGACAAAAATAAATGACGTCACAAAATACATAGCTTCACAAAAATAAATTACGTCACAAAATACATAACGTCACAAAAATAAATGACGTCACAAAATACATAACGTCACAAAAAAATGACGTCACAAAATACATAACGTCACAAAAATAAATGACGTCACAAAATACATAGCTTCACAAAAATAAATTACGTCCCAAATACATAACGTCCCAAAAATAAATAACGTCACAAAATACATAACGTCACAAAAATAAACGACGTCACAAAATACATAACGTCCCAAAATAAATAACGTCAGAAAAATTAATAACGTCACAAAATACATCACGTCACAAAAATTTATTACGTCACAAAAATAAATAACGTCACAAAATACATAACGTCACAAAATACATAACGGCACAAAAATAAATGAAGTCCAAAATATATAACGTCACAAAATAAATGACGTCACAAAATACATAACGTCAAAAAAATAAATGACTTCACAAAATACATAACGTCACAAAAATAAATGACGTCACAAAATACATAACGTCACAAAAATAAATGACGTCACAATAATAAATGACGTCACAAAATACATAACGTCACAAAAATAAATGACGTCACAAAATACATAACGTTACAAAAATAAATGACGTCACAAAATACATAACGTAACAAAAATAAATGACGTCACAAAATACATAACGTCACAAAAAAATGACGTCACAAAATACATAACGTCACAAAAATAAATGACGTCACAAAATACATAACGTCACAAAAATAAATGACGTCACAAAATATTAAATGACACAAAATTAAATGACGTCACAAAATACATATTTCATAAAATACATAACGTCACAAAAATAAATGACGTCACAAAATAAATAACGTCACAAAAATAAATGACGTCTAAAAATACATTACGTCACAAAAATAAATGACGTCACAAAATACATAACGTCACAAAAATAAATGACGTCACAAAATACATAACGTCACAAAAATAAATGACGTCACAAAATACATAACGTCACAAAAATAAATTACGTCACAAAAATAAATGACGTCACAAAATACGAAACGACACAAAAATTAATGTCGTCACAAAATACATAACGTCACAAATAACATAACGTCAAAAAATAAATGACGTCACAAAATACATAACGTCACAAAAATAAATGACGTCACAAAATACATAACGTCACAAAAATAAATGACGTCATAAAATACATAACGTCACAAAAATAAATGACGTCACAAAAATTCCTTACGTCACAAAAATAAATAACGTCACAAAATACATAACGTAACAAAATACATAACGGCACAAAAATAAATGACGTCACAAAATACATAACGTCACAAAAATAAATGACGTCACAAAATACATAACGTCAAAAAAATAAATGACGTCACAAAATACATAACGTCACAAAAATAAATGACGTCACAAAATACATAACGTCTCAAAATAAATGACGTCACAAAATACATAACGTTACAAAAATAAATGACGTCACAAAATATTTAACGACACAAAATTAAATGACGTCTCAAAATACATATTTCATAAAATACATAACGTCACAAAAATAAATGACGTCACAAAATACATAACGTCACTAAAATAAATGACGTCACAAAATACATAACGTCAAAAAAATAAATGACGTCACAAAATACATAACGTCACAAAAATAAATGTCGTCACAAAATACATAACGTCACAAAAATAAATGACGTCACAAAATACATAACGTTACAAAAATAAATGACGTCACAAAATATTTAACGACACAAAATTAAATGACGTCTCAAAATACATATTTCATAAAATACATAACGTCACAAAAATAAATGACGTCACAAAATACATAACGTCACAAAAATAAATGACGTCACAAAAATTAATTACGTCACAAATTACATAACGTCACAAAAATAAATGACGTCACAAAATACATAACGTCACAAATATATAACGTCACAAAAATAAATGACGTCACAAAATACATACCTTCACAAAAATAAATTACGTCACAAAATACATAACGTCACAAAAATAAATGACGTCACAAAATACATAACGTCACAAAATACATAACGTCACAAAATAAATGACGTCACAAAATACATAACGTCACAAAAATAAATGACGTCACAAAATACATAACGTCACAAAAATAAATGACGTCACAAAAATTAATTACCTCACAAAATTAATTACGTCACAAAATACATAACGTCACAAAAATAAATGATGTCACAAAATAAATAACGTCACAAAAATAAATGACATCACAAAAATTAATTACGTCACAAAATACTTAACGTCACAAAAATAAATGATGTCGAAAAATACATTACGTCACAAAATAAATAAAGTCACAAAAATAAATGACGTCACAAAATTCATAACGTCACAAAAATAAATGACGTCACAAAATACATAACTTCACAAAAATAAATGACGTCACAAAATACATAACGTCACAAAAATAAATGACGTCACAAAATACATAACGTCACAAAAATAAATGACATTACAAAATTCATAACGTCACAAAAATAAATGACGTCACAAAATACATAACTTCACAAAAATAAATGACGTCACAAAATACATAACGTCACAAAAATAAATGACGTCACAAAAATTAATTACGTCACAAATTACATAACGTCACAAAAATAAATGACGTCACAAAATACATAACGTCACAAAATATATAACGTGACAAAAATAAATGACGTCACAAAATACATAGCTTCACAAAAATAAATTACGTCACAAAATACATAACGTCACAAAAATAAATGACGTCACAAAAATTCCTTACGTCACAAAAATAAATAACGTCACAAAATACATAACGTAACAAAATACATAACGGCACAAAAATAAATGACGTCACAAAATACATAACGTCACAAAAATAAATGACGTCACAAAATACATAACGTCACAAAAATAAATGACGTCACAAAATACATAACGTCAAAAAAATAAATGACGTCACAAAATACATAACGTCACAAATAACATAACGTCAAAAAATAAATGACGTCACAAAATACATAACGTCACAAAAATAAATGACGTCACAAAATACATAACGTCACAAAAATAAATGACGTCATAAAATACATAACGTCATAAAAATAAATGACGTCACAAAAATTCCTTACGTCACAAAAATAAATAACGTCACAAAATACATAACGTAACAAAATACATAACGGCACAAAAATAAATGACGTCACAAAATACATAACGTCACAAAAATAAATGACGTCACAAAATACATAACGTCAAAAAAATAAATGACGTCACAAAATACATAACGTCACAAAAATAAATGACGTCACAAAATACATAACGTCACAAAAATAAATGACGTCACAAAATACATAACGTTACAAAAATAAATGACGTCACAAAATATTTAACGACACAAAATTAAATGACGTCTCAAAATACATATTTCATAAAATACATAACGTCACAAAAATAAATGACGTCACAAAAATTTATTACGTCACAAAACTAAATAACGTCACAAAATACATAACGTCACAAAATACATAGCGGCACAAAAATAAATGACGTCACAAAATACATAACGTCACAAAAATAAATGACGTTACAAAATACATAACGTCAAAAAAATAAATGACGTCACAAAATACATAACGTCACAAAAATAAATGACGTCACAAAATACATAACGTCACAAAAATAAATGACGTCACAATAATAAATGACGTCACAAAATACTTAACATCAAAAAAATAAATGACGTCACAAAATACATAACGTTACAAAAATAAATGACGTCACATAATACATAAAGTCACAAAAATAAATGACGTCAAAAAATACATAACGTCACAAAAATAAATGACGTCACAAAATTAATTACGTCACAAAACACATAACGTCACAAAAATAAATGACGTCACAAAATATTTAACGACACAAAATTAAATGACGTCACAAAATACATTTTTCATAAAATGCATAACGTCACAAAAATAAATGACGTCACAAAATACATAACGTCAAAAAATTAATGACGTCACAATAATAAATGACGTCACAAAATACATAACGTCACAAAAATAAATGACGTCACAAAATACATAACGTCACAATTATAAATGACGTCACAAAATACATAACGTCACAAAAATAAATGACGTCACAAAATACATAACGTCACAAAAATAAATGACGTCACAAAAAGTAATGACGTCACAAAATACATAACGTCACAAAAATAAATGACGTCACAAAATACATAACGTCACAAAAATAAATGACGTCACAAAAATTAATTACGTCACAAAATATATAACGTCACAAAAATAAATGACGTCACAAAATACATAACGTCACAAAATACATAACGTCACAAAAATAAATAACGTCACAAAATACATAACGTCAAAATAATAAATGACGTCACAAAATACATAACGTCACAAAAAATAAATGACGTCACAAAATGCATAACGTCACAAAAATAAATGATGTCACAAAATACATAACGTCACAAAAATAAATGACGTCATAAAATACATAACGTCACAAAATTAAATGACGTCACAAAATACATATTTCATAAAATACATAACGTCACAAAAATACATGACGTCACAAAATACATAACGTCACAAAAATAAATGACGTCACAAAATACATAACGTCACAAAAATAAATGACGTCACAAAAATAAATGACGTCACAAAATACATAACGTCACAAAAATAAATGACGTCACAATAATAAATGACGTCACAAAATACATAACGTCACAAAAATAAATGACGTCATAAAATACATAACGTCACAAAAATAAATGACGTCACAAAATACATAACGTTACAAAAATAAATGACGTCACAAAATATTTAACGACACAAAATTAAATGACGTCTCAAAATACATATTTCATAAAATACATAACGTCACAAAAATAAATGACGTCACAAAATACATAACGTCACAAAAATAAATGACGTCACAAAATACATAACGTCACGAAAATAAATTACGTCACAAAATACATAGCGTCACAAAAACAAATGACATCACAAAATACATAACGTCACAAAAATAAATGACGTCACAAAATACATAACGTCACCAAAATAAATGACCTCACAAAAATTAATTACGTCACAAAATACATAACGTCACAAAATATACAACGTCACAAAAATAAATGACGTCACAAAATGCATAACGTCACAAAAATAAATGATGTCATAAAATACATAACGTCACAAAAATAAATGACGTCACAAAAATTTATTACGTCACAAAACTAAATAACGTCACAAAATACATAACGTCACAAAATACATAGCGGCACAAAAATAAATGACGTCACAAAATACATAACGTCACAAAAATAAATGACGTTACAAAATACATAACGTCAAAAAAATAAATGACGTCACAAAATACATAACGTCACAAAAATAAATGACGTCACAAAATACATAACGTCACAAAAATAAATGACGTCACAAAATATTTAATGACACAAAATTAAATGACGTCACAAAATACATATTTCATAAAATACATAACGTCACAAAAATAAATGACGTCACAAAATAAATAACGTCACAAAAATAAATGACGTCTAAAAATACATTACGTCACAAAAATAAATGACGTCACAAAATACATAACGTCACAAAAATAAATGTCGTCACAAAATACATAACGTCACAAAAATAAATGACGTCACAAAATACATAACGTTACAAAAATAAATGACGTCACAAAATATTTAACGACACAAAATTAAATGACGTCTCAAAATACATATTTCATAAAATACATAACGTCACAAAAATAAATGACGTCACAAAAATTAATTACCTCACAAAATTAATTACGTCACAAAATACATAACGTCACAAAAATAAATGATGTCACAAAATAAATAACGTCACAAAAATAAATGACATCACAAAAATTAATTACGTCACAAAATACTTAACGTCACAAAAATAAATGATGTCGAAAAATACATTACGTCACAAAATAAATAAAGTCACAAAAATAAATGACGTCACAAAATTCATAACGTCACAAAAATAAATGACGTCACAAAATACATAACTTCACAAAAATAAATGACGTCACAAAATACATAACGTCACAAAAATAAATGACGTCACAAAATACATAACGTCACAAAAATAAATGACATTACAAAATTCATAACGTCACAAAAATAAATGACGTCACAAAATACATAACTTCACAAAAATAAATGACGTCACAAAATACATAACGTCACAAAAATAAATGACGTCACAAAAATTAATTACGTCACAAATTACATAACGTCACAAAAATAAATGACGTCACAAAATACATAACGTCACAAAATGTATAACGTGACAAAAATAAATGACGTCACAAAATACATAGCTTCACAAAAATAAATTACGTCACAAAATACATAACGTCACAAAAATAAATGACGTCACAAAATACATAACGTCACAAAAAAATGACGTCACAAAATACATAACGTCACAAAAATAAATGACTTCACAAAATACATAGCTTCACAAAAATAAATTACGTCCCAAATACATAACGTCCCAAAAATAAATAACGTCCCAAAATACATAACGTCACAAAAATAAACGACGTCACAAAATACATAACGTCCCAAAATAAATAACGTCAGAAAAATTAATTACGTCACAAAATACATCACGTCACAAAAATAAATGACGTCACAAAATACATAACGTCACAAAAATTAATGACGTCACAAAATACATAGCGTCAAAAAAATAAATGACGTCACAAAAATTAATTACCTCACAAAATTAATGACGTCACAAAATACATAACGTCACAAAAATAAATGATGTCACAAAATACATAACGTCACAAAAATAAATGACATCACAAAAATTAAATACGTCACAAAAGACTTAACGTCACAAAAAAAAATGATGTCACAAAATACATTACGTCACAAAATACATAACGTCACAAAAATTAATGACGTCACAAAATACATAACGTCACAAAAATAAATGTCACAAAATACATAACGTCACAAAAATAAATGACGTCACAAAATACATAACGTCACAAAAATAAATGACGTCACAAAATACATAACGTCACAAAAATTAATGACGTCTAAAAATACATTGCGTCACAAAAATAAATGACGTCACAAAATACATAACGTCACAAAAATAAATGACGTCATAAAATACATAACGTCACAAAATTAAATGACGTCACAAAATACATATTTCATAAAATACATAACGTCACAAAAATACATGACGTCACAAAATACATAACGTCACAAAAATAAATGACGTCACAAAATACATAACGTCACAAAAATAAATGACGTCACAAAAATAAATGACGTCACAAAATACATAACGTCACAAAAATAAATGACGTCACAATAATAAATGACGTCACAAAATACATAACGTCACAAAAATAAATGACGTCATAAAATACATAACGTCACAAAAATAAATGACGTCACAAAATACATAACGTTACAAAAATAAATGACGTCACAAAATATTTAACGACACAAAATTAAATGACGTCTCAAAATACATATTTCATAAAATACATAACGTCACAAAAATAAATGACGTCACAAAATACATAACGTCACAAAAATAAATGACGTCACAAAATACATAACGTCACGAAAATAAATTACGTCACAAAATACATAGCGTCACAAAAACAAATGACATCACAAAATACATAACGTCACAAAAATAAATGACGTCACAAAATACATAACGTCACCAAAATAAATGACCTCACAAAAATTAATTACGTCACAAAATACATAACGTCACAAAATATACAACGTCACAAAAATAAATGACGTCACAAAATGCATAACGTCACAAAAATAAATGATGTCATAAAATACATAACGTCACAAAAATAAATGACGTCACAAAAATTTATTACGTCACAAAACTAAATAACGTCACAAAATACATAACGTCACAAAATACATAGCGGCACAAAAATAAATGACGTCACAAAATACATAACGTCACAAAAATAAATGACGTTACAAAATACATAACGTCAAAAAAATAAATGACGTCACAAAATACATAACGTCACAAAAATAAATGACGTCACAAAATACATAACGTCACAAAAATAAATGACGTCACAAAATATTTAATGACACAAAATTAAATGACGTCACAAAATACATATTTCATAAAATACATAACGTCACAAAAATAAATGACGTCACAAAATAAATAACGTCACAAAAATAAATGACGTCTAAAAATACATTACGTCACAAAAATAAATGACGTCACAAAATACATAACGTCACAAAAATAAATGTCGTCACAAAATACATAACGTCACAAAAATAAATGACGTCACAAAATACATAACGTTACAAAAATAAATGACGTCACAAAATATTTAACGACACAAAATTAAATGACGTCTCAAAATACATATTTCATAAAATACATAACGTCACAAAAATAAATGACGTCACAAAAATTAATTACCTCACAAAATTAATTACGTCACAAAATACATAACGTCACAAAAATAAATGATGTCACAAAATAAATAACGTCACAAAAATAAATGACATCACAAAAATTAATTACGTCACAAAATACTTAACGTCACAAAAATAAATGATGTCGAAAAATACATTACGTCACAAAATAAATAAAGTCACAAAAATAAATGACGTCACAAAATTCATAACGTCACAAAAATAAATGACGTCACAAAATACATAACTTCACAAAAATAAATGACGTCACAAAATACATAACGTCACAAAAATAAATGACGTCACAAAATACATAACGTCACAAAAATAAATGACATTACAAAATTCATAACGTCACAAAAATAAATGACGTCACAAAATACATAACTTCACAAAAATAAATGACGTCACAAAATACATAACGTCACAAAAATAAATGACGTCACAAAAATTAATTACGTCACAAATTACATAACGTCACAAAAATAAATGACGTCACAAAATACATAACGTCACAAAATGTATAACGTGACAAAAATAAATGACGTCACAAAATACATAGCTTCACAAAAATAAATTACGTCACAAAATACATAACGTCACAAAAATAAATGACGTCACAAAATACATAACGTCACAAAAAAATGACGTCACAAAATACATAACGTCACAAAAATAAATGACTTCACAAAATACATAGCTTCACAAAAATAAATTACGTCCCAAATACATAACGTCCCAAAAATAAATAACGTCCCAAAATACATAACGTCACAAAAATAAACGACGTCACAAAATACATAACGTCCCAAAATAAATAACGTCAGAAAAATTAATTACGTCACAAAATACATCACGTCACAAAAATAAATGACGTCACAAAATACATAACGTCACAAAAATTAATGACGTCACAAAATACATAGCGTCAAAAAAATAAATGACGTCACAAAAATTAATTACCTCACAAAATTAATGACGTCACAAAATACATAACGTCACAAAAATAAATGATGTCACAAAATACATAACGTCACAAAAATAAATGACATCACAAAAATTAAATACGTCACAAAAGACTTAACGTCACAAAAAAAAATGATGTCACAAAATACATTACGTCACAAAATACATAACGTCACAAAAATTAATGACGTCACAAAATACATAACGTCACAAAAATAAATGTCACAAAATACATAACGTCACAAAAATAAATGACGTCACAAAATACATAACGTCACAAAAATAAATGACGTCACAAAATACATAACGTCACAAAAATTAATGACGTCTAAAAATACATTGCGTCACAAAAATAAATGACGTCACAAAATACATAACGTCACAAAAATAAATGACGTCATAAAATACATAACGTCACAAAAATAAATGACGTCACAAAATACATAACGTCACAGAATACATAACGTCACAAAAATAAATGACGTTACAAAATACATAACGTCACAAAAATAAATGACGTCACAACAATTAATTACGTCACAAAATACATAACGTCACAAAAATAAATGACGTTACAAAATACATAACGCCACAAACATTAATGACGTCACAAAATACAACACGTCACAAAATACATAACGTCACAAAAATAAATGACGTTACAAAAATTAATTACGTCACAAAATACATAACGTCACAAAAATAAATGACGTCACAAAATACATAACGTCACAAAATACATAACGTCACAAAAATAAATGACGTCACAAAATACATAACGTCCAAAAAATAAATAACGTCACAAAATACATAACGTCACAAAAATAAATGACGTCACAAAATATTTAATGACATAAAATTAAATGACGTCACAGAATACATAACGTCACAAAAATAAATGACGTCACAAAATACATAACGTCACAAAAATAAATGACGTCACAAAATACATAACGTCACAAAAATAAATGACGTCACAAAAATAAATGACGTCACAAAATACAAAACGACACAAAAATTAATGACGTCACAAAATACATAACGTCACAAATAACATAACGTCAAAAAATAAATGACGTCACAAAATACATAACGTCACAAAAATAAATGACGTCACAAAATACATAACGTCACAAAAATAAATGACGTCATAAAATACATAACGTCACAAAAATAAATGACGTCACAAAAATTCCTTACGTCACAAAAATAAATAACGTCACAAAATACATAACGTAACAAAATACATAACGGCACAAAAATAAATGACGTCACAAAATACATAACGTCACAAAAATAAATGACGTCACAAAATACATAACGTCAAAAAAATAAATGACGTCACAAAATACATAACGTCACAAAAATAAATGACGTCACAAAATACATAACGTCACAAAAATAAATGACGTCACAAAATACATAACGTTACAAAAATAAATGACGTCACAAAATATTTAACGACACAAAATTAAATGACGTCTCAAAATACATATTTCATAAAATACATAACGTCACAAAAATAAATGACGTCACAAAATACATAACGTCACAAAATACATAACGTCACAAAAATAAATGACGTCACAAAATACATAACGTCCAAAAAATAAATAACGTCACAAAATACATAACGTCACAAAAATAAATGACGTCACAAAATATTTAATGACATAAAATTAAATGACGTCACAAAATACATAACGTCACAAAAATAAATGACGTCACAAAATACATAACGTCACAAAAATAAATGACGTCACAAAATACATAACGTCACAAAAATAAATGACGTCACAAAAATAAATGACGTCACAAAATACAAAACGACACAAAAATTAATGACGTCACAAAATACATAACGTCACAAATAACATAACGTCAAAAAATAAATGACGTCACAAAATACATAACGTCACAAAAATAAATGACGTCACAAAATACATAACGTCACAAAAATAAATGACGTCATAAAATACATAACGTCACAAAAATAAATGACGTCACAAAAATTCCTTACGTCACAAAAATAAATAACGTCACAAAATACATAACGTAACAAAATACATAACGGCACAAAAATAAATGACGTCACAAAATACATAACGTCACAAAAATAAATGACGTCACAAAATACATAACGTCAAAAAAATAAATGACGTCACAAAATACATAACGTCACAAAAATAAATGACGTCACAAAATACATAACGTCACAAAAATAAATGACGTCACAAAATACATAACGTTACAAAAATAAATGACGTCACAAAATATTTAACGACACAAAATTAAATGACGTCTCAAAATACATATTTCATAAAATACATAACGTCACAAAAATAAATGACGTCACAAAAATTTATTACGTCACAAAACTAAATAACGTCACAAAATACATAACGTCACAAAATACATAGCGGCACAAAAATAAATGACGTCACAAAATACATAACGTCACAAAAATAAATGACGTTACAAAATACATAACGTCAAAAAAATAAATGACGTCACAAAATACATAACGTCACAAAAATAAATGACGTCACAAAATACATAACGTCACAAAAATAAATGACGTCACAATAATAAATGACGTCACAAAATACATAACATCAAAAAAATAAATGACGTCACAAAATACATAACGTTACAAAAATAAATGACGTCACATAATACATAAAGTCACAAAAATAAATGACGTCAAAAAATACATAACGTCACAAAAATAAATGACGTCACAAAATTAATTACGTCACAAAACACATAACGTCACAAAAATAAATGACGTCACAAAATATTTAACGACACAAAATTAAATGACGTCACAAAATACATTTTTCATAAAATACATAACGTCACAAAAATAAATGACGTCACAAAATACATAACGTCAAAAAATTAATGACGTCACAATAATAAATGACGTCACAAAATACATAACGTCACAGAAATAAATGACGTCACAAAATACATAACGTCACAAAAATAAATGACGTCACAAAAAGTAATGACGTCACAAAATACATAACGTCACAAAAATAAATGACGTCACAAAATACATAACGTCACAAAAATAAATGACGTCACAAAATACATAACGTCACAAAATTAATGACGTCACAATAATAAATGACGTCACAAAATACATAACGTCACAAAAATAAATGACGTCACAAAATACATAACGTCACAAAAATAAATGACGTCACAAAATACATAACGTCACAAAAATAAATGACGTCACAAAATACATAACGTCACAAAAATAAATGACGTCACAAAAAGTAATGACGTCATAAAATACATAACGTCACAAAAATAAATGACGTCACAAAATACATAACGTCACAAAAATAAATGACGTCACAAAAATTAATTACGTCACAAAATACATAACGTCACAAAAATAAATGACGTCACAAAATACATAACGTCACAAAATACATAAAGTCACAAAAATAAATAACGTCACAAAATACATAACGTCAAAAAAATAAATGACGTCACAAAATACATAACGTCACAAAAAATAAATGACGTCACAAAATGCATAACGTCACAAAAATAAATGACGTCACAAAAATAAATGACGTCACAAAATACATAACGTCACAAAAATAAATGACGTCACAATAATAAATGACGTCACAAAATACATAACGTCACAAAAATAAATGACGTCATAAAATACATAACGTCACAAAATTAAATGACGTCACAAAATACATATTTCATAAAATACATAACGTCACAAAAATACATGACGTCACAAAATACATAACGTCACAAAAATAAATGACGTCACAAAATACATAACGTCACAAAAATAAATGACGTCACAAAAAGTAATGACGTCACAAAATACATAACGTCACAAAAATAAATGACGTCACAAAATACATAACGTCACAAAAATAAATGACGTCACAAAAATTAATTACGTCACAAAATATATAACGTCACAAAAATAAATGACGTCACAAAATACATAACGTCACAAAATACATAACGTCACAAAAATAAATAACGTCACAAAATACATAACATCAAAAAAATAAATGACGTCACAAAATACATAACGTCACAAAAAATAAATGACGTCACAAAATACATAACGTCACAAAAATAAATGACGTCACAAAAATTAATTACGTCACAAAATATATAACGTCACAAAAATAAATGACGTCACAAAATACATAACGTCACAAAATACATAACGTCACAAAAATAAATAACGTCACAAAATACATAACGTCAAAAAAATAAATGACGTCACAAAATACATAACGTCACAAAAATAAATGACGTCATAAAATACATAACGTCACAAAATTAAATGACGTCACAAAATACATATTTCATAAAATACATAACGTCACAAAAATACATGACGTCACAAAATACATAACGTCACAAAAATAAATGACGTCACAAAATACATAACGTCACAAAAATAAATGACGTCACAAAAATAAATGACGTCACAAAATACATAACGTCACAAAAATAAATGACGTCACAATAATAAATGACGTCACAAAATACATAACGTCACAAAAATAAATGACGTCATAAAATACATAACGTCACAAAAATAAATGACGTCACAAAATACATAACGTTACAAAAATAAATGACGTCACAAAATATTTAACGACACAAAATTAAATGACGTCTCAAAATACATATTTCATAAAATACATAACGTCACAAAAATAAATGACGTCACAAAATACATAACGTCACAAAAATAAATGACGTCACAAAATACATAACGTCACGAAAATAAATTACGTCACAAAATACATAGCGTCACAAAAACAAATGACATCACAAAATACATAACGTCACAAAAATAAATGACGTCACAAAATACATAACGTCACCAAAATAAATGACCTCACAAAAATTAATTACGTCACAAAATACATAACGTCACAAAATATATAACGTCACAAAAATAAATGACGTCACAAAATGCATAACGTCACAAAAATAAATGATGTCATAAAATACATAACGTCACAAAAATAAATGACGTCACAAAAATTTATTACGTCACAAAACTAAATAACGTCACAAAATACATAACGTCACAAAATACATAGCGGCACAAAAATAAATGACGTCACAAAATACATAACGTCACAAAAATAAATGACGTTACAAAATACATAACGTCAAAAAAATAAATGACGTCACAAAATACATAACGTCACAAAAATAAATGACGTCACAAAATACATAACGTCACAAAAATAAATGACGTCACAATAATAAATGACGTCACAAAATACATAACGTCAAAAAAATAAATGACGTCACAAAATACATAACGTTACAAAAATAAATGACGTCACATAATACATAAAGTCACAAAAATAAATGACGTCACAAAATACATAACGTCACAAAAAAATGACGTCACAAAACACATAACGTCACAAAAATAAATGACGTCAAAAAATACATAACGTCACAAAAATAAATGACGTCACAAAATTAATTACGTCACAAAACACATAACGTCACAAAAATAAATGACGTCACAAAATATTTAACGACACAAAATTAAATGACGTCACAAAATACATATTTCATAAAATACATAACGTCACAAAAATAAATGACGTCACAAAATACATAACGTCACAAAAATAAATGACGTCACAAAATACATAACGTCACAAAAATAAATGACGTCACAAAATACATAACGTCACAAAAATAAATGACGTCACAAAATACATAACGTCACAAAAATAAATGACGTCACAAAATACATAACGTCACAAAATTAATGACGTCACAATAATAAATGACGTCACAAAATACATAACGTCACAAAAATAAATGACGTCACAAAATACATAACGTCACAAAAATAAATGACGTCACAAAATACATAACGTCACAAAAATAAATGACGTCACAAAATACATAACGTCACAAAAATAAATGACGTCACAAAAAGTAATGACGTCATAAAATACATAACGTCACAAAAATAAATGACGTCACAAAATACATAACGTCACAAAAATAAATGACGTCACAAAAATTAATTACGTCACAAAATACATAACGTCACAAAAATAAATGACGTCACAAAATACATAACGTCACAAAATACATAACGTCACAAAAATAAATAACGTCACAAAATACATAACGTCAAAAAAATAAATGACGTCACAAAATACATAACGTCACAAAAAATAAATGACGTCACAAAATGCATAACGTCACAAAAATAAATGATGTCACAAAATACATAACGTCACAAAAATAAATGACGTCATAAAATACATAACGTCACAAAAATAAATGACGTCACAAAATACATAACGTCACAAAAATTAATGACGTCTAAAAATACATTGCGTCACAAAAATAAATGACGTCACAAAATACATAACGTCACAAAAATAAATGACGTCATAAAATACATAACGTCACAAAAATAAATGACGTCACAAAATACATAACGTCACAGAATACATAACGTCACAAAAATAAATGACGTTACAAAATACATAACGTCACAAAAATAAATGACGTCACAACAATTAATTACGTCACAAAATACATAACGTCACAAAAATAAATGACGTTACAAAATACATAACGCCACAAACATTAATGACGTCACAAAATACAACACGTCACAAAATACATAACGTCAAAAAAATAAATGACGTTACAAAAATTAATTACGTCACAAAATACATAACGTCACAAAAATAAATGACGTCACAAAATACATAACGTCACAAAATACATAACGTCACAAAAATAAATGACGTCACAAAATACATAACGTCCAAAAAATAAATAACGTCACAAAATACATAACGTCACAAAAATAAATGACGTCACAAAATATTTAATGACACAAAATTAAATGACGTCACAAAATACATAACGTCACAAAAATAAATGACGTCACAAAATACATAACGTCACAAAAATAAATGACGTCACAAAATACATAACGTCACAAAAATAAATGACGTCACAAAAATAAATGACGTCACAAAATACAAAACGACACAACAATTAATGACGTCACAAAATACATAACGTCACAAATAACATAACGTCAAAAAATAAATGACGTCACAAAATACATAACGTCACAAAAATAAATGACGTCACAAAATACATAACGTCACAAAAATAAATGACGTCATAAAATACATAACGTCACAAAAATAAATGACGTCACAAAAATTCCTTACGTCACAAAAATAAATAACGTCACAAAATACATAACGTAACAAAATACATAACGGCACAAAAATAAATGACGTCACAAAATACATAACGTCACAAAAATAAATGACGTCACAAAATACATAACGTCAAAAAAATAAATGACGTCACAAAATACATAACGTCACAAAAATAAATGACGTCACAAAATACATAACGTCACAAAAATAAATGACGTCACAAAATACATAACGTTACAAAAATAAATGACGTCACAAAATATTTAACGACACAAAATTAAATGACGTCTCAAAATACATATTTCATAAAATACATAACGTCACAAAAATAAATGACGTCACAAAAATTTATTACGTCACAAAACTAAATAACGTCACAAAATACATAACGTCACAAAATACATAGCGGCACAAAAATAAATGATGTCACAAAATACATAACGTCACAAAAATAAATGACGTTACAAAATACATAACGTCAAAAAAATAAATGACGTCACAAAATACATAACGTCACAAAAATAAATGACGTCACAAAATACATAACGTCACAAAAATAAATGACGTCACAATAATAAATGACGTCACAAAATACATAACATCAAAAAAATAAATGACGTCACAAAATACATAACGTTACAAAAATAAATGACGTCACATAATACATAAAGTCACAAAAATAAATGACGTCAAAAAATACATAACGTCACAAAAATAAATGACGTCACAAAATTAATTACGTCACAAAACACATAACGTCACAAAAATAAATGACGTCACAAAATATTTAACGAAACAAAATTAAATGACGTCACAAAATACATTTTTCATAAAATACATAACGTCACAAAAATAAATGACGTCACAAAATACATAACGTCAAAAAATTAATGACGTCACAATAATAAATGACGTCACAAAATACATAACGTCACAGAAATAAATGACGTCACAAAATACATAACGTCACAAAAATAAATGACGTCACAAAAAGTAATGACGTCACAAAATACATAACGTCACAAAAATAAATGACGTCACAAAATACATAACGTCACAAAAATAAATGACGTCACAAAATACATAACGTCACAAAATTAATGACGTCACAATAATAAATGACGTCACAAAATACATAACGTCACAAAAATAAATGACGTCACAAAATACATAACGTCACAAAAATAAATGACGTCACAAAATACATAACGTCACAAAAATAAATGACGTCACAAAATACATAACGTCACAAAAATAAATGACGTCACAAAAAGTAATGACGTCATAAAATACATAACGTCACAAAAATAAATGACGTCACAAAATACATAACGTCACAAAAATAAATGACGTCACAAAAATTAATTACGTCACAAAATACATAACGTCACAAAAATAAATGACGTCACAAAATACATAACGTCACAAAATACATAAAGTCACAAAAATAAATAACGTCACAAAATACAAAACGACACAAAAATTAATGACGTCACAAAATACATAACGTCACAAATAACATAACGTCAAAAAATAAATGACGTCACAAAATACATAACGTCACAAAAATAAATGACGTCACAAAATACATAACGTCACAAAAATAAATGACGTCATAAAATACATAACGTCACAAAAATAAATGACGTCACAAAAATTCCTTACGTCACAAAAATAAATAACGTCACAAAATACATAACGTAACAAAATACATAACGGCACAAAAATAAATGACGTCACAAAATACATAACGTCACAAAAATAAATGACGTCACAAAATACATAACGTCAAAAAAATAAATGACGTCACAAAATACATAACGTCACAAAAATAAATGACGTCACAAAATACATAACGTCACAAAAATAAATGACGTCACAAAATACATAACGTTACAAAAATAAATGACGTCACAAAATATTTAACGACACAAAATTAAATGACGTCTCAAAATACATATTTCATAAAATACATAACGTCACAAAAATAAATGACGTCACAAAAATTTATTACGTCACAAAACTAAATAACGTCACAAAATACATAACGTCACAAAATACATAGCGGCACAAAAATAAATGACGTCACAAAATACATAACGTCACAAAAATAAATGACGTTACAAAATACATAACGTCAAAAAAATAAATGACGTCACAAAATACATAACGTCACAAAAATAAATGACGTCACAAAATACATAACGTCACAAAAATAAATGACGTCACAATAATAAATGACGTCACAAAATACATAACATCAAAAAAATAAATGACGTCACAAAATACATAACGTTACAAAAATAAATGACGTCACATAATACATAAAGTCACAAAAATAAATGACGTCAAAAAATACATAACGTCACAAAAATAAATGACGTCACAAAATTAATTACGTCACAAAACACATAACGTCACAAAAATAAATGACGTCACAAAATATTTAACGACACAAAATTAAATGACGTCACAAAATACATTTTTCATAAAATACATAACGTCACAAAAATAAATGACGTCACAAAATACATAACGTCAAAAAATTAATGACGTCACAATAATAAATGACGTCACAAAATACATAACGTCACAGAAATAAATGACGTCACAAAATACATAACGTCACAAAAATAAATGACGTCACAAAAAGTAATGACGTCACAAAATACATAACGTCACAAAAATAAATGACGTCACAAAATACATAACGTCACAAAAATAAATGACGTCACAAAATACATAACGTCACAAAATTAATGACGTCACAATAATAAATGACGTCACAAAATACATAACGTCACAAAAATAAATGACGTCACAAAATACATAACGTCACAAAAATAAATGACGTCACAAAATACATAACGTCACAAAAATAAATGACGTCACAAAATACATAACGTCACAAAAATAAATGACGTCACAAAAAGTAATGACGTCATAAAATACATAACGTCACAAAAATAAATGACGTCACAAAATACATAACGTCACAAAAATAAATGACGTCACAAAAATTAATTACGTCACAAAATACATAACGTCACAAAAATAAATGACGTCACAAAATACATAACGTCACAAAATACATAAAGTCACAAAAATAAATAACGTCACAAAATACATAACGTCAAAAAAATAAATGACGTCACAAAATACATAACGTCACAAAAAATAAATGACGTCACAAAATGCATAACGTCACAAAAATAAATGACGTCACAAAAATAAATGACGTCACAAAATACATAACGTCACAAAAATAAATGACGTCACAATAATAAATGACGTCACAAAATACATAACGTCACAAAAATAAATGACGTCATAAAATACATAACGTCACAAAATTAAATGACGTCACAAAATACATATTTCATAAAATACATAACGTCACAAAAATACATGACGTCACAAAATACATAACGTCACAAAAATAAATGACGTCACAAAATACATAACGTCACAAAAATAAATGACGTCACAAAAAGTAATGACGTCACAAAATACATAACGTCACAAAAATAAATGACGTCACAAAATACATAACGTCACAAAAATAAATGACGTCACAAAAATTAATTACGTCACAAAATATATAACGTCACAAAAATAAATGACGTCACAAAATACATAACGTCAAAAAAATAAATGACGTCACAAAATACATAACGTCACAAAAAATAAATGACGTCACAAAATACATAACGTCACAAAAATAAATGACGTCACAAAAATTAATTACGTCACAAAATATATAACGTCACAAAAATAAATGACGTCACAAAATACATAACGTCACAAAATACATAACGTCACAAAAATAAATAACGTCACAAAATACATAACGTCAAAAAAATAAATGACGTCACAAAATACATAACGTCACAAAAATAAATGACGTCATAAAATACATAACGTCACAAAATTAAATGACGTCACAAAATACATATTTCATAAAATACATAACGTCACAAAAATACATGACGTCACAAAATACATAACGTCACAAAAATAAATGACGTCACAAAATACATAACGTCACAAAAATAAATGACGTCACAAAAATAAATGACGTCACAAAATACATAACGTCACAAAAATAAATGACGTCACAATAATAAATGACGTCACAAAATACATAACGTCACAAAAATAAATGACGTCATAAAATACATAACGTCACAAAAATAAATGACGTCACAAAATACATAACGTTACAAAAATAAATGACGTCACAAAATATTTAACGACACAAAATTAAATGACGTCTCAAAATACATATTTCATAAAATACATAACGTCACAAAAATAAATGACGTCACAAAATACATAACGTCACAAAAATAAATGACGTCACAAAATACATAACGTCACGAAAATAAATTACGTCACAAAATACATAGCGTCACAAAAACAAATGACATCACAAAATACATAACGTCACAAAAATAAATGACGTCACAAAATACATAACGTCACCAAAATAAATGACCTCACAAAAATTAATTACGTCACAAAATACATAACGTCACAAAATATATAACGTCACAAAAATAAATGACGTCACAAAATGCATAACGTCACAAAAATAAATGATGTCATAAAATACATAACGTCACAAAAATAAATGACGTCACAAAAATTTATTACGTCACAAAACTAAATAACGTCACAAAATACATAACGTCACAAAATACATAGCGGCACAAAAATAAATGACGTCACAAAATACATAACGTCACAAAAATAAATGACGTTACAAAATACATAACGTCAAAAAAATAAATGACGTCACAAAATACATAACGTCACAAAAATAAATGACGTCACAAAATACATAACGTCACAAAAATAAATGACGTCACAATAATAAATGACGTCACAAAATACATAACGTCACAAAAATAAATGACGTCATAAAATACATAACGTCACAAAATTAAATGACGTCACAAAATACATATTTCATAAAATACATAACGTCACAAAAATAAATGACGTCACAAAATACATAACGTCACAAAAATAAATGACGTCACAAAATACATAACGTCACAAAAATAAATGACGTCACAAAATACATAACGTCACAAAAATAAATGACGTCACAATAATAAATGACGTCACAAAATACATAACGTCAAAAAAATAAATGACGTCACAAAATACATAACGTTACAAAAATAAATGACGTCACATAATACATAAAGTCACAAAAATAAATGACGTCACAAAATACATAACGTCACAAAAAAATGACGTCACAAAACACATAACGTCACAAAAATAAATGACGTCAAAAAATACATAACGTCACAAAAATAAATGACGTCAAAAAATTAATTACGTCACAAAACACATAACGTCACAAAAATAAATGACGTCACAAAATATTTAACGACACAAAATTAAATGACGTCACAAAATACATATTTCATAAAATACATAACGTCACAAAAATAAATGACGTCACAAAATACATAACGTCACAAAAATAAATGACGTCACAAAATACATAACGTCACAAAAATAAATGACGTCACAAAATACATAACGTCACAAAAATAAATGACGTCACAAAATACATAACGTCACAAAAATAAATGACGTCACAAAATACATAACGTCACAAAATTAATGACGTCACAATAATAAATGACGTCACAAAATACATAACGTCACAAAAATAAATGACGTCACAAAATACATAACGTCACAAAAATAAATGACGTCACAAAATACATAACGTCACAAAAATAAATGACGTCACAAAATACATAACGTCACAAAAATAAATGACGTCACAAAAAGTAATGACGTCATAAAATACATAACGTCACAAAAATAAATGACGTCACAAAATACATAACGTCACAAAAATAAATGACGTCACAAAAATTAATTACGTCACAAAATACATAACGTCACAAAAATAAATGACGTCACAAAATACATAACGTCACAAAATACATAACGTCACAAAAATAAATAACTTCACAAAATACATAACGTCAAAAAAATAAATGACGTCACAAAATACATAACGTCACAAAAAATAAATGACGTCACAAAATGCATAACGTCACAAAAATAAATGATGTCACAAAATACATAACGTCACAAAAATAAATGACGTCATAAAATACATAACGTCACAAAATTAAATGACGTCACAAAATACATATTTCATAAAATACATAACGTCACAAAAATAAATGACGTCACAAAATACATAACGTCACAAAAATAAATGACGTCACAAAATACATAACGTCACAAAAATAAATGACGTCACAAAATACATAAAGTCACAAAAATAAATGACGTCACAATAATAAATGACGTCACAAAATACATAACGTCACAAAAATAAATGACGTCACAAAATATATAACGTCACAAAAATAAATGACGTCACAAAATACATAACGTCACAAAAATAAATGACGTCACAAAATACATAGCGTCACAAAAATAAATGACGTCACAAAAAGTAATGACGTCACAAAATACATAACGTCACAAAAATAAATGACGTCACAAAATACATAACGTCACAAAAATAAATGACGTCACAAAATACATAACGTCACAAAAATAAATGACGTCACAAAAATTAATTACGTCACAAAATACATAACGTCACAAAAATTAATGACGTCACAAAATACATAACGTCACAAAATACATAACGTCACAAAAATAAATGACGTCACAAAATTAATTACGTCACAAAACACATAACGTCACAAAAATTAATGACGTCACAAAATATTTAACGACACAAAATTAAATGACGTCACAAAATACATATTTCATAAAATACATAACGTCACAAAAATAAATGACGTCACAAAATACATAACGTCACAAAAATAAATGACGTCACAAAATACATAACGTCACAAAAATAAATGACGTCACAAAATACATAACGTCAAAAAAATAAATGACGTCACAAAATACATAACGTCACAAAAATAAATGACGTCACAAAATACATAACGTCACAAAAATAAATGACGTCACAAAATACATAACGTCACAAAAATAAATGACGTCACAAAAATTAATTACGTCACAAATTACATAACGTCACAAAAATAAATGACGTTACAAAATACATAACGTCACAAATATATAACGTCACAAAAATAAATGACGTCACAAAATACATACCTTCACAAAAATAAATTACGTCACAAAATACATAACGTCACAAAAATAAATGACGTCACAAAATACATAACGTCACAAAAATAAATGACGTCACAAAAATTAATTACCTCACAAAATTAATTACGTCACAAAATACATAACGTCACAAAAATAAATGATGTCACAAAATAAATAACGTCACAAAAATAAATGACATCACAAAAATTAATTACGTCACAAAATACTTAACGTCACAAAAATAAATGATGTCGAAAAATACATTACGTCACAAAATAAATAAAGTCACAAAAATAAATGACGTCACAAAATTCATAACGTCACAAAAATAAATGACATCACAAAATACATAACTTCACAAAAATAAATGACGTCACAAAATACATAACGTCACAAAAATAAATGACGTCAAAAAATACATAACGTCACAAAAATAAATGACATTACAAAATTCATAACGTCACAAAAATAAATGACGTCACAAAATACATAACTTCACAAAAATAAATGACGTCACAAAATACATAACGTCACAAAAATAAATGACGTCACAAAAATTAATTACGTCACAAATTACATAACGTCACAAAAATAAATGACGTCACAAAATACATAACGTCACAAAATATATAACGTGAAAAAAATAAATGACGTCACAAAATACATAGCTTCACAAAAATAAATTACGTCACAAAATACATAACGTCACAAAAATAAATGACGTCACAAAATACATAACGTCACAAAAAATGACGTCACAAAATACATAACGTCACAAAAATAAATGACGTCACAAAATACATAGCTTCACAAAAATAAATTACGTCCCAAATACATAACGTCCCAAAAATAAATAACGTCACAAAATACATAACGTCACAAAAATAAACGACGTCACAAAATACATAACGTCCCAAAATAAATAACGTCAGAAAAATTAATTACGTCACAAAATACATCACGTCACAAAAATTTATTACGTCACAAAAATAAATAACGTCACAAAATACATAACGTCACAAAATACATAACGGCACAAAAATAAATGAAGTCACAAAATATATAACGTCACAAAATAAATGACGTCACAAAATACATAACGTCAAAAAAATAAATGACTTCACAAAATACATAACGTCACAAAAATAAATGACGTCACAAAATACATAACGTCACAAAAATAAATGACGTCACAATAATAAATGACGTCACAAAATACATAACGTCACAAAAATAAATGACGTCACAAAATACATAACGTTACAAAAATAAATGACGTCACAAAATACATAACGTCACAAAAATAAATGACGTCACAAAATACATAACGTCACAAAAAAATGACGTCACAAAATACATAACGTCACAAAAATAAATGACGTCACAAAATACATAACGTCACAAAAATAAATGACGTCACAAAATATTTAATGACACAAAATTAAATGACGTCACAAAATACATATTTCATAAAATACATAACGTCACAAAAATAAATGACGTCACAAAATAAATAACGTCACAAAATAAATGACGTCTAAAAATACATTACGTCACAAAAATAAATGACGTCACAAAATACATAACGTCACAAAAATAAATGACGTCACAAAATACATAACGTCACAAAAATAAATGACGTCACAAAATACATAACGTCACAAAAATAAATGACGTCACAAAAATAAATGACGTCACAAAAATAAATGACGTCACAAAATACAAAACGACACAAAAATTAATGACGTCACAAAATACATAACGTCACAAATAACATAACGTCAAAAAATAAATGACGTCACAAAATACATAACGTCACAAAAATAAATGACGTCACAAAATACATAACGTCACAAAAATAAATGACGTCATAAAATACATAACGTCACAAAAATAAATGACGTCACAAAAATTCCTTACGTCACAAAAATAAATAACGTCACAAAATACATAACGTAACAAAATACATAACGGCACAAAAATAAATGACGTCACAAAATACATAACGTCACAAAAATAAATGACGTCACAAAATACATAACGTCAAAAAAAAAATGACGTCACAAAATACATAACGTCACAAAAAAAAATGACGTCACAAAATACATAACGTCACAAAAATAAATGACGTCACAAAATACATAACATTACAAAAATAAATGACGTCACAAAATATTTAACGACACAAAATTAAATGACGTCTCAAAATACATATTTCATAAAATACATAACGTCACAAAAATAAATGACGTCACAAAAATTAATTACGTCACAAATTACATAACGTCACAAAAATAAATGACGTCACAAAATACATAGCGTCACAAATATATAACGTCACAAAAATAAATGACGTCACAAAATACATACCTTCACAAAAATAAATTACGTCACAAAATACATAACGTCACAAAAATAAATGACGTCACAAAATACATAACGTCACAAAATACATAACGTCACAAAATAAATGACGTCACAAAATACATAACGTCACAAAAATAAATGACGTCACAAAATACATAACGTCACAAAAATAAATGACGTCACAAAAATTAATTACCTCACAAAATTAATTACGTCACAAAATACATAACGTCACAAAAATAAATGATGTCACAAAATAAATAACGTCACAAAAATAAATGACATCACAAAAATTAATTACGTCACAAAATACTTAACGTCACAAAAATAAATGATGTCGAAAAATACATTACGTCACAAAATAAATAAAGTCACAAAAATAAATGACGTCACAAAATTCATAACGTCACAAAAATAAATGACGTCACAAAATACATAACTTCACAAAAATAAATGACGTCACAAAATACATAACGTCACAAAAATAAATGACGTCACAAAATACATAACGTCACAAAAATAAATGACATTACAAAATTCATAACGTCACAAAAATAAATGACGTCACAAAATACATAACTTCACAAAAATAAATGACTTCACAAAATACATAACGTCACAAAAATAAATGACGTCACAAAAATTAATTACGTCACAAATTACATAACGTCACAAAAATAAATGACGTCACAAAATACATAACGTCACAAAATATATAACGTGACAAAAATAAATGACGTCACAAAATACATAGCTTCACAAAAATAAATGACGTCACAAAATACATAACGTCACAAAAATAAATGACGTCACAAAATACATAACGTCACAAAAAAATGACGTCACAAAATACATAACGTCACAAAAATAAATGACTTCACAAAATACATAGCTTCACAAAAATAAATTACGTCCCAAATACATAACGTCCCAAAAATAAATAACGTCACAAAATACATAACGTCACAAAAATAAACGACGTCACAAAATACATAACGTCCCAAAATAAATAACGTCAGAAAAATTAATTACGTCACAAAATACATCACGTCACAAAAATAAATGACGTCACAAAATACATAACGTCACAAAAATTAATGACGTCACAAAATACATAGCGTCAAAAAAATAAATGACGTCACAAAAATTAATTTCCTCACAAAATTAATGACGTCACAAAATACATAACGTCACAAAAATAAATGATGTCACAAAATACATAACGTCACAAAAATAAATGACATCACAAAAATTAAATACGTCACAAAAGACTTAACGTCACAAAAATAAATGATGTCACAAAATACATTACGTCACAAAATACATAACGTCACAAAAATTAATGACGTCACAAAATACATAACGTCACAAAAATAAATGTCACAAAATACATAACGTCACAAAAATAAATGACGTCACAAAATACATAACGTCACAAAAATAAATGACGTCACAAAATACATAACGTCACAAAAATAAATGACGTCTAAAAATACATTGCGTCACAAAAATAAATGACGTCACAAAATACATAACGTCACAAAAATAAATGACGTCATAAAATACATAACGTCACAAAAATAAATGACGTCACAAAATACATAACGTCACAGAATACATAACGTCACAAAAATAAATGACGTTACAAAATACATAACGTCACAAAAATAAATGACGTCACAACAATTAATTACGTCACAAAATACATAACGTCACAAAAATAAATGACGTTACAAAATACATAACGCCACAAACATTAATGACGTCACAAAATACAACACGTCACAAAATACATAACGTCACAAAAATAAATGACGTTACAAAAATTAATTACGTCACAAAATACATAACGTCACAAAAATAAATGACGTCACAAAATACATTACGTCACAAAATACATAACGTCACAAAAATAAATGACGTCACAAAATACATAACGTCCAAAAAATAAATAACGTCACAAAATACATAACGTCACAAAAATAAATGACGTCACAAAATATTTAATGACACAAAATTAAATGACGTCACAAAATACATATTTCATAAAATACATAACGTCACAAAAATAAATGACGTCACAAAATAAATAACGTCACAAAAATAAATGACGTCTAATAATACATTGCGTCACAAAAATAAATGACGTCACAAAATACATAACGTCACAAAAATAAATGACGTCAAAAATACATAACGTCACAAAAATAAATGACGTCACAAAAATTTATTACGTCACAAAAATAAATAACTTCACAAAATACATAACGTCACAAAATACATAACGGCACAAAAATAAATGAAGTCACAAAATATATAACGTCACAAAATAAATGACGTCACAAAATACATAACGTCAAAAAAATAAATGACTTCACAAAATACATAACGTCACAAAAATAAATGACGTCACAAAATACATAACGTCACAAAAATAAATGACGTCACAATAATAAATGACGTCACAAAATACATAACGTCACAAAAATAAATGACGTCACAAAATACATAACGTCACAAAAATAAATGACGTCACAAAATATTTAATGACACAAAATTAAATGACGTCACAAAATACATATTTCATAAAATACATAACGTCACAAAAATAAATGACGTCACAAAATACATAACGTCACAAAAATAAATGACGTCACAAAATACATAACGTCACAAAAATAAATGACGTCACAAAATACATAACGTCACAAAAATAAATGACGTCACAAAAATAAATGACGTCACAAAATACAAAACGACACAAAAATTAATGACGTCACAAAATACATAACGTCACAAATAACATAACGTCAAAAAATAAATGACGTCACAAAATACATAACGTCACAAAAATAAATGACGTCACAAAATACATAACGTCACAAAAATAAATGACGTCATAAAATACATAACGTCACAAAAATAAATGACGTCACAAAATACATAACGTCAAAAAAATAAATGACGTCACAAAATACATAACGTCACAAAAATAAATGACGTCACAAAATACATAACGTCACAAAAATAAATGACGTCACAAAATACATAACGTTACAAAAATAAATGACGTCACAAAATATTTAACGACACAAAATTAAATGACGTCTCAAAATACATATTTCATAAAATACATAACGTCACAAAAATAAATGACGTCACAAAATACATAACGTCACAAAAATAAATGACGTCACAAAATACATAACGTCACAAAATTAATGACGTCACAATAATAAATGACGTCACAAAATACATAACGTCACAAAAATAAATGACGTCACAAAATACATAACGTCACAAAAATAAATGACGTCACAAAATACATAACGTCACAAAAATAAATGACGTCACAAAATACATAACGTCACAAAAATAAATGACGTCACAAAAAGTAATGACGTCATAAAATACATAACGTCACAAAAATAAATGACGTCACAAAATACATAACGTCACAAAAATAAATGACGTCACAAAAATTAATTACGTCACAAAATACATAACGTCACAAAAATAAATGACGTCACAAAATACATAACGTCACAAAATACATAAAGTCACAAAAATAAATAACGTCACAAAATACATAACGTCAAAAAAATAAATGACGTCACAAAATACATAACGTCACAAAAAATAAATGACGTCACAAAATGCATAACGTCACAAAAATAAATGACGTCACAAAAATAAATGACGTCACAAAATACATAACGTCACAAAAATAAATGACGTCACAATAATAAATGACGTCACAAAATACATAACGTCACAAAAATAAATGACGTCATAAAATACATAACGTCACAAAATTAAATGACGTCACAAAATACATATTTCATAAAATACATAACGTCACAAAAATACATGACGTCACAAAATACATAACGTCACAAAAATAAATGACGTCACAAAATACATAACGTCACAAAAATAAATGACGTCACAAAAAGTAATGACGTCACAAAATACATAACGTCACAAAAATAAATGACGTCACAAAATACATAACGTCACAAAAATAAATGACGTCACAAAAATTAATTACGTCACAAAATATATAACGTCACAAAAATAAATGACGTCACAAAATACATAACGTCAAAAAAATAAATGACGTCACAAAATACATAACGTCACAAAAAATAAATGACGTCACAAAATACATAACGTCACAAAAATAAATGACGTCACAAAAATTAATTACGTCACAAAATATATAACGTCACAAAAATAAATGACGTCACAAAATACATAACGTCACAAAATACATAACGTCACAAAAATAAATAACGTCACAAAATACATAACGTCAAAAAAATAAATGACGTCACAAAATACATAACGTCACAAAAATAAATGACGTCATAAAATACATAACGTCACAAAATTAAATGACGTCACAAAATACATATTTCATAAAATACATAACGTCACAAAAATACATGACGTCACAAAATACATAACGTCACAAAAATAAATGACGTCACAAAATACATAACGTCACAAAAATAAATGACGTCACAAAAATAAATGACGTCACAAAATACATAACGTCACAAAAATAAATGACGTCACAATAATAAATGACGTCACAAAATACATAACGTCACAAAAATAAATGACGTCATAAAATACATAACGTCACAAAAATAAATGACGTCACAAAATACATAACGTTACAAAAATAAATGACGTCACAAAATATTTAACGACACAAAATTAAATGACGTCTCAAAATACATATTTCATAAAATACATAACGTCACAAAAATAAATGACGTCACAAAATACATAACGTCACAAAAATAAATGACGTCACAAAATACATAACGTCACGAAAATAAATTACGTCACAAAATACATAGCGTCACAAAAACAAATGACATCACAAAATACATAACGTCACAAAAATAAATGACGTCACAAAATACATAACGTCACCAAAATAAATGACCTCACAAAAATTAATTACGTCACAAAATACATAACGTCACAAAATATATAACGTCACAAAAATAAATGACGTCACAAAATGCATAACGTCACAAAAATAAATGATGTCATAAAATACATAACGTCACAAAAATAAATGACGTCACAAAAATTTATTACGTCACAAAACTAAATAACGTCACAAAATACATAACGTCACAAAATACATAGCGGCACAAAAATAAATGACGTCACAAAATACATAACGTCACAAAAATAAATGACGTTACAAAATACATAACGTCAAAAAAATAAATGACGTCACAAAATACATAACGTCACAAAAATAAATGACGTCACAAAATACATAACGTCACAAAAATAAATGACGTCACAATAATAAATGACGTCACAAAATACATAACGTCACAAAAATAAATGACGTCATAAAATACATAACGTCACAAAATTAAATGACGTCACAAAATACATATTTCATAAAATACATAACGTCACAAAAATAAATGACGTCACAAAATACATAACGTCACAAAAATAAATGACGTCACAAAATACATAACGTCACAAAAATAAATGACGTCACAATAATAAATGACGTCACAAAATACATAACGTCAAAAAAATAAATGACGTCACAAAATACATAACGTTACAAAAATAAATGACGTCACATAATACATAAAGTCACAAAAATAAATGACGTCACAAAATACATAACGTCACAAAAAAATGACGTCACAAAACACATAACGTCACAAAAATAAATGACGTCAAAAAATACATAACGTCACAAAAATAAATGACGTCAAAAAATTAATTACGTCACAAAACACATAACGTCACAAAAATAAATGACGTCACAAAATATTTAACGACACAAAATTAAATGACGTCACAAAATACATATTTCATAAAATACATAACGTCACAAAAATAAATGACGTCACAAAATACATAACGTCACAAAAATAAATGACGTCACAAAATACATAACGTCACAAAAATAAATGACGTCACAAAATACATAACGTCACAAAAATAAATGACGTCACAAAATACATAACGTCACAAAAATAAATGACGTCACAAAATACATAACGTCACAAAATTAATGACGTCACAATAATAAATGACGTCACAAAATACATAACGTCACAAAAATAAATGACGTCACAAAATACATAACGTCACAAAAATAAATGACGTCACAAAATACATAACGTCACAAAAATAAATGACGTCACAAAATACATAACGTCACAAAAATAAATGACGTCACAAAAAGTAATGACGTCATAAAATACATAACGTCACAAAAATAAATGACGTCACAAAATACATAACGTCACAAAAATAAATGACGTCACAAAAATTAATTACGTCACAAAATACATAACGTCACAAAAATAAATGACGTCACAAAATACATAACGTCACAAAATACATAACGTCACAAAAATAAATAACTTCACAAAATACATAACGTCAAAAAAATAAATGACGTCACAAAATACATAACGTCACAAAAAATAAATGACGTCACAAAATGCATAACGTCACAAAAATAAATGATGTCACAAAATACATAACGTCACAAAAATAAATGACGTCATAAAATACATAACGTCACAAAATTAAATGACGTCACAAAATACATATTTCATAAAATACATAACGTCACAAAAATAAATGACGTCACAAAATACATAACGTCACAAAAATAAATGACGTCACAAAATACATAACGTCACAAAAATAAATGACGTCACAAAATACATAAAGTCACAAAAATAAATGACGTCACAATAATAAATGACGTCACAAAATACATAACGTCACAAAAATAAATGACGTCACAAAATATATAACGTCACAAAAATAAATGACGTCACAAAATACATAACGTCACAAAAATAAATGACGTCACAAAATACATAGCGTCACAAAAATAAATGACGTCACAAAAAGTAATGACGTCACAAAATACATAACGTCACAAAAATAAATGACGTCACAAAATACATAACGTCACAAAAATAAATGACGTCACAAAATACATAACGTCACAAAAATAAATGACGTCACAAAAATTAATTACGTCACAAAATACATAACGTCACAAAAATTAATGACGTCACAAAATACATAACGTCACAAAATACATAACGTCACAAAAATAAATGACGTCACAAAATTAATTACGTCACAAAACACATAACGTCACAAAAATTAATGACGTCACAAAATATTTAACGACACAAAATTAAATGACGTCACAAAATACATATTTCATAAAATACATAACGTCACAAAAATAAATGACGTCACAAAATACATAACGTCACAAAAATAAATGACGTCACAAAATACATAACGTCACAAAAATAAATGACGTCACAAAATACATAACGTCAAAAAAATAAATGACGTCACAAAATACATAACGTCACAAAAATAAATGACGTCACAAAATACATAACGTCACAAAAATAAATGACGTCACAAAATACATAACGTCACAAAAATAAATGACGTCACAAAAATTAATTACGTCACAAATTACATAACGTCACAAAAATAAATGACGTTACAAAATACATAACGTCACAAATATATAACGTCACAAAAATAAATGACGTCACAAAATACATACCTTCACAAAAATAAATTACGTCACAAAATACATAACGTCACAAAAATAAATGACGTCACAAAATACATAACGTCACAAAAATAAATGACGTCACAAAAATTAATTACCTCACAAAATTAATTACGTCACAAAATACATAACGTCACAAAAATAAATGATGTCACAAAATAAATAACGTCACAAAAATAAATGACATCACAAAAATTAATTACGTCACAAAATACTTAACGTCACAAAAATAAATGATGTCGAAAAATACATTACGTCACAAAATAAATAAAGTCACAAAAATAAATGACGTCACAAAATTCATAACGTCACAAAAATAAATGACATCACAAAATACATAACTTCACAAAAATAAATGACGTCACAAAATACATAACGTCACAAAAATAAATGACGTCAAAAAATACATAACGTCACAAAAATAAATGACATTACAAAATTCATAACGTCACAAAAATAAATGACGTCACAAAATACATAACTTCACAAAAATAAATGACGTCACAAAATACATAACGTCACAAAAATAAATGACGTCACAAAAATTAATTACGTCACAAATTACATAACGTCACAAAAATAAATGACGTCACAAAATACATAACGTCACAAAATATATAACGTGAAAAAAATAAATGACGTCACAAAATACATAGCTTCACAAAAATAAATTACGTCACAAAATACATAACGTCACAAAAATAAATGACGTCACAAAATACATAACGTCACAAAAAATGACGTCACAAAATACATAACGTCACAAAAATAAATGACGTCACAAAATACATAGCTTCACAAAAATAAATTACGTCCCAAATACATAACGTCCCAAAAATAAATAACGTCACAAAATACATAACGTCACAAAAATAAACGACGTCACAAAATACATAACGTCCCAAAATAAATAACGTCAGAAAAATTAATTACGTCACAAAATACATCACGTCACAAAAATTTATTACGTCACAAAAATAAATAACGTCACAAAATACATAACGTCACAAAATACATAACGGCACAAAAATAAATGAAGTCACAAAATATATAACGTCACAAAATAAATGACGTCACAAAATACATAACGTCAAAAAAATAAATGACTTCACAAAATACATAACGTCACAAAAATAAATGACGTCACAAAATACATAACGTCACAAAAATAAATGACGTCACAATAATAAATGACGTCACAAAATACATAACGTCACAAAAATAAATGACGTCACAAAATACATAACGTTACAAAAATAAATGACGTCACAAAATACATAACGTCACAAAAATAAATGACGTCACAAAATACATAACGTCACAAAAAAATGACGTCACAAAATACATAACGTCACAAAAATAAATGACGTCACAAAATACATAACGTCACAAAAATAAATGACGTCACAAAATATTTAATGACACAAAATTAAATGACGTCACAAAATACATATTTCATAAAATACATAACGTCACAAAAATAAATGACGTCACAAAATAAATAACGTCACAAAAATAAATGACGTCTAAAAATACATTACGTCACAAAAATAAATGACGTCACAAAATACATAACGTCACAAAAATAAATGACGTCACAAAATACATAACGTCACAAAAATAAATGACGTCACAAAATACATAACGTCACAAAAATAAATGACGTCACAAAAATAAATGACGTCACAAAAATAAATGACGTCACAAAATACAAAACGACACAAAAATTAATGACGTCACAAAATACATAACGTCACAAATAACATAACGTCAAAAAATAAATGACGTCACAAAATACATAACGTCACAAAAATAAATGACGTCACAAAATACATAACGTCACAAAAATAAATGACGTCATAAAATACATAACGTCACAAAAATAAATGACGTCACAAAAATTCCTTACGTCACAAAAATAAATAACGTCACAAAATACATAACGTAACAAAATACATAACGGCACAAAAATAAATGACGTCACAAAATACATAACGTCACAAAAATAAATGACGTCACAAAATACATAACGTCAAAAAAATAAATGACGTCACAAAATACATAACGTCACAAAAAAAAATGACGTCACAAAATACATAACGTCACAAAAATAAATGACGTCACAAAATACATAACATTACAAAAATAAATGACGTCACAAAATATTTAACGACACAAAATTAAATGACGTCTCAAAATACATATTTCATAAAATACATAACGTCACAAAAATAAATGACGTCACAAAAATTAATTACGTCACAAATTACATAACGTCACAAAAATAAATGACGTCACAAAATACATAGCGTCACAAATATATAACGTCACAAAAATAAATGACGTCACAAAATACATACCTTCACAAAAATAAATTACGTCACAAAATACATAACGTCACAAAAATAAATGACGTCACAAAATACATAACGTCACAAAATACATAACGTCACAAAATAAATGACGTCACAAAATACATAACGTCACAAAAATAAATGACGTCACAAAATACATAACGTCACAAAAATAAATGACGTCACAAAAATTAATTACCTCACAAAATTAATTACGTCACAAAATACATAACGTCACAAAAATAAATGATGTCACAAAATAAATAACGTCACAAAAATAAATGACATCACAAAAATTAATTACGTCACAAAATACTTAACGTCACAAAAATAAATGATGTCGAAAAATACATTACGTCACAAAATAAATAAAGTCACAAAAATAAATGACGTCACAAAATTCATAACGTCACAAAAATAAATGACGTCACAAAATACATAACTTCACAAAAATAAATGACGTCACAAAATACATAACGTCACAAAAATAAATGACGTCACAAAATACATAACGTCACAAAAATAAATGACATTACAAAATTCATAACGTCACAAAAATAAATGACGTCACAAAATACATAACGTCACAAAAATAAATGACGTCACAAAAATTAATTACCTCACAAAATTAATTACGTCACAAAATACATAACGTCACAAAAATAAATGACGTCACAAAATACATAACGTCACAAAAATTAATGACGTCACAAAATACATAACGTCACAAAAATAAATGTCACAAAATACATAACGTCACAAAAATAAATGACGTCACAAAATACATAACGTCACAAAAATAAATGACGTCACAAAATACATAACGTCACAAAAATAAATGACGTCTAAAAATACATTGCGTCACAAAAATAAATGACGTCACAAAATACATAACGTCACAAAAATAAATGACGTCATAAAATACATAACGTCACAAAAATAAATGACGTCACAAAATACATAACGTCACAGAATACATAACGTCACAAAAATAAATGACGTTACAAAATACATAACGTCACAAAAATAAATGACGTCACAACAATTAATTACGTCACAAAATACATAACGTCACAAAAATAAATGACGTTACAAAATACATAACGCCACAAACATTAATGACGTCACAAAATACAACACGTCACAAAATACATAACGTCACAAAAATAAATGACGTTACAAAAATTAATTACGTCACAAAATACATAACGTCACAAAAATAAATGACGTCACAAAATACATTACGTCACAAAATACATAACGTCACAAAAATAAATGACGTCACAAAATACATAACGTCCAAAAAATAAATAACGTCACAAAATACATAACGTCACAAAAATAAATGACGTCACAAAATATTTAATGACACAAAATTAAATGACGTCACAAAATACATATTTCATAAAATACATAACGTCACAAAAATAAATGACGTCACAAAATAAATAACGTCACAAAAATAAATGACGTCTAATAATACATTGCGTCACAAAAATAAATGACGTCACAAAATACATAACGTCACAAAAATAAATGACGTCAAAAATACATAACGTCACAAAAATAAATGACGTCACAAAAATTTATTACGTCACAAAAATAAATAACTTCACAAAATACATAACGTCACAAAATACATAACGGCACAAAAATAAATGAAGTCACAAAATATATAACGTCACAAAATAAATGACGTCACAAAATACATAACGTCAAAAAAATAAATGACTTCACAAAATACATAACGTCACAAAAATAAATGACGTCACAAAATACATAACGTCACAAAAATAAATGACGTCACAATAATAAATGACGTCACAAAATACATAACGTCACAAAAATAAATGACGTCACAAAATACATAACGTCACAAAAATAAATGACGTCACAAAATATTTAATGACACAAAATTAAATGACGTCACAAAATACATATTTCATAAAATACATAACGTCACAAAAATAAATGACGTCACAAAATACATAACGTCACAAAAATAAATGACGTCACAAAATACATAACGTCACAAAAATAAATGACGTCACAAAATACATAACGTCACAAAAATAAATGACGTCACAAAAATAAATGACGTCACAAAATACAAAACGACACAAAAATTAATGACGTCACAAAATACATAACGTCACAAATAACATAACGTCAAAAAATAAATGACGTCACAAAATACATAACGTCACAAAAATAAATGACGTCACAAAATACATAACGTCACAAAAATAAATGACGTCATAAAATACATAACGTCACAAAAATAAATGACGTCACAAAATACATAACGTCAAAAAAATAAATGACGTCACAAAATACATAACGTCACAAAAATAAATGACGTCACAAAATACATAACGTCACAAAAATAAATGACGTCACAAAATACATAACGTTACAAAAATAAATGACGTCACAAAATATTTAACGACACAAAATTAAATGACGTCTCAAAATACATATTTCATAAAATACATAACGTCACAAAAATAAATGACGTCACAAAAATTTATTACGTCACAAAACTAAATAACGTCACAAAATACATAACGTCACAAAATACATAGCGGCACAAAAATAAATGACGTCACAAAATACATAACGTCACAAAAATAAATGACGTTACAAAATACATAACGTCAAAAAAATAAATGACGTCACAAAATACATAACGTCACAAAAATAAATGACGTCACAATAATAAATGACGTCACAAAATACATAACATCAAAAAAATAAATGACGTCACAAAATACATAACGTTACAAAAATAAATGACGTCACATAATACATAAAGTCACAAAAATAAATGACGTCAAAAAATACATAACGTCACAAAAATAATTGACGTCACAAAATTAATTACGTGACAAAACACATAACGTCACAAAAATAAATGACGTCACAAAATATTTAACGACACAAAATTAAATGACGTCACAAAATACATTTTTCATAAAATACATAACGTCACAAAAATACATAACGTCACAAAATACATAACGTCAAAAAATTAATGACGTCACAATAATAAATGACGTCACAAAATACATAACGTCACAAAAATAAATGACGTCACAAAATACATAACGTCACAATTATAAATGACGTCACAAAATACATAACGTCACAAAAATAAATGACGTCACAAAATACATAACGTCACAAAAATAAATGACGTCACAAAAAGTAATGACGTCACAAAATACATAACGTCACAAAAATAAATGACGTCACAAAATACATAACGTCACAAAAATAAATGACGTCACAAAAATTAATTACGTCACAAAATATATAACGTCACAAAAATAAATGACGTCACAAAATACATAACGTCACAAAATACATAACGTCACAAAATACATAACGTCAAAAAAATAAATGACGTCACAAAATACATAACGTCACAAAAAATAAATGACGTCACAAAATGCATAACGTCACAAAAATAAATGATGTCACAAAATACATAACGTCACAAAAATAAATGACGTCATAAAATACATAACGTCACAAAATTAAATGACGTCACAAAATATTTAACGACACAAAATTAAATGACGTCTCAAAATACATATTTCATAAAATACATAACGTCACAAAAATAAATGACGTCACAAAATACATAACGTCACAAAAATAAATGACGTCACAAAATACATAACGTCACGAAAATAAATTACGTCACAAAATACATAGCGTCACAAAAACAAATGACATCACAAAATACATAACGTCACAAAAATAAATGACGTCACAAAATACATAACGTCACCAAAATAAATGACCTCACAAAAATTAATTACGTCACAAAATACATAACGTCACAAAATATATAACGTCACAAAAATAAATGACGTCACAAAATGCATAACGTCACCAAAATACATGACGTCACAAAATACATAACGTCACAAAAATAAATGACGTCACAAAATACATATTTCATAAAATACATAACGTCACAAAAATACATGACGTCACAAAATACATAACGTCACAAAAATAAATGACGTCACAAAATACATAACGTCACAAAAATAAATGACGTCACAAAATACATAACGTCACAAAAATAAATGATGTCACAAAATACATAACGTCACAAAAATAAATGACATCACAAAAATTAAATACGTCACAAAAGACTTAACGTCACAAAAATAAATGATGTCACAAAATACATTACGTCACAAAATACATAACGTCACAAAAATTAATGACGTCACAAAATACATAACGTCACAAAAATAAATGTCACAAAATACATAACGTCACAAAAATAAATGACGTCACAAAATACATAACGTCACAAAAATAAATGACGTCACAAAATACATAACGTCACAAAAATAAATGACGTCTAAAAATACATTGCGTCACAAAAATAAATGACGTCACAAAATACATAACGTCACAAAAATAAATGACGTCATAAAATACATAACGTCACAAAAATAAATGACGTCACAAAATACATAACGTCACAGAATACATAACGTCACAAAAATAAATGACGTTACAAAATACATAACGTCACAAAAATAAATGACGTCACAACAATTAATTACGTCACAAAATACATAACGTCACAAAAATAAATGACGTTACAAAATACATAACGCCACAAACATTAATGACGTCACAAAATACAACACGTCACAAAATACATAACGTCACAAAAATAAATGACGTTACAAAAATTAATTACGTCACAAAATACATAACGTCACAAAAATAAATGACGTCACAAAATACATTACGTCACAAAATACATAACGTCACAAAAATAAATGACGTCACAAAATACATAACGTCCAAAAAATAAATAACGTCACAAAATACATAACGTCACAAAAATAAATGACGTCACAAAATATTTAATGACACAAAATTAAATGACGTCACAAAATACATATTTCATAAAATACATAACGTCACAAAAATAAATGACGTCACAAAATAAATAACGTCACAAAAATAAATGACGTCTAATAATACATTGCGTCACAAAAATAAATGACGTCACAAAATACATAACGTCACAAAAATAAATGACGTCAAAAATACATAACGTCACAAAAATAAATGACGTCACAAAAATTTATTACGTCACAAAAATAAATAACTTCACAAAATACATAACGTCACAAAATACATAACGGCACAAAAATAAATGAAGTCACAAAATATATAACGTCACAAAATAAATGACGTCACAAAATACATAACGTCAAAAAAATAAATGACTTCACAAAATACATAACGTCACAAAAATAAATGACGTCACAAAATACATAACGTCACAAAAATAAATGACGTCACAATAATAAATGACGTCACAAAATACATAACGTCACAAAAATAAATGACGTCACAAAATACATAACGTCACAAAAATAAATGACGTCACAAAATATTTAATGACACAAAATTAAATGACGTCACAAAATACATATTTCATAAAATACATAACGTCACAAAAATAAATGACGTCACAAAATACATAACGTCACAAAAATAAATGACGTCACAAAATACATAACGTCACAAAAATAAATGACGTCACAAAATACATAACGTCACAAAAATAAATGACGTCACAAAAATAAATGACGTCACAAAATACAAAACGACACAAAAATTAATGACGTCACAAAATACATAACGTCACAAATAACATAACGTCAAAAAATAAATGACGTCACAAAATACATAACGTCACAAAAATAAATGACGTCACAAAATACATAACGTCACAAAAATAAATGACGTCATAAAATACATAACGTCACAAAAATAAATGACGTCACAAGATACATAACGTCAAAAAAATAAATGACGTCACAAAATACATAACGTCACAAAAATAAATGACGTCACAAAATACATAACGTCACAAAAATAAATGACGTCACAAAATACATAACGTTACAAAAATAAATGACGTCACAAAATATTTAACGACACAAAATTAAATGACGTCTCAAAATACATATTTCATAAAATACATAACGTCACAAAAATAAATGACGTCACAAAAATTTATTACGTCACAAAACTAAATAACGTCACAAAATACATAACGTCACAAAATACATAGCGGCACAAAAATAAATGACGTCACAAAATACATAACGTCACAAAAATAAATGACGTTACAAAATACATAACGTCAAAAAAATAAATGACGTCACAAAATACATAACGTCACAAAAATAAATGACGTCACAAAATACATAACGTCACAAAAATAAATGACGTCACAATAATAAATGACGTCACAAAATACATAACATCAAAAAAATAAATGACGTCACAAAATACATAACGTTACAAAAATAAATGACGTCACATAATACATAAAGTCACAAAAATAAATGACGTCAAAAAATACATAACGTCACAAAAATAATTGACGTCACAAAATTAATTACGTGACAAAACACATAACGTCACAAAAATAAATGACGTCACAAAATATTTAACGACACAAAATTAAATGACGTCACAAAATACATTTTTCATAAAATACATAACGTCACAAAAATACATAACGTCACAAAATACATAACGTCAAAAAATTAATGACGTCACAATAATAAATGACGTCACAAAATACATAACGTCACAAAAATAAATGACGTCACAAAATACATAACGTCACAATTATAAATGACGTCACAAAATACATAACGTCACAAAAATAAATGACGTCACAAAATACATAACGTCACAAAAATAAATGACGTCACAAAAAGTAATGACGTCACAAAATACATAACGTCACAAAAATAAATGACGTCACAAAATACATAACGTCACAAAAATAAATGACGTCACAAAAATTAATTACGTCACAAAATATATAACGTCACAAAAATAAATGACGTCACAAAATACATAACGTCACAAAATACATAACGTCACAAAATACATAACGTCAAAAAAATAAATGACGTCACAAAATACATAACGTCACAAAAAATAAATGACGTCACAAAATGCATAACGTCACAAAAATAAATGATGTCACAAAATACATAACGTCACAAAAATAAATGACGTCATAAAATACATAACGTCACAAAATTAAATGACGTCACAAAATATTTAACGACACAAAATTAAATGACGTCTCAAAATACATATTTCATAAAATACATAACGTCACAAAAATAAATGACGTCACAAAATACATAACGTCACAAAAATAAATGACGTCACAAAATACATAACGTCACGAAAATAAATTACGTCACAAAATACATAGCGTCACAAAAACAAATGACATCACAAAATACATAACGTCACAAAAATAAATGACGTCACAAAATACATAACGTCACCAAAATAAATGACATTACAAAATTCATAACGTCACAAAAATAAATGACGTCACAAAATACATAACGTCACAAAAATAAATGACGTCACAAAATACATAACGTCACCAAAATAAATGACATTACAAAATTCATAACGTCACAAAAATAAATGACGTCACAAAATACATAACTTCACAAAAATAAATGACGTCACAAAATACATAACGTCACAAAAATAAATGACGTCACAAAATACATAACGTCACAAAAAAATGACGTCACAAAATACATAACGTCACAAAAATAAATGACGTCACAAAATATTCAACGACACAAAATTAAATGACGTCTCAAAATACATAACGTCACAAAAATAAATGACGTCTAAAAATACATAACGTCACAAAAATAAATGACGTCACAAAATACATAACTTCACAAAATTAAATGACGTCACAAAATATTTAACGACACAAAATTAAATGACGTCTCAAAATACATATTTCATAAAATACATAACGTCACAAAAAGTAATGACGTCACAAAATATATAACGTCACAAAAATAAATGACGTCACAAAATACATAACGTCACAAAATACATAACGTCACAAAATACATAACGTCAAAAAAATAAATGACGTCACAAAAATTAATTACCTCACAAAATTAATGACGTCACAAATTACATAACGTCACAAAAATAAATGATGTCACAAAATACATAACGTCACAAAAATAAATGACATCACAAAAATTAAATACGTCACAAAAGACTTAACGTCACAAAAATAAATGATGTCACAAAATACATTACGTCACAAAATACATAACGTCACAAAAATTAATGACGTCACAAAATACATAACGTCACAAAAATAAATGTCACAAAATACATAACGTCACAAAAATAAATGACGTCACAAAATACATAACGTCACAAAAATAAATGACGTCACAAAATACATAACGTCACAAAAATAAATGACGTCTAAAAATACATTGCGTCACAAAAATAAATGACGTCACAAAATACATAACGTCACAAAAATAAATGACGTCACAAAATACATAACGTCACAAAAATAAATGACGTCACAATAATAAATGACGTCACAAAATACATAACGTCAAAAAAATAAATGACGTCACAAAATACATAACGTTACAAAAATAAATGACGTCACATAATACATAAAGTCACAAAAATAAATGACGTCACAAAATACATAACGTCACAAAAAAATGACGTCACAAAACACATAACGTCACAAAAATAAATGACGTCAAAAAATACATAACGTCTCAAAAATAAATGACGTCACAAAATTAATTACGTCACAAAACACATAACGTCACAAAAATAAATGACGTCACAAAATATTTAACGACACAAAATTAAATGACGTCACAAAATACATATTTCATAAAATACATAACGTCACAAAAATAAATGACGTCACAAAATACATAACGTCACAAAAATAAATGACGTCACAAAATACATAACGTCACAAAAATAAATGACGTCACAAAATACATAACGTCACAAAAATAAATGACGTCACAAAATACATAACGTCACAAAAATAAATGACGTCACAAAATACATAACGTCACAAAATTAATGACGTCACAATAATAAATGACGTCACAAAATACATAACGTCACAAAAATAAATGACGTCACAAAATACATAACGTCACAAAAATAAATGACGTCACAAAATACATAACGTCACAAAAATAAATGACGTCACAAAATACATAACGTCACAAAAATAAATGACGTCACAAAAAGTAATGACGTCATAAAATACATAACGTCACAAAAATAAATGACGTCACAAAATACATAACGTCACAAAAATAAATGACGTCACAAAAATTAATTACGTCACAAAATACATAACGTCACAAAAATAAATGACGTCACAAAATACATAACGTCACAAAATACATAACGTCACAAAAATAAATAACGTCACAAAATACATAACGTCAAAAAAATAAATGACGTCACAAAATACATAACGTCACAAAAAATAAATGACGTCACAAAATGCATAACGTCACAAAAATAAATGATGTCACAAAATACATAACGTCACAAAAATAAATGACGTCATAAAATACATAACGTCACAAAATTAAATGACGTCACAAAATACATATTTCATAAAATACATAACGTCACAAAAATAAATGACGTCACAAAATACATAACGTCACAAAAATAAATGACGTCACAAAATACATAACGTCACAAAAATAAATGACGTCACAAAATACATAAAGTCACAAAAATAAATGACGTCACAATAATAAATGACGTCACAAAATACATAACGTCACAAAAATAAATGACGTCACAAAATATATAACGTCACAAAAATAAATGACGTCACAAAATACATAACGTCACAAAAATAAATGACGTCACAAAATACATAGCGTCACAAAAATAAATGACGTCACAAAAAGTAATGACGTCACAAAATACATAACGTCACAAAAATAAATGACGTCACAAAATACATAACGTCACAAAAATAAATGACGTCACAAAATACACAACGTCACAAAAATAAATGACGTCACAAAAATTAATTACGTCACAAAATACATAACGTCACAAAAATTAATGACGTCACAAAATACATAACGTCACAAAATACATAACGTCACAAAAATAAATGACGTCACAAAATTAATTACGTCACAAAACACATAACGTCACAAAAATTAATGACGTCACAAAATATTTAACGACACAAAATTAAATGACGTCACAAAATACATATTTCATAAAATACATAACGTCACAAAAATAAATGACGTCACAAAATACATAACGTCACAAAAATAAATGACGTCACAAAATACATAACGTCACAAAAATAAATGACGTCACAAAATACATAACGTCAAAAAATAAATGACGTCACAAAATACATAACGTCACAAAAATAAATGACGTCACAAAATACATAACGTCACAAAAATAAATGACGTCACAAAATACATAACGTCACAAAAATAAATGACGTCACAAAAATTAATTACGTCACAAATTACATAACGTCACAAAAATAAATGACGTCACAAAATACATAACGTCACAAATATATAACGTCACAAAAATAAATGACGTCACAAAATACATACCTTCACAAAAATAAATTACGTCACAAAATACATAACGTCACAAAAATAAATGACGTCACAAAATACATAACGTCACAAAAATAAATGACGTCACAAAAATTAATTACCTCACAAAATTAATTACGTCACAAAATACATAACGTCACAAAAATAAATGATGTCACAAAATAAATAACGTCACAAAAATAAATGACATCACAAAAATTAATTACGTCACAAAATACTTAACGTCACAAAAATAAATGATGTCGAAAAATACATTACGTCACAAAATAAATAAAGTCACAAAAATAAATGACGTCACAAAATTCATAACGTCACAAAAATAAATGACATCACAAAATACATAACTTCACAAAAATAAATGACGTCACAAAATACATAACGTCACAAAAATAAATGACGTCACAAAATACATAACGTCACAAAAATAAATGACATTACAAAATTCATAACGTCACAAAAATAAATGACGTCACAAAATACATAACTTCACAAAAATAAATGACGTCACAAAATACATAACGTCACAAAAATAAATGACGTCACAAAAATTAATTACGTCACAAATTACATAACGTCACAAAAATAAATGACGTCACAAAATACATAACGTCACAAAATATATAACATGACAAAAATAAATGACGTCACAAAATACATAGCTTCACAAAAATAAATTACGTCACAAAATACATAACGTCACAAAAATAAATGACGTCACAAAATACATAACGTCACAAAAAATGATGTCACAAAATACATAACGTCACAAAAATAAATGACGTCACAAAATACATAGCTTCACAAAAATAAATTACGTCCCAAATACATAACGTCCCAAAAATAAATAACGTCACAAAATACATAACGTCACAAAAATAAACGACGTCACAAAATACATAACGTCCCAAAATAAATAAAGTCAGAAAAATTAATTACGTCACAGAATACATCACGTCACAAAAATTTATTACGTCACAAAAATAAATAACGTCACAAAATACATAACGTCACAAAATACATAACGGCACAAAAATAAATGAAGTCACAAAATATATAACGTCACAAAATAAATGACGTCACAAAATACATAACGTCAAAAAAATAAATGACTTCACAAAATACATAACGTCACAAAAATAAATGACGTCACAAAATACATAACGTCACAAAAATAAATGACGTCACAATAATAAATGACGTCACAAAATACATAACGTCACAAAAATAAATGACGTCACAAAATACATAACGTTACAAAAATAAATGACGTCACAAAATACATAACGTCACAAAAATAAATGACGTCACAAAATACATAACGTCACAAAAAAATGACGTCACAAAATACATAACGTCACAAAAATAAATGACGTCACAAAATACATAACGTCACAAAAATAAATGACGTCACAAAATATTTAATGACACAAAATTAAATGACGTCACAAAATACATATTTCATAAAATACATAACGTCACAAAAATAAATGACGTCACAAAATAAATAACGTCACAAAAATAAATGACGTCTAAAAATACATTACGTCACAAAAATAAATGACGTCACAAAATACATAACGTCACAAAAATAAATGACGTCACAAAATACATAACGTCACAAAAATAAATGACGTCACAAAATACATAACGTCACAAAAATAAATGACGTCACAAAAATAAATGACGTCACAAAAATAAATGACGTCACAAAATACAAAACGACACAAAAATTAATGACGTCACAAAATACATAACGTCACAAATAACATAACGTCAAAAAATAAATGACGTCACAAAATACATAACGTCACAAAAATAAATGACGTCACAAAATACATAACGTCACAAAAATAAATGACGTCATAAAATACATAACGTCACAAAAATAAATGACGTCACAAAAATTCCTTACGTCACAAAAATAAATAACGTCACAAAATACATAACGTAACAAAATACATAGCGGCACAAAAATAAATGACGTCACAAAATACATAACGTCACAAAAATAAATGACGTCACAAAATACATAACGTCAAAAAAATAAATGACGTCACAAAATACATAACGTCACAAAAAAAAATGACGTCACAAAATACATAACGTCACAAAAATAAATGACGTCACAAAATACATAACATTACAAAAATAAATGACGTCACAAAATATTTAACGACACAAAATTAAATGACGTCTCAAAATACATATTTCATAAAATACATAACGTCACAAAAATAAATGACGTAACAAAATACATAACGTCACCAAAATAAATGACGTCACAAAATACATAACGTCAAAAAAATAAATGACGTCACAAAATACATAACGTCACAAAAATAAATGTCGTCACAAAATACATAACGTCACAAAAATAAATGACGTCACAAAATACATAACGTTACAAAAATAAATGACGTCACAAAATATTTAACGACACAATATTAAATGACGTCTCAAAATACATATTTCATAAAATACATAACGTCACAAAAATAAATGACGTCACAAAAATTAATTACGTCACAAATTACATAACGTCACAAAAATAAATGACGTCACAAAATACATAGCGTCACAAATATATAACGTCACAAAAATAAATGACGTCACAAAATACATACCTTCACAAAAATAAATTACGTCACAAAATACATAACGTCACAAAAATAAATGACGTCACAAAATACATAACGTCACAAAATACATAACGTCACAAAATAAATGACGTCACAAAATACATAACGTCACAAAAATAAATGACGTCACAAAATACATAACGTCACAAAAATAAATGACGTCACAAAAATTAATTACCTCACAAAATTAATTACGTCACAAAATACATAACGTCACAAAAATAAATGATGTCACAAAATAAATAACGTCACAAAAATAAATGACATCACAAAAATTAATTACGTCACAAAATACTTAACGTCACAAAAATAAATGATGTCGAAAAATACATTACGTCACAAAATAAATAAAGTCACAAAAATAAATGACGTCACAAAATTCATAACGTCACAAAAATAAATGACGTCACAAAATACATAACTTCACAAAAATAAATGACGTCACAAAATACATAACGTCACAAAAATAAATGACGTCACAAAATACATAACGTCACAAAAATAAATGACATTACAAAATTCATAACGTCACAAAAATAAATGACGTCACAAAATACATAACTTCACAAAAATAAATGACTTCACAAAATACATAACGTCACAAAAATAAATGACGTCACAAAAATTAATTACGTCACAAATTACATAACGTCACAAAAATAAATGACGTCACAAAATACATAACGTCACAAAATATATAACGTGACAAAAATAAATGACGTCACAAAATACATAGCTTCACAAAAATAAATGACGTCACAAAATACATAACGTCACAAAAATAAATGACGTCACAAAATACATAACGTCACAAAAAAATGACGTCACAAAATACATAACGTCACAAAAATAAATGACTTCACAAAATACATAGCTTCACAAAAATAAATTACGTCCCAAATACATAACGTCCCAAAAATAAATAACGTCACAAAATACATAACGTCACAAAAATAAACGACGTCACAAAATACATAACGTCCCAAAATAAATAACGTCAGAAAAATTAATTACGTCACAAAATACATCACGTCACAAAAATAAATGACGTCACAAAATACATAACGTCACAAAAATTAATGACGTCACAAAATACATAGCGTCAAAAAAATAAATGACGTCACAAAAATTAATTACCTCACAAAATTAATGACGTCACAAAATACATAACGTCACAAAAATAAATGATGTCACAAAATACATAACGTCACAAAAATAAATGACATCACAAAAATTAAATACGTCACAAAAGACTTAACGTCACAAAAATAAATGATGTCACAAAATACATTACGTCACAAAATACATAACGTCACAAAAATTAATGACGTCACAAAATACATAACGTCACAAAAATAAATGTCACAAAATACATAACGTCACAAAAATAAATGACGTCACAAAATACATAACGTCACAAAAATAAATGACGTCACAAAATACATAACGTCACAAAAATAAATGACGTCTAAAAATACATTGCGTCACAAAAATAAATGACGTCACAAAATACATAACGTCACAAAAATAAATGACGTCATAAAATACATAACGTCACAAAAATAAATGACGTCACAAAATACATAACGTCACAGAATACATAACGTCACAAAAATAAATGACGTTACAAAATACATAACGTCACAAAAATAAATGACGTCACAACAATTAATTACGTCACAAAATACATAACGTCACAAAAATAAATGACGTTACAAAATACATAACGCCACAAACATTAATGACGTCACAAAATACAACACGTCACAAAATACATAACGTCACAAAAATAAATGACGTTACAAAAATTAATTACGTCACAAAATACATAACGTCACAAAAATAAATGACGTCACAAAATACATTACGTCACAAAATACATAACGTCACAAAAATAAATGACGTCACAAAATACATAACGTCCAAAAAATAAATAACGTCACAAAATACATAACGTCACAAAAATAAATGACGTCACAAAATATTTAATGACACAAAATTAAATGACGTCACAAAATACATATTTCATAAAATACATAACGTCACAAAAATAAATGACGTCACAAAATAAATAACGTCACAAAAATAAATGACGTCTAATAATACATTGCGTCACAAAAATAAATGACGTCACAAAATACATAACGTCACAAAAATAAATGACGTCAAAAATACATAACGTCACAAAAATAAATGACGTCACAAAAATTTATTACGTCACAAAAATAAATAACTTCACAAAATACATAACGTCACAAAATACATAACGGCACAAAAATAAATGAAGTCACAAAATATATAACGTCACAAAATAAATGACGTCACAAAATACATAACGTCAAAAAAATAAATGACTTCACAAAATACATAACGTCACAAAAATAAATGACGTCACAAAATACATAACGTCACAAAAATAAATGACGTCACAATAATAAATGACGTCACAAAATACATAACGTCACAAAAATAAATGACGTCACAAAATACATAACGTCACAAAAATAAATGACGTCACAAAATATTTAATGACACAAAATTAAATGACGTCACAAAATACATATTTCATAAAATACATAACGTCACAAAAATAAATGACGTCACAAAATACATAACGTCACAAAAATAAATGACGTCACAAAATACATAACGTCACAAAAATAAATGACGTCACAAAATACATAACGTCACAAAAATAAATGACGTCACAAAAATAAATGACGTCACAAAATACAAAACGACACAAAAATTAATGACGTCACAAAATACATAACGTCACAAGTAACATAACGTCAAAAAATAAATGACGTCACAAAATACATAACGTCACAAAAATAAATGACGTCACAAAATACATAACGTCACAAAAATAAATGACGTCATAAAATACATAACGTCACAAAAATAAATGACGTCACAAAATACATAACGTCAAAAAAATAAATGACGTCACAAAATACATAACGTCACAAAAATAAATGACGTCACAAAATACATAACGTCACAAAAATAAATGACGTCACAAAATACATAACGTTACAAAAATAAATGACGTCACAAAATATTTAACGACACAAAATTAAATGACGTCTCAAAATACATATTTCATAAAATACATAACGTCACAAAAATTTATTACGTCACAAAACTAAATAACGTCACAAAATACATAACGTCACAAAATACATAGCGGCACAAAAATAAATGACGTCACAAAATACATAACGTCACAAAAATAAATGACGTTACAAAATACATAACGTCAAAAAAATAAATGACGTCACAAAATACATAACGTCACAAAAATAAATGACGTCACAAAATACATAACGTCACAAAAATAAATGACGTCACAATAATAAATGACGTCACAAAATACATAACATCAAAAAAATAAATGACGTCACAAAATACATAACGTTACAAAAATAAATGACGTCACATAATACATAAAGTCACAAAAATAAATGACGTCAAAAAATACATAACGTCACAAAAATAATTGACGTCAAAAAATTAATTACGTGACAAAACACATAACGTCACAAAAATAAATGACGTCACAAAATATTTAACGACACAAAATTAAATGACGTCACAAAATACATTTTTCATAAAATACATAACGTCACAAAAATACATAACGTCACAAAATACATAACGTCAAAAAATTAATGACGTCACAATAATAAATGACGTCACAAAATACATAACGTCACAAAAATAAATGACGTCACAAAATACATAACGTCACAATTATAAATGACGTCACAAAATACATAACGTCACAAAAATAAATGACGTCACAAAATACATAACGTCACAAAAATAAATGACGTCACAAAAAGTAATGACGTCACAAAATACATAACGTCACAAAAATAAATGACGTCACAAAATACATAACGTCACAAAAATAAATGACGTCACAAAAATTAATTACGTCACAAAATATATAACGTCACAAAAATAAATGACGTCACAAAATACATAACGTCACAAAATACATAACGTCACAAAAATAAATAACGTCACAAAATACATAACGTCAAAAAAATAAATGACGTCACAAAATACATAACGTCACAAAAAATAAATGACGTCACAAAATGCATAACGTCACAAAAATAAATGATGTCACAAAATACATAACGTCACAAAAATAAATGACGTCATAAAATACATAACGTCACAAAATTAAATGACGTCACAAAATATTTAACGACACAAAATTAAATGACGTCTCAAAATACATATTTCATAAAATACATAACGTCACAAAAATAAATGACGTCACAAAATACATAACGTCACAAAAATAAATGACGTCACAAAATACATAACGTCACGAAAATAAATTACGTCACAAAATACATAGCGTCACAAAAACAAATGACATCACAAAATACATAACGTCACAAAAATAAATGACGTCACAAAATACATAACGTCACCAAAATAAATGACCTCACAAAAATTAATTACGTCACAAAATACATAACGTCACAAAATATATAACGTCACAAAAATAAATGACGTCACAAAATGCATAACGTCACCAAAATACATGACGTCACAAAATACATAACGTCACAAAAATAAATGACGTCACAAAATACATATTTCATAAAATACATAACGTCACAAAAATACATGACGTCACAAAATACATAACGTCACAAAAATAAATGACGTCACAAAATACATAACGTCACAAAAATAAATGACGTCACAAAATACATAACGTCACAAAAATAAATGACGTCACAATAATAAATGACGTCACAAAATACATAACGTCACAAAAATAAATGACGTCATAAAATACATAACGTCAAAAAAATAAATGACGTCACAAAATTCATAACGTCACAAAAATAAATGACGTCACAAAATACATAACTTCACAAAAATAAATGACGTCACAAAATACATAACGTCACAAAAATAAATGACGTCTAAAAATACATTGCGTCACAAAAATAAATGACGTCACAAAATACATAACGTCACAAAAATAAATGACGTCATAAAATACATAACGTCACAAAAATAAATGACGTCACAAAATACATAACGTCACAGAATACATAACGTCACAAAAATAAATGACGTTACAAAATACATAACGTCACAAAAATAAATGACGTCACAACAATTAATTACGTCACAAAATACATAACGTCACAAAAATAAATGACGTTACAAAATACATAACGCCACAAACATTAATGACGTCACAAAATACAACACGTCACAAAATACATAACGTCACAAAAATAAATGACGTTACAAAAATTAATTACGTCACAAAATACATAACGTCACAAAAATAAATGACGTCACAAAATACATTACGTCACAAAATACATAACGTCACAAAAATAAATGACGTCACAAAATACATAACGTCCAAAAAATAAATAACGTCACAAAATACATAACGTCACAAAAATAAATGACGTCACAAAATATTTAATGACACAAAATTAAATGACGTCACAAAATACATATTTCATAAAATACATAACGTCACAAAAATAAATGACGTCACAAAATAAATAACGTCACAAAAATAAATGACGTCTAATAATACATTGCGTCACAAAAATAAATGACGTCACAAAATACATAACGTCACAAAAATAAATGACGTCAAAAATACATAACGTCACAAAAATAAATGACGTCACAAAAATTTATTACGTCACAAAAATAAATAACTTCACAAAATACATAACGTCACAAAATACATAACGGCACAAAAATAAATGAAGTCACAAAATATATAACGTCACAAAATAAATGACGTCACAAAATACATAACGTCAAAAAAATAAATGACTTCACAAAATACATAACGTCACAAAAATAAATGACGTCACAAAATACATAACGTCACAAAAATAAATGACGTCACAATAATAAATGACGTCACAAAATACATAACGTCACAAAAATAAATGACGTCACAAAATACATAACGTCACAAAAATAAATGACGTCACAAAATATTTAATGACACAAAATTAAATGACGTCACAAAATACATATTTCATAAAATACATAACGTCACAAAAATAAATGACGTCACAAAATACATAACGTCACAAAAATAAATGACGTCACAAAATACATAACGTCACAAAAATAAATGACGTCACAAAATACATAACGTCACAAAAATAAATGACGTCACAAAAATAAATGACGTCACAAAATACAAAACGACACAAAAATTAATGACGTCACAAAATACATAACGTCACAAATAACATAACGTCAAAAAATAAATGACGTCACAAAATACATAACGTCACAAAAATAAATGACGTCACAAAATACATAACGTCACAAAAATAAATGACGTCATAAAATACATAACGTCACAAAAATAAATGACGTCACAAAATACATAACGTCAAAAAAATAAATGACGTCACAAAATACATAACGTCACAAAAATAAATGACGTCACAAAATACATAACGTCACAAAAATATATGACGTCACAAAATACATAACGTTACAAAAATAAATGACGTCACAAAATATTTAACGACACAAAATTAAATGACGTCTCAAAATACATATTTCATAAAATACATAACGTCACAAAAATAAATGACGTCACAAAAATTTATTACGTCACAAAACTAAATAACGTCACAAAATACATAACGTCACAAAATACATAGCGGCACAAAAATAAATGACGTCACAAAATACATAACGTCACAAAAATAAATGACGTTACAAAATACATAACGTCAAAAAAATAAATGACGTCACAAAATACATAACGTCACAAAAATAAATGACGTCACAAAATACATAACGTCACAAAAATAAATGACGTCACAATAATAAATGACGTCACAAAATACATAACATCAAAAAAATAAATGACGTCACAAAATACATAACGTTACAAAAATAAATGACGTCACATAATACATAAAGTCACAAAAATAAATGACGTCAAAAAATACATAACGTCACAAAAATAATTGACGTCACAAAATTAATTACGTGACAAAACACATAACGTCACAAAAATAAATGACGTCACAAAATATTTAACGACACAAAATTAAATGACGTCACAAAATACATTTTTCATAAAATACATAACGTCACAAAAATACATAACGTCACAAAATACATAACGTCAAAAAATTAATGACGTCACAATAATAAATGACGTCACAAAATACATAACGTCACAAAAATAAATGACGTCACAAAATACATAACGTCACAATTATAAATGACGTCACAAAATACATAACGTCACAAAAATAAATGACGTCACAAAATACATAACGTCACAAAAATAAATGACGTCACAAAAAGTAATGACGTCACAAAATACATAACGTCACAAAAATAAATGACGTCACAAAATACATAACGTCACAAAAATAAATGACGTCACAAAAATTAATTACGTCACAAAATATATAACGTCACAAAAATAAATGACGTCACAAAATACATAACGTCACAAAATACATAACGTCACAAAAATAAATAACGTCACAAAATACATAACGTCAAAAAAATAAATGACGTCACAAAATACATAACGTCACAAAAAATAAATGACGTCACAAAATGCATAACGTCACAAAAATAAATGATGTCACAAAATACATAACGTCACAAAAATAAATGACGTCATAAAATACATAACGTCACAAAATTAAATGACGTCACAAAATATTTAACGACACAAAATTAAATGACGTCTCAAAATACATATTTCATAAAATACATAACGTCACAAAAATAAATGACGTCACAAAATACATAACGTCACAAAAATAAATGACGTCACAAAATACATAACGTCACGAAAATAAATTACGTCACAAAATACATAGCGTCACAAAAACAAATGACATCACAAAATACATAACGTCACAAAAATAAATGACGTCACAAAATACATAACGTCACCAAAATAAATGACCTCACAAAAATTAATTACGTCACAAAATACATAACGTCACAAAATATATAACGTCACAAAAATAAATGACGTCACAAAATGCATAACGTCACCAAAATACATGACGTCACAAAATACATAACGTCACAAAAATAAATGACGTCACAAAATACATATTTCATAAAATACATAACGTCACAAAAATACATGACGTCACAAAATACATAACGTCACAAAAATAAATGACGTCACAAAATACATAACGTCACAAAAATAAATGACGTCACAAAATACATAACGTCACAAAAATAAATGACGTCACAATAATAAATGACGTCACAAAATACATAACGTCACAAAAATAAATGACGTCATAAAATACATAACGTCACAAAAATAAATGACGTCACAAAATACATAACGTTACAAAAATAAATGACGTCACAAAATATTAAACGACACAAAATTAAATGACGTCTCAAAATACATATTTCATAAAATACATAACGTCACAAAAATAAATGACGTCACAAAATACATAACGTCACAAAAATAAATGACGTCACAAAATACATAACGTCACGAAAATAAATTACGTCACAAAATACATAGCGTCACAAAAACAAATGACATCACAAAATACATAACGTCACAAAAATAAATGACGTCACAAAATACATAACGTCACCAAAATAAATGACCTCACAAAAATTAATTACGTCACAAAATACATAACGTCACAAAATATATAACGTCACAAAAATAAATGACGTCACAAAATGCATAACGTCACAAAAATATATGATGTCATAAAATACATAACGTCACAAAAATAAATGACGTCACAAAAATTTATTACGTCACAAAACTAAATAACGTCACAAAATACATAACGTCACAAAATACATAGCGGCACAAAAATAAATGACGTCACAAAATACATAACGTCACAAAAATAAATGACGTTACAAAATACATAACGTCAAAAAAATAAATGACGTCACAAAATACATAACGTCACAAAAATAAATGACGTCACAAAATACATAACGTCACAAAAATAAATGACGTCACAATAATAAATGACGTCACAAAATACATAACGTCAAAAAAATAAATGACGTCACAAAATACATAACGTCACAAAAAAATGACGTCACAAAACACATAACGTCACAAAAATAAATGACGTCAAAAAATACATAACGTCACAAAAATAAATGACGTCACAAAATTAATTACGTCACAAAACACATAACGTCACAAAAATAAATGACGTCACAAAATATTTAACGACACAAAATTAAATGACGTCACAAAATACATATTTCATAAAATACATAACGTCACAAAAATAAATGACGTCACAAAATACATAACGTCACAAAAATAAATGACGTCACAAAATACATAACGTCACGAAAATAAATTACGTCACAAAATACATAGCGTCACAAAAACAAATGACATCACAAAATACATAACGTCACAAAAATAAATGACGTCACAAAATACATAACGTCACCAAAATAAATGACCTCACAAAAATTAATTACGTCACAAAATACATAACGTCACAAAATATATAACGTCACAAAATACATATTTCATAAAATACATAACGTCACAAAAATACATAACGTCACAAAATACATAACGTCAAAAAATTAATGACGTCACAATAATAAATGACGTCACAAAATACATAACGTCACAAAAATAAATGACGTCACAAAATACATAACGTCACAATTATAAATGACGTCACAAAATACATAACGTCACAAAAATAAATGACGTCACAAAATACATAACGTCACAAAAATAAATGACGTCACAAAAAGTAATGACGTCACAAAATACATAACGTCACAAAAATAAATGACGTCACAAAATACATAACGTCACAAAAATAAATGACGTCACAAAAATTAATTACGTCACAAAATATATAACGTCACAAAAATAAATGACGTCACAAAATACATAACGTCACAAAATACATAACGTCACAAAAATAAATAACGTCACAAAATACATAACGTCAAAAAAATAAATGACGTCACAAAATACATAACGTCACAAAAAATAAATGACGTCACAAAATGCATAACGTCACAAAAATAAATGATGTCACAAAATACATAACGTCACAAAAATAAATGACGTCATAAAATACATAACGTCACAAAATTAAATGACGTTACAAAATATTTAACGACACAAAATTAAATGACGTCTCAAAATACATATTTCATAAAATACATAACGTCACAAAAATAAATGACGTCACAAAATACATAACGTCACAAAAATAAATGACGTCACAAAATACATAACGTCACGAAAATAAATTACGTCACAAAATACATAGCGTCACAAAAACAAATGACATCACAAAATACATAACGTCACAAAAATAAATGACGTCACAAAATACATAACGTCACCAAAATAAATGACCTCACAAAAATTAATTACGTCACAAAATACATAACGTCACAAAATATATAACGTCACAAAAATAAATGACGTCACAAAATGCATAACGTCACCAAAATACATGACGTCACAAAATACATAACGTCACAAAAATAAATGACGTCACAAAATACATATTTCATAAAATACATAACGTCACAAAAATACATGACGTCACAAAATACATAACGTCACAAAAATAAATGACGTCACAAAATACATAACGTCACAAAAATAAATGACGTCACAAAATACATAACGTCACAAAAATAAATGACGTCACAATAATAAATGACGTCACAAAATACATAACGTCACAAAAATAAATGACGTCATAAAATACATAACGTCACAAAAATAAATGACGTCACAAAATACATAACGTTACAAAAATAAATGACGTCACAAAATATTTAACGACACAAAATTAAATGACGTCTCAAAATACATATTTCATAAAATACATAACGTCACAAAAATAAATGACGTCACAAAATACATAACGTCACAAAAATAAATGACGTCACAAAATACATAACGTCACGAAAATAAATTACGTCACAAAATACATAGCGTCACAAAAACAAATGACATCACAAAATACATAACGTCACAAAAATAAATGACGTCACAAAATACATAACGTCACCAAAATAAATGACCTCACAAAAATTAATTACGTCACAAAATACATAACGTCACAAAATATATAACGTCACAAAAATAAATGACGTCACAAAATGCATAACGTCACAAAAATATATGATGTCATAAAATACATAACGTCACAAAAATAAATGACGTCACAAAAATTTATTACGTCACAAAACTAAATAACGTCACAAAATACATAACGTCACAAAATACATAGCGGCACAAAAATAAATGACGTCACAAAATACATAACGTCACAAAAATAAATGACGTTACAAAATACATAACGTCAAAAAAATAAATGACGTCACAAAATACATAACGTCACAAAAATAAATGACGTCACAAAATACATAACGTCACAAAAATAAATGACGTCACAAAAAGTAATGACGTCACAAAATACATAACGTCACAAAAATAAATGACGTCACAAAATACATAACGTCACAAAAATAAATGACGTCACAAAAATTAATTACGTCACAAAATATATAACGTCACAAAAATAAATGACGTCACAAAATACATAACGTCACAAAATACATAACGTCACAAAAATAAATAACGTCACAAAATACATAACGTCAAAAAAATAAATGACGTCACAAAATACATAACGTCACAAAAAATAAATGACGTCACAAAATGCATAACGTCACAAAAATAAATGATGTCACAAAATACATAACGTCACAAAAATAAATGACGTCATAAAATACATAACGTCACAAAATTAAATGACGTCACAAAATATTTAACGACACAAAATTAAATGACGTCTCAAAATACATATTTCATAAAATACATAACGTCACAAAAATAAATGACGTCACAAAATACATAACGTCACAAAAATAAATGACGTCACAAAATACATAACGTCACGAAAATAAATTACGTCACAAAATACATAGCGTCACAAAAACAAATGACATCACAAAATACATAACGTCACAAAAATAAATGACGTCACAAAATACATAACGTCACCAAAATAAATGACCTCACAAAAATTAATTACGTCACAAAATACATAACGTCACAAAATATATAACGTCACAAAAATAAATGACGTCACAAAATGCATAACGTCACCAAAATACATGACGTCACAAAATACATAACGTCACAAAAATAAATGACGTCACAAAATACATATTTCATAAAATACATAACGTCACAAAAATACATGACGTCACAAAATACATAACGTCACAAAAATAAATGACGTCACAAAATACATAACGTCACAAAAATAAATGACGTCACAAAATACATAACGTCACAAAAATAAATGACGTCACAATAATAAATGACGTCACAAAATACATAACGTCACAAAAATAAATGACGTCATAAAATACATAACGTCACAAAAATAAATGACGTCACAAAATACATAACGTTACAAAAATAAATGACGTCACAAAATATTAAACGACACAAAATTAAATGACGTCTCAAAATACATATTTCATAAAATACATAACGTCACAAAAATAAATGACGTCACAAAATACATAACGTCACAAAAATAAATGACGTCACAAAATACATAACGTCACGAAAATAAATTACGTCACAAAATACATAGCGTCACAAAAACAAATGACATCACAAAATACATAACGTCACAAAAATAAATGACGTCACAAAATACATAACGTCACCAAAATAAATGACCTCACAAAAATTAATTACGTCACAAAATACATAACGTCACAAAATATATAACGTCACAAAAATAAATGACGTCACAAAATGCATAACGTCACAAAAATATATGATGTCATAAAATACATAACGTCACAAAAATAAATGACGTCACAAAAATTTATTACGTCACAAAACTAAATAACGTCACAAAATACATAACGTCACAAAATACATAGCGGCACAAAAATAAATGACGTCACAAAATACATAACGTCACAAAAATAAATGACGTTACAAAATACATAACGTCAAAAAAATAAATGACGTCACAAAATACATAACGTCACAAAAATAAATGACGTCACAAAATACATAACGTCACAAAAATAAATGACGTCACAATAATAAATGACGTCACAAAATACATAACGTCAAAAAAATAAATGACGTCACAAAATACATAACGTCACAAAAAAATGACGTCACAAAACACATAACGTCACAAAAATAAATGACGTCAAAAAATACATAACGTCACAAAAATAAATGACGTCACAAAATTAATTACGTCACAAAACACATAACGTCACAAAAATAAATGACGTCACAAAATATTTAACGACACAAAATTAAATGACGTCACAAAATACATATTTCATAAAATACATAACGTCACAAAAATAAATGACGTCACAAAATACATAACGTCACAAAAATAAATGACGTCACAAAATACATAACGTCACGAAAATAAATTACGTCACAAAATACATAGCGTCACAAAAACAAATGACATCACAAAATACATAACGTCACAAAAATAAATGACGTCACAAAATACATAACGTCACCAAAATAAATGACCTCACAAAAATTAATTACGTCACAAAATACATAACGTCACAAAATATATAACGTCACAAAATACATATTTCATAAAATACATAACGTCACAAAAATACATAACGTCACAAAATACATAACGTCAAAAAATTAATGACGTCACAATAATAAATGACGTCACAAAATACATAACGTCACAAAAATAAATGACGTCACAAAATACATAACGTCACAATTATAAATGACGTCACAAAATACATAACGTCACAAAAATAAATGACGTCACAAAATACATAACGTCACAAAAATAAATGACGTCACAAAAAGTAATGACGTCACAAAATACATAACGTCACAAAAATAAATGACGTCACAAAATACATAACGTCACAAAAATAAATGACGTCACAAAAATTAATTACGTCACAAAATATATAACGTCACAAAAATAAATGACGTCACAAAATACATAACGTCACAAAATACATAACGTCACAAAAATAAATAACGTCACAAAATACATAACGTCAAAAAAATAAATGACGTCACAAAATACATAACGTCACAAAAAATAAATGACGTCACAAAATGCATAACGTCACAAAAATAAATGATGTCACAAAATACATAACGTCACAAAAATAAATGACGTCATAAAATACATAACGTCACAAAATTAAATGACGTTACAAAATATTTAACGACACAAAATTAAATGACGTCTCAAAATACATATTTCATAAAATACATAACGTCACAAAAATAAATGACGTCACAAAATACATAACGTCACAAAAATAAATGACGTCACAAAATACATAACGTCACGAAAATAAATTACGTCACAAAATACATAGCGTCACAAAAACAAATGACATCACAAAATACATAACGTCACAAAAATAAATGACGTCACAAAATACATAACGTCACCAAAATAAATGACCTCACAAAAATTAATTACGTCACAAAATACATAACGTCACAAAATATATAACGTCACAAAAATAAATGACGTCACAAAATGCATAACGTCACCAAAATACATGACGTCACAAAATACATAACGTCACAAAAATAAATGACGTCACAAAATACATATTTCATAAAATACATAACGTCACAAAAATACATGACGTCACAAAATACATAACGTCACAAAAATAAATGACGTCACAAAATACATAACGTCACAAAAATAAATGACGTCACAAAATACATAACGTCACAAAAATAAATGACGTCACAATAATAAATGACGTCACAAAATACATAACGTCACAAAAATAAATGACGTCATAAAATACATAACGTCACAAAAATAAATGACGTCACAAAATACATAACGTTACAAAAATAAATGACGTCACAAAATATTTAACGACACAAAATTAAATGACGTCTCAAAATACATATTTCATAAAATACATAACGTCACAAAAATAAATGACGTCACAAAATACATAACGTCACAAAAATAAATGACGTCACAAAATACATAACGTCACGAAAATAAATTACGTCACAAAATACATAGCGTCACAAAAACAAATGACATCACAAAATACATAACGTCACAAAAATAAATGACGTCACAAAATACATAACGTCACCAAAATAAATGACCTCACAAAAATTAATTACGTCACAAAATACATAACGTCACAAAATATATAACGTCACAAAAATAAATGACGTCACAAAATGCATAACGTCACAAAAATATATGATGTCATAAAATACATAACGTCACAAAAATAAATGACGTCACAAAAATTTATTACGTCACAAAACTAAATAACGTCACAAAATACATAACGTCACAAAATACATAGCGGCACAAAAATAAATGACGTCACAAAATACATAACGTCACAAAAATAAATGACGTTACAAAATACATAACGTCAAAAAAATAAATGACGTCACAAAATACATAACGTCACAAAAATAAATGACGTCACAAAATACATAACGTCACAAAAATAAATGACGTCACAAAATACATAACGTCACAAAAATAAATGACGTCACAAAATACATAACGTTACAAAAATAAATGACGTCACATAATACATAAAGTCACAAAAATAAATGACGTCACAAAATACATAACGTCACAAAAAAATGACGTCACAAAACACATAACGTCACAAAAATAAATGACGTCAAAAAATACATAACGTCACAAAAATAAATGACGTCACAAAAATTAATTACGTCACAAAATACATAACGTCACAAAAATAAATGACGTCACAAAATACATAACGTCACAAAATACATAACGTCACAAAAATAAATAACGTCACAAAATACATAACGTCAAAAAAATAAATGACGTCACAAAATACATAACGTCACAAAAAATAAATGACGTCACAAAATGCATAACGTCACAAAAATAAATGATGTCACAAAATACATAACGTCACAAAAATAAATGACGTCATAAAATACATAACGTCACAAAATTAAATGACGTCACAAAATACATATTTCATAAAATACATAACGTCACAAAAATAAATGACGTCACAAAATACATAACGTCACAAAAATAAATGACGTCACAAAATACATAACGTCACAAAAATAAATGACGTCACAAAATACATAACGTCACAAAAATAAATGACGTCACAAAAATTAATTACGTCACAAAATACATAACGTCACAAAAATTAATGACGTCACAAAATACATAACGTCACGAATATATAACGTCACAAAAATAAATGACGTCACAAAATACATACCTTCACAAAAATAAATTACGTCACAAAATACATAACGTCACAAAAATAAATGACGTCACAAAATACATAACATCACAAAATACATAACGTCACAAAAATAAATGACGTCACAAAATACATAACGTCACAAAAATAAATGACGTCACAAAAATTAATTACCTCACAAAATTAATTACGTCACAAAATACATAACGTCACAAAAATAAATGATGTCACAAAATAAATAACGTCACAAAAATAAATGACATCACGAAAATAAATTACGTCACAAAATACTTAACGTCACAAAAATAAATGATGTCGCAAAATACATTACGTCACAAAATAAATAAAGTCACAAAAATAAATGACGTCACAAAATTTCTAACGTCACAAAAATAAATGACGTCACAAAATACATAACTTGACAAAAATAAATGACGTCACAAAATACATAACGTCACAAAAATAAATGACGTCACAAAATACATAACGTCACCAAAATAAATGACATTACAAAATTCATAACGTCACAAAAATAAATGACGTCACAAAATACATAACGTCACAAAATATATAACGTCACAAAAATAAATGACGTCACAAAATACATAGCTTCACAAAAATAAATAACGTCACAAAATACATAACGTCACAAAAATAAATGACGTCACAAAATACATAACGTCACAAAAAATGACGTCACAAAATACATAACGTCACAAAAATAAATGACGTCACAAAATACATAGCTTCACAAAAATAAATTACGTCCCAAATACATAACGTCCCAAAAATAAATGACGTCACAAAATACATAACGTCACAAAAATAAACGACGTCACAAAATACATGACGTCCCAAAATAAATAACGTCAGAAAATTAATTACGTCACAAAATACATCACGTCACAAAAATAAATGACGTCACAAAATACATAACGTCACAAAAATTAATGACGTCACAAAATACATAACGTCAAAAAAATAAATAACGTCACAAAAATTAATTACCTCACAAAATTAATGACGTCACAAAATACATAATGTCACAAAAATAAATGATGTCACAAAATACATAACGTCACAAAAATAAATGACATCACAAAAATTAAATACGTCACAAAATACTTAACGTCACAAAAATAAATGATGTCACAAAATACATTACGTCACAAAATACATAACGTCACAAAAATTAATGACGTCACAAAATACATAACGTCACAAAAATAAATGTCACAAAATACATAACGTCACAAAAATAAATGACGTCACAAAATACATAACGTCACAAAAATAAATGACGTCACAAAATACATAACGTCACAAAAATAAATGACTTCACAAAAAACATAACTTTACAAAAATAAATGACGTCACAAAATACATAACGTCACAAGAATAAATGACGTCACAAAATACATAACGTCAGAGAATACATAACGTCACAAAAATAAATGACGTTACAAAATACATAACGTCACAAAAAAAATGACGTCACAACAATTAATTACGTCACAAAATACATAACGTCACAAAAATAAATGACGTTACAAAAGACATAACGCCACAAACATTAATGACGTCACAAAATACAACACGTCACAAAATACATAACGTCACAAAAATAAATGATGTTACAAAAATTAATTACGTCACAAAATACATAACGTCACAAAAATAAATGACGTCACAAAATACATAACGTCACAAAATACATAACGTCACAAAAATAAATGACGTCACAAAATACATAACGTCCAAAAAATAAATAACGTCACAAAATACATAACGTCACAAAAATAAATGACGTCACAAAATATTTAATGACACAAAATTAAATGACGTCACAAAATACATATTTCATAAAATACATAACGTCACAAAAATAAATGACGTCACAAAATAAATAACGTCACAAATATAAATGACGTCTAAAAATACATTGCGTCACAAAAATAAATGACGTCACAAAATACATAACGTCACAAAAATAAATGACGTCATAAAATACATAACGTCACAAAAATAAATGACGTCACAAAAATTTATTACGTCACAAAAATAAATAACGTCACAAAATACATAACGTCACAAAATACATAACGGCACAAAAATAAATGAAGTCACAAAATATATAACGTCACAAAATAAATGACGTCACAAAATACATAACGTCAAAAAAATAAATGACTTCACAAAATACATAACGTCACAAAAATAAATGACGTCACAAAATACATAACGTCACAAAAATAAATGACGTCACAATAATAAATGACGTCACAAAATACATAACGTCACAAAAATAAATGACGTCACAAAATACATAACGTTACAAAAATAAATGACGTCACAAAATACATAACGTCACAAAAATAAATGACGTCACAAAATACATAACGTCACAAAAAAATGACGTCACAAAATACATAACGTCACAAAAATAAATGACGTCACAAAATACATAACGCCACAAAAATAAATGACGTCACAAAATATTTAATGACACAAAATTAAATGACGTCACAAAATACATATTTCATAAAATACAAAACGTCACAAAAATAAATGACGTCACAAAATACATAACGTCACAAAATACATAACGTCACAAAAATAAATGACGTCACAAAATACATAACGTCACAAAAATAAATGACGTCACAAAATACATAACTTGACAAAAATAAATGACGTCACAAAATACATAACGTCACCAAAATAAATGACATTACAAAATTCATAACGTCACAAAAATAAATGACGTCACAAAATACATAACTTCACAAAAATAAATGACGTCACAAAATACATAACGTCACAAAAATAAATGACGTCACAAAAATTAATTACGTCACAAATTACATAACGTCACAAAAATAAATGACGTCACAAAATACATAACGTCACAAAATATATAACGTCACAAAAATAAATGACGTCACAAAATACATAGCTTCACAAAAATAAATAACGTCACAAAATACATAACGTCACAAAAATAAATGACGTCACAAAATACATAACGTCACAAAAAATGACGTCACAAAATACATAACGTCACAAAAATAAATGACGTCACAAAATACATAGCTTCACAAAAATAAATTACGTCCCAAATACATAACGTCCCAAAAATAAATGACGTCACAAAATACATAACGTCACAAAAATAAACGACGTCACAAAATACATGACGTCCCAAAATAAATAACGTCAGAAAATTAATTACGTCACAAAATACATCACGTCACAAAAATAAATGACGTCACAAAATACATAACGTCACAAAAATTAATGACGTCACAAAATACATAACGTCAAAAAAATAAATAACGTCACAAAAATTAATTACCTCACGAAATTAATGACGTCACAAAATACATAATGTCACAAAAATAAATGATGTCACAAAATACATAACGTCACAAAAATAAATGACGTCACAAAATACATAACGTCACAAAAATAAATGACGTCACAAAAATTAATTACCTCACAAAATTAATTACGTCACAAAATACATAACGTCACAAAAATAAATGATGTCACAAAATAAATAACGTCACAAAAATAAATGACATCACAAAAATTAATTACGTCACAAAATACTTAACGTCACAAAAATAAATGATGTCGAAAAATACATTACGTCACAAAATAAATAAAGTCACAAAAATAAATGACGTCACAAAATTCATAACGTCACAAAAATAAATGACGTCACAAAATACATAACCACAAAAATAAATGACGTCACAAAATACATAACGTCACAAAAATAAATGACGTCACAAAATACATAACGTCACCAAAATAAATGACATTACTAAATTCATAACGTCACAAAAATAAATGACGTCACAAAATACATAACTTCACAAAAATAAATGACGTCACAAAATACATAACGTCACAAAAATAAATGACGTCACAAAAATTAATTACGTCACAAATTACATAACGTCACAAAAATAAATGACGTCACAAAATACATAACGTCACAAAATATATAACGTCACAAAAATAAATGACGTCACAAAATACATAGCTTCACAAAAATAAATTACGTCACAAAATACATAACGTCACAAAAATAAATGACGTCACAAAATACATAACGTCACAAAAAATGACGTCACAAAATACATAACGTCACAAAAATAAATGACGTCACAAAATACATAGCTTCACAAAAATAAATTACGTCCCAAATACATAACGTCCCAAAAATAAATGACGTTACAAAATACATAACGTCACAAAAATAAACGACGTCACAAAATACATAACGTCCCAATATAAATAACGTCAGAAAATTAATTACGTCACAAAATACATCACGTCACAAAAATAAATGACGTCACAAAATACATAACGTCACAAAAATTAATGACGTCACAAAATACATAACGTCAAAAAAATAAATAACGTCACAAAAATTAATTACCTCACAAAATTAATGACGTCACAAAATACATAATGTCACAAAAATAAATGATGTCACAAAATACATAACGTCACAAAAATAAATGACATCACAAAAATTAAATACGTCACAAAATACTTAACGTCACAAAAATAAATGATGTCACAAAATACATTACGTCACAAAATACATAACGTCACAAAAATTAATGACGTCACAAAATACATAACGTCACAAAAATAAATGTCACAAAATACATAACGTCACAAAAATAAATGACGTCACAAAATACATAACGTCACAAAAATAAATGACGTCACAAAATACATAACGTCACAAAAATAAATGACTTCACAAAAAACATAACGTCACAAAAATAAATGACGTCACAAAATACATAACGTCACAAGAATAAATGACGTCACAAAATACATAACGTCAGAGAATACATAACGTCACAAAAATAAATGACGTTACAAAATACATAACGTCACAAAAATAAATGACGTCACAACAATTAATTACGTCACAAAATACATAACGTCACAAAAATAAATGACGTTACAAAATACATAACGCCACAAACATTAATGACGTCACAAAATACAACACGTCACAAAATACATAACGTCACAAAAATAAATGACGTTACAAAAATTAATAACGTCACAAAATACATAACGTCACAAAAATAAATGACGTCACAAAATACATAACGTCACAAAATACATAACGTCACAAAAATAAATGACGTCACAAAATACATAACGTCCAAAAAATAAATAACGTCACAAAATACATAACGTCACAAAAATAAATGACGTCACAAAATATTTAATGACACAAAATTAAATGACGTCACAAAATACATATTTCATAAAATACATAACGTCACAAAAATAAATGACGTCACAAAATAAATAACGTCACAAAAATAAATGACGTCTAAAAATACATTGCGTCACAAAAATAAATGACGTCACAAAATACATAACGTCACAAAAATAAATGACGTCATAAAATACATAACGTCACAAAAATAAATGACGTCACAAAAATTTATTACGTCACAAAAATAAATAACGTCACAAAATACATAACGTCACAAAATACATAACGGCACAAAAATAAATGAAGTCACAAAATATATAACGTCACAAAATAAATGACGTCACAAAATACATAACGTCAAAAAAATAAATGACGTCACAAAATACATAACGTCACAAAAATAAATGACGTCACAAAATACATAACGTCACAAAAATAAATGACGTCACAATAATAAATGACGTCACAAAATACATAACGTCACAAAAATAAATGACGTCACAAAATACATAACGTTACAAAAATAAATGACGTCACAAAATACATAACGTCACAAAAATAAATGACGTCACAAAATACATAACGTCACAAAAAAATGACGTCACAAAATACATAACGTCACAAAAATAAATGACGTCACAAAATACATAACGTCACAAAAATAAATGACGTCACAAAATATTTAATGACACAAAATTAAATGACGTCACAAAATACATATTTCATAAAATACAAAACGTCTTAAAAATAAATGACGTCACAAATTAAATAACGTCACAAAAATAAATTACGTCTAAAAATACATTACGTCACAAAAATAAATGACGTCACAAAATACATAACGTCACAACAATAAATGACGTCACAAAATACATAACGTCACAAAAATAAATGACGTCACAAAAATAAATGACGTCACAAAATACAAAACGACACAAAAATAAATGACGTCACAAAATACATAACGTCACAAATAACATAACGTCAAAAAATAAATGACGTCACAAAATACATAACGTCTAAAAAATAAATGACGTCACAAAATACATAACGTCACAAAAATAAATGACGTCATAAAATACATAACGTCACATAAATAAATGACGTCACAAAAATTCCTTACGTCACAAAAATAAATAACGTCACAAAATACATAACGTAACAAAATACATAACGGCACAAAAATAAATGACGTCACAAAATACATAACGTCACAAAAATAAATGACGTCACAAAATACATAACGACAAAAAAATAAATGACGTCACAAAATACATAACGTCACAAAAATAAATGACGTCACAAAATACATAACGTCACAAAAATAAATGACGTCACAAAATACATAACGTTACAAAAATAAATGACGTCACAAAATATTTAACGACACAAAATTAAATGACGTCTCAAAATACATATTTCATAAAATACAGAACGTCACAAAAATAAATGACGTCACAAAATACATAACGTCACAAAAATAAATGACGTCACAAAATACATAACGTCACGAAAATAAATTACGTCACAAAATACATAACGTCACAAAAACAAATGACGTCACAAAATACATAACGTCACAAAAATAAATGACGTCACAAAATACATAACGTCACCAAAATAAATGACCTCACAAAAATTAATTACGTCACAAAATACATAACGTCACAAAATATATAACGTCACAAAAATAAATGACGTCACAAAATGCATAACGTCACAAAAATAAATGATGTCATAAAATACATAACGTCACAAAAATAAATGACGTCACAAAAATTTATTACGTCACAAAACTAAATAACGTCACAAAATACATAACGTCACAAAATACATAGCGGCACAAAAATAAATGACGTCACAAAATACATAACGTCACAAAAATAAATGACGTTACAAAATACATAACTTCACAAAAATAAATGACGTCACAAAATACATAACGTCACAAAAATAAATGACGTCACAATAATAAATGACGTCACAAAATACATAACGTCACAAAAATAAATGACGTCACAAAATACATAACGTTACAAAAATAAATGACGTCACATAATACATAAAGTCACAAAAATAAATGACGTCACAAAATACATAACGTCACAAAAAAATGACGTCACAAAATACATAACGTCACAAAAATAAATGACGTCAAAAAATACATAACGTCACAAAAATAAATGACGTCACAAAATTAATTACGTCACAAAACACATAACGTCACAAAAATAAATGACGTCACAAAATATTTAACGACACAAAATTAAATGACGTCACAAAATACATATTTCATAAAATACATAACGTCACAAAAATAAATGACGTCACAAAATACATAACGTCACAAAAATAAATGACGTCACAAAATACATAACGTCACAAAAATAAATGACGTCACAAAATACATAACGTCACAAAATTAATGACGTCACAATAATAAATGACGTCACAAAATACATAACGTCACAAAAATAAATGACGTCACAAAATACATAACGTCACAAAAATAAATGACGTCACAAAATACATAACGTCACAAAAATAAATGACGTCACAAAATACATAACGTCACAAAAATAAATGACGTCACAAAAAGTAATGACGTCACAAAATACATAACGTCACAAAAATAAATGACGTCACAAAATACATAACGTCACAAAAATAAATGACGTCACAAAACTTAATTACGTCACAAAATACATAACGTCACAAAAATAAATGACGTCACAAAATACATAACGTCACAAAAATAAATGACGTCACAAAATACATAACGTCACAAAAATAAATGACGTCACAAAATATATAACGTCACAAAATAAATGACGTCACAAAATACATAACGTCAAAAAAATAAATGACGTCACAAAATACATAACGTCACAAAAATAAATGACGTCACAAAATACATAACGTCACAAAAATAAATGACGTCACAATAATAAATGACGTCACAAAATACATAACGTCACAAAAATAAATGACGTCACAAAATACATAACGTTACAAAAATAAATGACGTCACAAAATACATAACGTCACAAAAATAAATGACGTCACAAAATACATAACGTCACAAAAAAATGACGTCACAAAATACATAACGTCACAAAAATAAATGACGTCACAAAATACATAACGTCACAAAAATAAATGACGTCACAAAATATTTAATGACACAAAATTAAATGACGTCACAAAATACATATTTCATAAAATACAAAACGTCTTAAAAATAAATGACGTCACAAATTAAATAACGTCACAAAAATAAATTACGTCTAAAAATACATTACGTCACAAAAATAAATGACGTCACAAAATACATAACGTCACAACAATAAATGACGTCACAAAATACATAACGTCACAAAAATAAATGACGTCACAAAAATAAATGACGTCACAAAATACAAAACGACACAAAAATAAATGACGTCACAAAATAAATAACGTCACAAATAACATAACGTCAAAAAATAAATGACGTCACAAAATACATAACGTCTAAAAAATAAATGACGTCACAAAATACATAACGTCACAAAAATAAATGACGTCATAAAATACATAACGTCACAAAAATAAATGACGTCACAAAAATTCCTTACGTCACAAAAATAAATAACGTCACAAAATACATAACGTAACAAAATACATAACGGCACAAAAATAAATGACGTCACAAAATACATAACGTCACAAAAATAAATGACGTCACAAAATACATAACGACAAAAAAATAAATGACGTCACAAAATACATAACGTCACAAAAATAAATGACGTCACAAAATACATAACGTCACAAAAATAAATGACGTCACAAAATACATAACGTTACAAAAATAAATGACGTCACAAAATATTTAACGACACAAAATTAAATGACGTCTCAAAATACATATTTCATAAAATACAGAACGTCACAAAAATAAATGACGTCACAAAATACATAACGTCACAAAAATAAATGACGTCACAAAATACATAACGTCACGAAAATAAATTACGTCACAAAATACATAACGTCACAAAAACAAATGACGTCACAAAATACATAACGTCACAAAAATAAATGACGTCACAAAATACATAACGTCACCAAAATAAATGACCTCACAAAAATTAATTACGTCACAAAATACATAACGTCACAAAATATATAACGTCACAAAAATAAATGACGTCACAAAATACATAACGTCACAAAAATAAATGACGTCACAAAATACATAACGTTACAAAAATAAATGACGTCACATAATACATAAAGTCACAAAAATAAATGACGTCACAAAATACATAACGTCACAAAAAAATGACGTCACAAAATACATAACGTCACAAAAATAAATGACGTCAAAAAATACATAACGTCACAAAAATAAATGACGTCACAAAATTAATTACGTCACAAAACACATAACGTCACAAAAATAAATGACGTCACAAAATATTTAACGACACAAAATTAAATGACGTCACAAAATACATATTTCATAAAATACATAACGTCACAAAAATAAATGACGTCACAAAATACATAACGTCACAAAAATAAATGACGTCACAAAATACATAACGTCACAAAAATAAATGACGTCACAAAATACATAACGTCACAAAATTAATGACGTCACAATAATAAATGACGTCACAAAATACATAACGTCACAAAAATAAATGACGTCACAAAATACATAACGTCACAAAAATAAATGACGTCACAAAATACATAACGTCACAAAAATAAATGACGTCACAAAATACATAACGTCACAAAAATAAATGACGTCACAAAAAGTAATGACGTCACAAAATACATAACGTCACAAAAATAAATGACGTCACAAAATACATAACGTCACAAAAATAAATGACGTCACAAAAATTAATTACGTCACAAAATACATAACGTCACAAAAATAAATGACGTCACAAAATACATAACGTCACAAAATACATAACGTCACAAAAATAAATAACGTCACAAAATACATAACGTCAAAAAAATAAATGACGTCACAAAATACATAACGTCACAAAAAATAAATGACGTCACAAAATGCATAACGTCACAAAAATAAATGATGTCACAAAATACATAACGTCACAAAAATAAATGACGTCATAAAATACATAACGTCACAAAAATAAATGACGTCACAAAAATTTATTACGTCACAAAAATAAATAACGTCACAAAATACATAACGTCACGAAATACATAACGGCACAAAAATAAATGACGTCACAAAATACATAACGTCACAAAAGTAAATGACGTCACAAAATACATAACGTCAAAAAAATAAATGACGTCACAAAATACATAACGTCACAAAAATAAATGACGTCACAAAATACATAACGTCACAAAAATAAATGACGTCACAAAATACATAACGTCACAAAAATAAATGACGTCACAAAAATTAATTACGTCACAAATTTCATAACGTCACGAAAATAAATGACGTCACAAAATACATAACGTCACAAATATATAACGTCACAAAAATAAATGACGTCACAAAATACATACCTTCACAAAAATAAATTACGTCACAAAATACATAACGTCACAAAAATAAATGACGTCACAAAATACATAACGTCACAAAATACATAACGTCACAAAAATAAATGACGTCACAAAATTCATAACGTCACAAAAATAAATGACGTCACAAAATACATAACGTCACAAAAATAAATTACGTCACAAAAATTAATTACCTCACAAAATTAATTACGTCACAAAATACATAACGTAACAAAAATAAATGATGTCACAAAATAAATAACGTCACAAAAATAAATGACATCACAAAAATTAATTACGTCACAAAATACTTAACGTCACAAAAATAAATGATGTCGAAAAATACATCACGTCACAAAATAAATAAAGTCACAAAAATAAATGACGTCACAAAATTCATAACGTCACAAAAATAAATGACGTCACAAAATACATAACTTCACAAAAATAAATGACGTCACAAAATACATAACGTCACAAAAATAAATGACGTCACAAAATACATAACGTCACAAAAATAAATGACATTACAAAATTCATAACGTCACAAAAATAAATGACGTCACAAAATACATAACTTCACAAAAATAAATGACGTCACAAAATACATAACGTCACAAAAATAAATGACGTCACAAAAATTAATTACGTCACAAATTACATAACGTCACAAAAATAAATGACGTCACAAAATACATAACGTCACAAAATATATAACGTCACAAAAATAAATGACGTCACAAAATACATAGCTTCACAAAAATAAATTACGTCACAAAATACATAACGTCACAAAAATAAATGACGTCACAAAATACATAACCTCACAAAAAAATGACGTCACAAAATACATAACGTCACAAAAATAAATGACGTCACAAAATACATAGCTTCACAAAAATAAATTACGTCACAAATACATAACGTCCCAAAAATAAATGACGTCACAAAATACATAACGTCACAAAAATAAACGACGTCACAAAATACATAACGTCCCAAAATAAATAACGTCAGAAAAATTAATTACGTCACAAAATACATCACGTCACAAAAATAAATGACGTCACAAAATACATAACGTCACAAAAATTAATTACGTCACAAAATACATAACGTCAAAAAAATAAATGACGTCACAAAAATTAATTACCTCACAAAATTAATGACGTCACAAAATACATAACGTCACAAAAATAAATGATGTCACAAAATACATAACGTCACAAAAATAAATGACATCACAAAAATTAAATACGTCACAAAATACTTAACGTCACAAAAATAAATGATGTCACAAAATACATTACGTCACAAAATACATAACGTCACAAAAAGTAATGACGTCACAAAATACATAACGTCACAAAAATAAATGTCACAAAATACATAACATCACAAAAATAAATGACGTCACAAAATACATAACGTCACAAAAATAAATGACTTCACAAAAAACATAACGTCACAGAATACATAACGTCACAAAAATAAATGACGTTACAAAATACATAACGTCACAAAAATAAATGACGTCACAACAATTAATTACGTCACAAAATACATAACGTCACAAAAATAAATTACGTTACAAAATACATAACGCCACAAACATTAATGACGTCACAAAATACAACACGTCACAAAATACATAACGTCACAAAAATAAATGACGTTACAAAAATTAATAACGTCACAAAATACATAACGTCACAAAAATAAATGACGTCACAAAATACATAACGTCACAAAATACATAACGTCACAAAAATAAATGACGTCACAAAATACATAACGTCCAAAAAATAAATAACGTCACAAAATACATAACGTCACAAAAATAAATGACGTCACAAAATATTTAATGACACAAAATTAAATGATGTCACAAAATACATATTTCATAAAATACATAACGTCACAAAAATAAATGACGTCACAAAATAAATAACGTCACAAAAATAAATGACGTCTAAAAATACATTACGTCACAAAAATAAATGACGTCACAAAATACATAACGTCACAAAAATAAATGACGTCACAAAATACATAACGTCACAAAAATAAATGACGTCACAAAATACATAACGTCACAAAAATAAATGACGTCACAAAAATTAATTACAACACAAAATACATAACGTCACAAGAATAAATGACGTCACAAAATATATAACGTCACAGAATACATAACGTCACAAAAATTAATTACGTTACAAAATACATAACGTCACAAAAATAAATGACGTCACAAAATTAATTACGTCACAAAACACATAACGTCACAAAAATAAATGACGTCACAAAATATTTAACGACACAAAATTAAATGACGTCACAAAATACATATTTCATAAAATACATAACGTCACAAAAATAAATGACGTCACAAAATACATAAAGTCACAAAAATAAATGACGTCACAAAATACATAACGTCACAAAAATAAATGACGTCACGAAATACATAACGTCACAAAAATAAATGACGTCACAATAATAAATGACGTCACAAAATACATAACGTCACAAAAATAAATGACGTCACAAAATACATAACGTCACAAAAATAAATGACGTCACAAAATACATAACGTCACAAAAATAAATGACGTCACAAAATACATAACGTCACAAAAATAAATGACGTCACAAAAAGTAATGACGTCACAAAATACATAACGTCACAAAAATAAATGACGTCACAAAATACATAACGTCACAAAAATAAATGACGTCACAAAAATTAATTACGTCACAAAATACATAACGTCACAAAAATAAATGACGTCACAAAATACATAACGTCACAAAAAAATGACGTCACAAAATACATAACGTCACAAAAATAAATGACGTCACAAAATTAATTACGTCACAAAACACATAACGTCACAAAAATAAATGACGTCACAAAATATTTAACGACACAAAATTAAATGACGTCACAAAATACGTATTTCATAAAATACATAACGTCACAAAAATAAATGACGTCACAAAATACATAACGTCACAAAAATAAATGACGTCACAAAATACATAACGTCCCAAAAATAAATGACGTCACGAAATACATAACGTCACAAAAATAAATGACGTCACAATAATAAATGACGTCACAAAATACATAACGTCACAAAAATAAATGACGTCACAAAATACATAACGTCACAAAAATAAATGACGTCACAAAATACATAACGTCACAAAAATAAATGACGTCACAAAATACATAACGTCACAAAAATAAATGACGTCACAAAAAGTAATGACGTCACAAAATACATAACGTCACAAAAATAAATGACGTCACAAAATACATAACGTCACAAAAATAAATGACGTCACAAAAATTAATTACGTCACAAAATACATAACGTCACAAAAATAAATGACGTCACAAAATACATAACGTCACAAAAAAATGACGTCACAAAATACATAACGTCACAAAAATAAATGACGTCACAAAATACATAGCTTCACAAAAATAAATTACGTCCAAAATACATAACGTCCCAAAAATAAATTACGTCACAAAATACATAACGTCACAAAAATAAACGACGTCACAAAATACATAACGTCCCAAAATAAATAACGTCAGAAAAATTAATTACGTCACAAAATACATCACGTCACAAAAATAAATGACATCACAAAATACATAACGTCACAAAAATTAATGACGTCACAAAATACATAACGTCAAAAAAATAAATGACGTCACAAAAATTAATTACCTCACAAAATTAATGACGTCACAAAATACATAACGTCACAAAAATAAATGATGTCACAAAATACATAACGTTACAAAAATAAATGTCAAAAATACATAACGTCACAAAAATAAATGACGTCACAAAATACATAAAATCACAAAAATAAATGACGTCACAAAATACATAACGTCACAAAAATAAATGACGTCACAAAAAGTAATGACGTCACAAAATACATAACGTCACAAAAATAAATGACGTCACAAAATACATAACGTCACAAAAATAAATGACGTCACAAAAATTAATTACGTCACAAAATACATAACGTCACAAAAATAAATGACGTCACAAAATACATAACGTCACAAAAAAATGACGTCACAAAATACATAACGTCACAAAAATAAATGACGTCACAAAATTAATTACGTCACAAAACACATAACGTCACAAAAATAAATGACGTCACAAAATATTTAACGACACAAAATTAAATGACGTCACAAAATACGTATTTCATAAAATACATAACGTCACAAAAATAAATGACGTCACAAAATACATAACGTCACAAAAATAAATGACGTCACAAAATACATAACGTCCCAAAAATAAATGACGTCACGAAATACATAACGTCACAAAAATAAATGACGTCACAATAATAAATGACGTCACAAAATACATAACGTCACAAAAATAAATGACGTCACAAAATACATAACGTCACAAAAATAAATGACGTCACAAAATACATAACGTCACAAAAATAAATGACGTCACAAAATACATAACGTCACAAAAATAAATGACGTCACAAAAAGTAATGACGTCACAAAATACATAACGTCACAAAAATAAATGACGTCACAAAATACATAACGTCACAAAAATAAATGACGTCACAAAAATTAATTACGTCACAAAATACATAACGTCACAAAAATAAATGACGTCACAAAATACATAACGTCACAAAAAAATGACGTCACAAAATACATAACGTCACAAAAATAAATGACGTCACAAAATACATAGCTTCACAAAAATAAATTACGTCCAAAATACATAACGTCCCAAAAATAAATTACGTCACAAAATACATAACGTCACAAAAATAAACGACGTCACAAAATACATAACGTCCCAAAATAAATAACGTCAGAAAAATTAATTACGTCACAAAATACATCACGTCACAAAAATAAATGACGTCACAAAATACATAACGTCACAAAAATTAATGACGTCACAAAATACATAACGTCAAAAAAATAAATGACGTCACAAAAATTAATTACCTCACAAAATTAATGACGTCACAAAATACATAACGTCACAAAAATAAATGATGTCACAAAATACATAACGTTACAAAAATAAATGTCAAAAATACATAACGTCACAAAAATAAATGACGTCACAAAATACATAAAATCACAAAAATAAATGACGTCACAAAATACATAACGTCACAAAAATAAATGACTTCACAAAAAACATAACGTCACAAAAATAAATGACGTCACAAAATACATAACGTCACAACAATAAATGAAGTCACAAAATACATAACGTCACAGAATACATAACGTCACAAAAATAAATGACGTTAAAAAAAACATAACATCACAAAAATAAATGACGTCACAACAATTAATTACGTCACAAAATACATAACGTCACAAAAATAAATGACGTTACAAAATACATAACGCCACAAACATTAATGACGTCACAAAATACAACACGTCACAAAATACATAACGTCACAAAAATAAATGACGTTACAAAAATTAATTACGTCACAAAATACATAACGTCACAAAAATAAATGACGTCACAAAATACATAACGTCACAAAATACATAACGTCACAAAAATAAATGACGTCACAAAATACATAACGTCCCAAAAATAAATAACGTCACAAAATACATAACGTCACAAAAATAAATGACGTCACAAAATACATAACGTCACAAAAATAAATGACGTCACAAAATACATAACGTCACAATAATAAATGACGTCACAATAATAAATGACGTCACAAAATACATAACGTCACAAAAATAAATGACGTCACAAAATACATAACGTTACAAAAATAAATGACGTCACATAATACATAACGTCACAAAAATATATGACGTCACAAAATACATAACGTCACAAAATACATTACGTCTCAAAAATAAATGACGTCACAAAATACATAACGTCACAAAAATAAATGACGTCACAAAATACATAACGTCACAAAAATAAATGACGTCAAAAAATACATATTTCATAAAATACATAACGTCACAAAAATAAATGACGTCACAAAATACAAAACGTCTAAAAAATAAATGACGTCACAAAATACATAACGTCACAAAAATAAATGACGTCACAAAATACATAACGTCACAAAAATAAATGACATTACAAAATTCATAACGTCACAAAAATAAATGACGTCACAAAATACATAACTTCACAAAAATAAATGACGTCACAAAATACATAACGTCACAAAAATAAATGACGTCACAAAAATTAATTACGTCACAAATTACATAACGTCACAAAAATAAATGACGTCACAAAATACATAACGTCACAAAATATATAACGTCACAAAAATAAATGACGTCACAAAATACATAGCTTCACAAAAATAAATTACGTCACAAAATACATAACGTCACAAAAATAAATCACGTCACAAAATACATAACGTCACAAAAAAATGACGTCACAAAATACATAACGTCACAAAAATAAATTACGTCACAAAATACATAGCCTCACAAAAATAAATTACGTCACAAATACATAACGTCCCAAAAATAAATGACGTCACAAAATACATAACGTCACAAAAATAAACGACGTCACAAAATACATAACGTCCCAAAATAAATAACGTCAGAAAAATTAATTACGTCACAAAATACATCACGTCACAAAAATAAATGACGTCACAAAATACATAACGTCACAAAAATTAATTACGTCACAAAATACATAACGTCAAAAAAATAAATGACGTCACAAAAATTAATTACCTCACAAAATTAATGACGTCACAAAATACATAACGTCACAAAAATAAATGATGTCACAAAATACATAACGTCACAAAAATAAATGACATCACAAAAATTAAATACGTCACAAAATACTTAACGTCACAAAAATAAATGATGTCACAAAATACATTACGTCACAAAATACATAACGTCACAAAAAGTAATGACGTCACAAAATACATAACGTCACAAAAATAAATGTCACAAAATACATAACATCACAAAAATAAATGACGTCACAAAATACATAACGTCACAAAAATAAATGACGTCACAAAATACATAACGTCAAAAAAATAAATGACTTCACAAAAAACATAACGTCACAGAATACATAACGTCACAAAAATAAATGACGTTACAAAATACATAACGTCACAAAAATAAATGACGTCACAACAATTAATTACGTCACAAAATACATAACGTCACAAAAATAAATTACGTTACAAAATACATAACGCCACAAACATTAATGACGTCACAAAATACAACACGTCACAAAATACATAACGTCACAAAAATAAATGACGTTACAAAAATTAATAACGTCACAAAATACATAACGTCACAAAAATAAATGACGTCACAAAATACATAAAGTCACAAAATACATAACGTCACAAAAATAAATGACAACACAAAATATTTAATGACACAAAATTAAATGATGTCACAAAATACATATTTCATAAAATACATAACGTCACAAAAATAAATGACGTCACAAAATAAATAACGTCACAAAAATAAATGACGTCTAAAAATACATTACGTCACAAAAATAAATGACGTCACAAAATACATAACGTCACAAAAATAAATGACGTCACAAAAATAAATGACGTCACAAAATACATAACGTCACAAAAATAAATGACGTCACAAAAATTAATTACAACACAAAATACATAACGTCACAAGAATAAATGACGTCACAAAATATATAACGTCACAGAATACATAACGTCACAAAAATTAATTACGTTACAAAATACATAACGTCACAAAAATAAATGACGTCACAAAATTAATTACGTCACAAAATACATAACGTCACAAAAATAAATGATGTCACAAAATACATAACGTCACAAAAATAAATGACATCACAAAAATTAAATACGTCACAAAATACTTAACGTCACAAAAATAAATGATGTCACAAAATACATTACGTCACAAAATACATAACGTAACAAAAAGTAATGACGTCACAAAATACATAACGTCACAAAAATAAATGTCACAAAATACATAACATCACAAAAATAAATGACGTCACAAAATACATAACGTCACAAAAATAAATGACGTTACAAAATACATAACGTCACAAAAATAAATGACGTCACAACAATTAATTACGTCACAAAATACATAACGTCACAAAAATAAATTACGTTACAAAATACATAACGCCACAAACATTAATGACGTCACAAAATACAACACGTCACAAAATACATAACGTCACAAAAATAAATGACGTTACAAAAATTAATAACGTCACAAAATACATAACGTCACAAAAATAAATGACGTCACAAAATACATAACGTCACAAAATACATAACGTCACAAAAATAAATGACGTCACAAAATATTTAATGACACAAAATTAAATGATGTCACAAAATACATATTTCATAAAATACATAACGTCACAAAAATAAATGACGTCACAAAATAAATAACGTCACAAAAATAAATGACGTCTAAAAATACATTACGTCACAAAAATAAATGACGTCACAAAATACATAACGTCACAAAAATAAATGACGTCACAAAATACATAACGTCACAAAAATAAATGACGTCACAAAATACATAACGTCACAAAAATAAATGACGTCACAAAAATTAATTACAACACAAAATACATAACGTCACAAGAATAAATGACGTCACAAAATATATAACGTCACAGAATACATAACGTCACAAAAATTAATTACGTTACAAAATACATAACGTCACAAAAATAAATGACGTCACAAAATTAATTACGTCACAAAACACATAACGTCACAAAAATAAATAACGTCACAAAATATTTAACGACACAAAATTAAATGACGTCACAAAATACATATTTCATAAAATACATAACGTCACAAAAATAAATGACGTCACAAAATACATAACGTCACAAAAATAAATGACGTCACAAAATACATAACGTCACAAAAATAAATGACGTCACAAAATACATAACGTCACAAAAATAAATGACGTCACAATAATAAATGACGTCACAAAATACATAACGTCACAAAAATAAATGACGTCACAAAATACATAACGTCACAAAAATAAATGACGTCACAAAATACATAACGTCACAAAAATAAATGACGTCACAAAATACATAACGTCACAAAAATAAATGACGTCACAAAAAGTAATGACGTCACAAAATACATAACGTCACAAAAATAAATGACGTCACAAAATACATAACGTCACAAAAATAAATGACGACACAAAAATTAATTACGTCACAAAATACATAACGTCACAAAAATAAATGACGTCACAAAATACATAACGTCACAAAAAAATGACGTCACAAAATACATAACGTCACAAAAATAAATGACGTCACAAAATACATAGCTTCACAAAAATAAATTACGTCCCAAATACATAACGTCCCAAAAATAAATGACGTCACAAAATACATAACGTCACAAAAATAAACGACGTCACAAAATACATAACGTCCCAAAATAAATAACGTCAGAAAAATTAATTACGTCACAAAATACATCACGTCACAAAAATAAATGACGTCACAAAATACATAACGTCACAAAAATTAATGACGTCACAAAATACATAACGTCAAAAAAATAAATGACGTCACAAAAATTAATTACCTCACAAAATTAATGACGTCACAAAATACATAACGTCACAAAAATAAATGATGTCACAAAATACATAACGTTACAAAAATAAATGTCAAAAATACATAACGTCAAAAAAATAAATGACGTCACAAAATACATAACATCACAAAAATAAATGACGTCACAAAATACATAACGTCACAAAAATAAATGACTTCACAAAAAACATAACGTCACAAAAATAAATGACGTCACAAAATACATAACGTCACAAGAATAAATGACGTCACAAAATACATAACGTCACAGAATACATAACGTCACAAAAATAAATGACGTTACAAAATACATAACGTCACAAAAATAAATGACGTCACAACAATTAATTACGTCACAAAATACATAACGTCACAAAAATAAATGACGTTACAAAATACAGAACGCCACAAACATTAATGACGTCACAAAATACAACACGTCACAAAATACATAACGTCACAAAAATAAATGACGTTACAAAAATTAATTACGTCACAAAATACATAACGTCACAAAAATAAATGACGTCACAAAATACATAACGTCACAAAATACATAACGTCACAAAAATAAATGACGTCACAAAATACATAACGTCCCAAAAATAAATAACGTCACAAAATACATAACGTCACAAAAATAAATGACGTCACAAAATACATAACGTCACAAAAATAAATGACGTTACAAAAATTAATTACGTCACAAAATATATAACGTTACAAAAATAAATGACGTCACAAAATACATAGCTTCACAAAAATAAATGACGTCACAAAATACATAACGTCCCAAAAATAAATGACGTCACGAAATACATAACGTCACAAAAATAAATGACGTCACAATAATAAATGACGTCACAAAATACATAACGTCACAAAAATAAATGACGTCACAAAATACATAACGTCACAAAAATAAATGACGTCACAAAATACATAACGTCACAAAAATAAATGACGTCACAAAATACATAACGTCACAAAAATAAATGACGTCACAAAAAGTAATGACGTCACAAAATACATAACGTCACAAAAATTAATGACGTCACAAAATACATAACGTCACAAAAATAAATGACGTCACAAAAATTAATTACGTCACAAAATACATAACGTCACAAAAATAAATGACGTCACAAAATACATAACGTCACAAAAAAATGACGTCACAAAATACATAACATCACAAAAATAAATGACGTCACAAAATACATAGCTTCACAAAAATAAATTACGTCCAAAATACATAACGTCCCAAAAATAAATTACGTCACAAAATACATAACGTCACAAAAATAAACGACGTCACAAAATACATAACGTCCCAAAATAAATAACGTCAGAAAAATTAATTACGTCACAAAATACATCACGTCACAAAAATAAATGACGTCACAAAATACATAACGTCACAAAAATTAATGACGTCACAAAATACATAACGTCAAAAAAATAAATGACGTCACAAAAATTAATTACCTCACAAAATTAATGACGTCACAAAATACATAACGTCACAAAAATAAATGATGTCACAAAATACATAACGTTACAAAAATAAATGTCAAAAATACATAACGTCACAAAAATAAATGACGTCACAAAATACATAAAATCACAAAAATAAATGACGTCACAAAATACATAACGTCACAAAAATAAATGACTTCACAAAAAACATAACGTCACAAAAATAAATGACGTCACAAAATACATAACGTCACAACAATAAATGACGTCACAAAATACATAACGTCACAGAATACATAACGTCACAAAAATAAATGACGTTAAAAAAAACATAACATCACAAAAATAAATGACGTCACAACAATTAATTACGTCACAAAATACATAACGTCACAAAAATAAATGACGTTACAAAATACATAACGCCACAAACATTAATGACGTCACAAAATACAACACGTCACAAAATACATAACGTCACAAAAATAAATGACGTTACAAAAATTAATTACGTCACAAAATACATAACGTCACAAAAATAAATGACGTCACAAAATACATAACGTCACAAAATACATAACGTCACAAAAATAAATGACGTCACAAAATACATAACGTCCCAAAAATAAATAACGTCACAAAATACATAACGTCACAAAAATAAATGACGTCACAAAATACATAACGTCACAAAAATAAATGACGTCACAAAATACATAACGTCACAATAATAAATGACGTCACAATAATAAATGACGTCACAAAATACATAACGTCACAAAAATAAATGACGTCACAAAATACATAACGTTACAAAAATAAATGACGTCACATAATACATAACGTCACAAAAATATATGACGTCACAAAATACATAACGTCACAAAATACATTACGTCTCAAAAATAAATGACGTCACAAAATACATAACGTCACAAAAATAAATGACGTCACAAAATACATAACGTCACAAAAATAAATGACGTCAAAAAATACATATTTCATAAAATACATAACGTCACAAAAATAAATGACGTCACAAAATACAAAACGTCTAAAAAATAAATGACGTCACAAAATACATAACGTCACAAAAATAAATGACGTCACAAAATACATAACGTCACAAAAATAAATGACATTACAAAATTCATAACGTCACAAAAATAAATGACGTCACAAAATACATAACTTCACAAAAATAAATGACGTCACAAAATACATAACGTCACAAAAATAAATGACGTCACAAAAATTAATTACGTCACAAATTACATAACGTCACAAAAATAAATGACGTCACAAAATACATAACGTCACAAAATATATAACGTCACAAAAATAAATGACGTCACAAAATACATAGCTTCACAAAAATAAATTACGTCACAAAATACATAACGTCACAAAAATAAATCACGTCACAAAATACATAACGTCACAAAAAAATGACGTCACAAAATACATAACGTCACAAAAATAAATGACGTCACAAAATACATAGCCTCACAAAAATAAATTACGTCACAAATACATAACGTCCCAAAAATAAATGACGTCACAAAATACATAACGTCACAAAAATAAACGACGTCACAAAATACATAACGTCCCAAAATAAATAACGTCAGAAAAATTAATTACGTCACAAAATACATCACGTCACAAAAATAAATGACGTCACAAAATACATAACGTCACAAAAATTAATTACGTCACAAAATACATAACGTCAAAAAAATAAATGACGTCACAAAAATTAATTACCTCACAAAATTAATGACGTCACAAAATACATAACGTCACAAAAATAAATGATGTCACAAAATACATAACGTCACAAAAATAAATGACATCACAAAAATTAAATACGTCACAAAATACTTAACGTCACAAAAATAAATGATGTCACAAAATACATTACGTCACAAAATACATAACGTCACAAAAAGTAATGACGTCACAAAATACATAACGTCACAAAAATAAATGTCACAAAATACATAACATCACAAAAATAAATGACGTCACAAAATACATAACGTCACAAAAATAAATGACGTCACAAAATACATAACGTCAAAAAAATAAATGACTTCACAAAAAACATAACGTCACAGAATACATAACGTCACAAAAATAAATGACGTTACAAAATACATAACGTCACAAAAATAAATGACGTCACAACAATTAATTACGTCACAAAATACATAACGTCACAAAAATAAATTACGTTACAAAATACATAACGCCACAAACATTAATGACGTCACAAAATACAACACGTCACAAAATACATAACGTCACAAAAATAAATGACGTTACAAAAATTAATAACGTCACAAAATACATAACGTCACAAAAATAAATGACGTCACAAAATACATAACGTCACAAAATACATAACGTCACAAAAATAAATGACAACACAAAATATTTAATGACACAAAATTAAATGATGTCACAAAATACATATTTCATAAAATACATAACGTCACAAAAATAAATGACGTCACAAAATAAATAACGTCACAAAAATAAATGACGTCTAAAAATACATTACGTCACAAAAATAAATGACGTCACAAAATACATAACGTCACAAAAATAAATGACGTCACAAAAATTAATTACAACACAAAATACATAACGTCACAAGAATAAATGACGTCACAAAATATATAACGTCACAGAATACATAACGTCACAAAAATTAATTACGTTACAAAATACATAACGTCACAAAAATAAATGACGTCACAAAATTAATTACGTCACAAAATACATAACGTCACAAAAATAAATGATGTCACAAAATACATAACGTCACAAAAATAAATGACATCACAAAAATTAAATACGTCACAAAATACTTAACGTCACAAAAATAAATGATGTCACAAAATACATTACGTCACAAAATACATAACGTAACAAAAAGTAATGACGTCACAAAATACATAACGTCACAAAAATAAATGTCACAAAATACATAACATCACAAAAATAAATGACGTCACAAAATACATAACGTCACAAAAATAAATGACGTTACAAAATACATAACGTCACAAAAATAAATGACGTCACAACAATTAATTACGTCACAAAATACATAACGTCACAAAAATAAATTACGTTACAAAATACATAACGCCACAAACATTAATGACGTCACAAAATACAACACGTCACAAAATACATAACGTCACAAAAATAAATGACGTTACAAAAATTAATAACGTCACAAAATACATAACGTCACAAAAATAAATGACGTCACAAAATACATAACGTCACAAAATACATAACGTCACAAAAATAAATGACGTCACAAAATATTTAATGACACAAAATTAAATGATGTCACAAAATACATATTTCATAAAATACATAACGTCACAAAAATAAATGACGTCACAAAATAAATAACGTCACAAAAATAAATGACGTCTAAAAATACATTACGTCACAAAAATAAATGACGTCACAAAATACATAACGTCACAAAAATAAATGACGTCACAAAATACATAACGTCACAAAAATAAATGACGTCACAAAATACATAACGTCACAAAAATAAATGACGTCACAAAAATTAATTACAACACAAAATACATAACGTCACAAGAATAAATGACGTCACAAAATATATAACGTCACAGAATACATAACGTCACAAAAATTAATTACGTTACAAAATACATAACGTCACAAAAATAAATGACGTCACAAAATTAATTACGTCACAAAACACATAACGTCACAAAAATAAATAACGTCACAAAATATTTAACGACACAAAATTAAATGACGTCACAAAATACATATTTCATAAAATACATAACGTCACAAAAATAAATGACGTCACAAAATACATAACGTCACAAAAATAAATGACGTCACAAAATACATAACGTCACAAAAATAAATGACGTCACAAAATACATAACGTCACAAAAATAAATGACGTCACAATAATAAATGACGTCACAAAATACATAACGTCACAAAAATAAATGACGTCACAAAATACATAACGTCACAAAAATAAATGACGTCACAAAATACATAACGTCACAAAAATAAATGACGTCACAAAATACATAACGTCACAAAAATAAATGACGTCACAAAAAGTAATGACGTCACAAAATACATAACGTCACAAAAATAAATGACGTCACAAAATACATAACGTCACAAAAATAAATGACGACACAAAAATTAATTACGTCACAAAATACATAACGTCACAAAAATAAATGACGTCACAAAATACATAACGTCACAAAAAAATGACGTCACAAAATACATAACGTCACAAAAATAAATGACGTCACAAAATACATATCTTCACAAAAATAAATTACGTCCCAAATACATAACGTCCCAAAAATAAATGACGTCACAAAATACATAACGTCACAAAAATAAACGACGTCACAAAATACATAACGTCCCAAAATAAATAACGTCAGAAAAATTAATTACGTCACAAAATACATCACGTCACAAAAATAAATGACGTCACAAAATACATAACGTCACAAAAATTAATGACGTCACAAAATACATAACGTCAAAAAAATAAATGACGTCACAAAAATTAATTACCTCACAAAATTAATGACGTCACAAAATACATAACGTCACAAAAATAAATGATGTCACAAAATACATAACGTTACAAAAATAAATGTCAAAAATACATAACGTCAAAAAAATAAATGACGTCACAAAATACATAACATCACAAAAATAAATGACGTCACAAAATACATAACGTCACAAAAATAAATGACTTCACAAAAAACATAACGTCACAAAAATAAATGACGTCACAAAATACATAACGTCACAAGAATAAATGACGTCACAAAATACATAACGTCACAGAATACATAACGTCACAAAAATAAATGACGTTACAAAATACATAACGTCACAAAAATAAATGACGTCACAACAATTAATTACGTCACAAAATACATAACGTCACAAAAATAAATGACGTTACAAAATACATAACGCCACAAACATTAATGACGTCACAAAATACAACACGTCACAAAATACATAACGTCACAAAAATAAATGACGTTACAAAAATTAATTACGTCACAAAATACATAACGTCACAAAAATAAATGACGTCACAAAATACATAACGTCACAAAATACATAACGTCACAAAAATAAATGACGTCACAAAATACATAACGTCCCAAAAATAAATAACGTCACAAAATACATAACGTCACAAAAATAAATGACGTCACAAAATACATAACGTCACAAAAATAAATGACGTCACAAAATACATAACGTCACAATAATAAATGACGTCACAATAATAATTGACGTCACAAAATACATAACGTCACAAAAATAAATGACGTCACAAAATACATAACGTTACAAAAATAAATGACGTCACATAATACATAACGTCACAAAAATATATGACGTCACAAAATACATAACGTCACAAAATACATTACGTCTCAAAAATAAATGACGTCACAAAATACATAACGTCACAAAAATAAATGACGTCACAAAATACATAACGTCCCAAAAATAAATGACGTCAAAAAATACATATTTCATAAAATACATAACGTCACAAAAATAAATGACGTCACAAAATACATAACGTCTAAAAAATAAATGACGTCACAAAATACATAACGTCACAAAAATAAATGACGTCATAAAATACATAACGTCACAAAAATAAATTACGTCACAAAAATTCCTTACGTCACAAAAATAAATAACGTCACAAAATACATAACGTAACAAAATACATAACGGCACAAAAATAAATGACGTCACAAAATACATAACGTCACAAAAATAAATGACGTCACAAAATACATAACGTCAAAAAAATAAATGACGTCACAAAATACATAACGTCACAAAAATAAATGACGTCATAAAATACATAACGTCACAAAAATAAAGGACGTCACATAATACATAAAGTCACAAAAATAAATGACGTCACAAAATTAATTACGTCACAAAACACATAACGTCACAAAAATAAATGACGTCACAAAATATTTAACGACACAAAATTAAATGACGTCACAAAATACATAACGTCACAAAAATAAATGACGTCACAAAATACATAACGTCACAAAAATAAATGACATTACAAAATTCATAACGTCACAAAAATAAATGACGTCACAAAATACATAGCTTCACAAAAATAAATGACGTCTCAAAATACATAACGTCACAAAAATAAATGACGTCACAAAAATTAATTACGTCACAAATTACATAACGTCACAAAAATAAATGACGTCACAAAATACATAGCGTCACAAAATATATAACGTCACAAAAATAAATGACGTCACAAAATACATAGCTTCACAAAAATAAATTACGTCACAAAATACATAACGTCACAAAAATAAATGACGTCACAAAATACATAACGTCACAAATAACATAACGTCAAAAAATAAATGACGTCACAAAATACATAACGTCTAAAAAATAAATGACGTCACAAAATACATAACGTCACAAAAATAAATGACGTCATAAAATACATAACGTCACAAAAATAAATGACGTCACAAAAATTCCTTACGTCACAAAAATAAATAACGTCACAAAATACATAACGTAACAAAATAAATAACGGCACAAAAATAAATGACGTCACAAAATACATAACGTCACAAAAATAAATGACGTCACAAAATACATAACGTCAAAAAAATAAATGACGTCACAAAATACATAACGTCACAAAAATAAATGACGTAACAAAATACATAACGTCACAAAAATAAAGGATGTCACAAAATACATAACGTTACAAAAATAAATGACGTCACAAAATATTTAACGACACAAAATTAAATGACGTCTCAAAATACATATTTCATAAAATACATAACGTCACAAAAATAAATGACATTACAAAATTCATAACGTCACAAAAATAAATGACGTCACAAAATACATAGCTTCACAAAAATAAATGACGTCTCAAAATACATAACGTCACAAAAATAAATGACGTCACAAAAATTAATTACGTCACAAATTACATAACGTCACAAAAATAAATGACGTCACAAAATACATAGCGTCACAAAATATATAACGTCACAAAAATAAATGACGTCACAAAATACATAGCTTCACAAAAATAAATTACGTCACAAAATACATAACGTCACAAAAATAAATGACGTCACAAAATACATAACGTCACAAATAACATAACGTCAAAAAATAAATGACGTCACAAAATACATAACGTCTAAAAAATAAATGACGTCACAAAATACATAACGTCACAAAAATAAATGACGTCATAAAATACATAACGTCACAAAAATAAATGACGTCACAAAAATTCCTTACGTCACAAAAATAAATAACGTCACAAAATACATAACGTAACAAAATACATAACGGCACAAAAATAAATGACGTCACAAAATACATAACGTCACAAAAATAAATGACGTCACAAAATACATAACGTCAAAAAAATAAATGACGTCACAAAATACATAACGTCACAAAAATAAATGACGTTACAAAATACATAACGCCACAAACATTAATGACGTCACAAAATACAACACGTCACAAAATACATAACGTCACAAAAATAAATGACGTTACAAAAATTAATTACGTCACAAAATACATAACGTCACAAAAATAAATGACGTCACAAAATACATAACGTCACAAAATACATAACGTCACAAAAATAAATGACGTCACAAAATACATAACGTCCCAAAAATAAATAACGTCACAAAATACATAACGTCACAAAAATAAATGACGTCACAAAATACATAACGTCACAAAAATAAATGACGTCACAAAATACATAACGTCACAATAATAAATGACGTCACAATAATAATTGACGTCACAAAATACATAACGTCACAAAAATAAATGACGTCACAAAATACATAACGTTACAAAAATAAATGACGTCACATAATACATAACGTCACAAAAATATATGACGTCACAAAATACATAACGTCACAAAATACATTACGTCTCAAAAATAAATGACGTCACAAAATACATAACGTCACAAAAATAAATGACGTCACAAAATACATAACGTCCCAAAAATAAATGACGTCAAAAAATACATATTTCATAAAATACATAACGTCACAAAAATAAATGACGTCACAAAATACATAACGTCTAAAAAATAAATGACGTCACAAAATACATAACGTCACAAAAATAAATGACGTCATAAAATACATAACGTCACAAAAATAAATTACGTCACAAAAATTCCTTACGTCACAAAAATAAATAACGTCACAAAATACATAACGTAACAAAATACATAACGGCACAAAAATAAATGACGTCACAAAATACATAACGTCACAAAAATAAATGACGTCACAAAATACATAACGTCAAAAAAATAAATGACGTCACAAAATACATAACGTCACAAAAATAAATGACGTCATAAAATACATAACGTCACAAAAATAAAGGACGTCACATAATACATAAAGTCACAAAAATAAATGACGTCACAAAATACATAACGTCACAAAAAATGACGTCACAAAATACATAACGTCACAAAAATAAATGACGTCAAAAAATACATAACGTCACAAAAATAAATGACGTCACAAAATTAATTACGTCACAAAACACATAACGTCACAAAAATAAATGACGTCACAAAATATTTAACGACACAAAATTAAATGACGTCACAAAATACATAACGTCACAAAAATAAATGACGTCACAAAATACATAACGTCACAAAAATAAATGACATTACAAAATTCATAACGTCACAAAAATAAATGACGTCACAAAATACATAGCTTCACAAAAATAAATGACGTCTCAAAATACATAACGTCACAAAAATAAATGACGTCACAAAAATTAATTACGTCACAAATTACATAACGTCACAAAAATAAATGACGTCACAAAATACATAGCGTCACAAAATATATAACGTCACAAAAATAAATGACGTCACAAAATACATAGCTTCACAAAAATAAATTACGTCACAAAATACATAACGTCACAAAAATAAATGACGTCACAAAATACATAACGTCACAAATAACATAACGTCAAAAAATAAATGACGTCACAAAATACATAACGTCTAAAAAATAAATGACGTCACAAAATACATAACGTCACAAAAATAAATGACGTCATAAAATACATAACGTCACAAAAATAAATGACGTCACAAAAATTCCTTACGTCACAAAAATAAATAACGTCACAAAATACATAACGTAACAAAATAAATAACGGCACAAAAATAAATGACGTCACAAAATACATAACGTCACAAAAATAAATGACGTCACAAAATACATAACGTCAAAAAAATAAATGACGTCACAAAATACATAACGTCACAAAAATAAATGACGTAACAAAATACATAACGTCACAAAAATAAAGGATGTCACAAAATACATAACGTTACAAAAATAAATGACGTCACAAAATATTTAACGACACAAAATTAAATGACGTCTCAAAATACATATTTCATAAAATACATAACGTCACAAAAATAAATGACATTACAAAATTCATAACGTCACAAAAATAAATGACGTCACAAAATACATAGCTTCACAAAAATAAATGACGTCTCAAAATACATAACGTCACAAAAATAAATGACGTCACAAAAATTAATTACGTCACAAATTACATAACGTCACAAAAATAAATGACGTCACAAAATACATAGCGTCACAAAATATATAACGTCACAAAAATAAATGACGTCACAAAATACATAGCTTCACAAAAATAAATTACGTCACAAAATACATAACGTCACAAAAATAAATGACGTCACAAAATACATAACGTCACAAATAACATAACGTCAAAAAATAAATGACGTCACAAAATACATAACGTCTAAAAAATAAATGACGTCACAAAATACATAACGTCACAAAAATAAATGACGTCATAAAATACATAACGTCACAAAAATAAATGACGTCACAAAAATTCCTTACGTCACAAAAATAAATAACGTCACAAAATACATAACGTAACAAAATACATAACGGCACAAAAATAAATGACGTCACAAAATACATAACGTCACAAAAATAAATGACGTCACAAAATACATAACGTCAAAAAAATAAATGACGTCACAAAATACATAACGTCACAAAAATAAATGACGTAACAAAATACATAACGTCACAAAAATAAAGGATGTCACAAAATACATAACGTTACAAAAATAAATGACGTCACAAAATATTTAACGACACAAAATTAAATGACGTCAACAAATACATAACGTCACAAAAATAAATGACGTCACAAAATACATAACGTCACCAAAATAAATTACCTCACAAAAATTAATTACGTCACAAAATACATAACGTCACAAAATATATAACGTCACAAAAATAAATGACGTCACAAAATGCATAACGTCACAAAAATAAATGATGTCATAAAATACATAACGTCACAAAAATAAATGACGTCACCAAAATAAATTACCTCACAAAAATTAATTACGTCACAAAATACATAACGTCACAAAATACATAGCGGCACAAAAATAAATGACGTTACAAAATACATAACGTCAAAAAAAATAAATGACGTCACAAAATACATAACGTCACAAAAATAAATGACGTCACAAAATACATAACGTCACAAAAATAAATGACGTCACAATAATAAATGACGTCACAAAATACATAACGTCACAAAAATAAATGACGTCACAAAATACATAACGTTACAAAAATAAATGACGTCACATAATACATAAAGTCACAAAAATAAATGACGTCACAAAATACATAACGTCACAAAAAATGACGTCACAAAATACATAACGTCACAAAAATAAATGACGTCAAAAAATACATAACGTCACAAAAATAAATGACGTCACAAAATTAATTACGTCACAAAACACATAACGTCACAAAAATAAATGACGTCACAAAATATTTAACGACACAAAATTAAATGACGTCACAAAATACATAACGTCACAAAAATAAATGACGTCACAAAATATATAACGTCACAAAAATAAATGACGTCACAAAATACATAACGTCACAAAAATAAATGACGTCACAAAATACATAACGTCACAAAAATAAATGACGTCACAATAATACATGACGTCACAAAATACATAACGTCACAAAAATAAATGACGTCACAAAATACATAACGTCAAAAAAATAAATGACGTCACAAAATACATAACGTCACAAAAATAAATGACGTCACAAAATACATAACGTCACAAAAATAAATGACGTCACAAAAAGTAATGACGTCACAAAATACATAACGTCACAAAAATAAATGATGTCACAAAATACATAACGTCACAAAAATAAATGACGTCACAAAAATTAATTACGTCACAAAATACATAACGTCACAAAAATAAATGACGTCACAAAATACATAACGTCACAAAATACATAACGTCACAAAAATAAATAACGTCACAAAATACATAACGTCAAAAAAATAAATGACGTCACAAAATACATAACGTCACAAAAAATAAATGACGTCACAAAATGCATAACGTCACAAAAATAAATGATGTCACAAAATACATAACGTCACAAAAATAAATGACGTCATAAAATACATAACGTCACAAAAATAAATGACGTCACAACAATTTATTACGTCACAAAAATAAATAACGTCACAAAATACATAACGTCACAAAATACATAACGGCACAAAAATAAATGACGTCACAAAATACATAACGTCACAAAAATAAATGACGTCACAAAATACATAACGTCAAAAAAATAAATGACGTCACAAAATACATAACGTCACAAAAATAAATGACGTCACAAAATACATAACGTCACAAAAAAAATGACGTCACAATAATAAATGACGTCACAAAATACATAACGTCAAAAAAATAAATGACGTCACAAAATACATAACGTCACAAAAATAAATGACGTCACAAAATACATAACGTCACAAAAATAAATGACGTCACAAAAATTAATTACGTCACAAAAATAAATAACGTCACAAAATACATAACGTCACAAAATACATAGCGGCACAAAAATAAATGACGTTACAAAATACATAACGTCAAAAAAAATAAATGACGTCACAAAATACATAACGTCACAAAAATAAATGACGTCACAAAATACATAACGTCACAAAAATAAATGACGTCACAATAATAAATGACGTCACAAAATACATAACGTCACAAAAATAAATGACGTCACAAAATACATAACGTTACAAAAATAAATGACGTCACATAATACATAAAGTCACAAAAATAAATGACGTCACAAAATACATAACGTCACAAAAAATGACGTCACAAAATACATAACGTCACAAAAATAAATGACGTCAAAAAATACATAACGTCACAAAAATAAATGACGTCACAAAATTAATTACGTCACAAAACACATAACGTCACAAAAATAAATGACGTCACAAAATATTTAACGACACAAAATTAAATGACGTCACAAAATACATAACGTCACAAAAATAAATGACGTCACAAAATACATAACGTCACAAAAATAAATGACATTACAAAATTCATAACGTCACAAAAATAAATGACGTAACATAATACATAACTTCACAAAAATAAATGACGTCTCAAAATACATAACGTCACAAAAATAAATGACGTCACAAAAATTAATTACGTCACAAATTACATAACGTCACAAAAATAAATGACGTCACAAAATACATAACGTCACAAAATATATAACGTCACAAAAATAAATGACGTCACAAAATACATAGCTTCACAAAAATAAATTACGTCACAAAATACATAACGTCACAAAAATAAATGACGTCACAAAATACATAACGTCACAAAAAAATGACGTCACAAAATACATAACGTCACAAAAATAAATGACGTCACAAAATACATAGCTTCATAAAAATAAATTACGTCCCAAATACATAACGTCCCAAAAATAAATGACGTCACAAAATACATAACGTCACAAAAATAAACGACGTCACAAAATACATAACGTCCCAAAATAAATAACGTCAGAAAAATTAATTACGTCACAAAATACATCACGTCACAAAAATAAATGACGTCACAAAATACATAACGTCACAAAAATTAATGACGTCACAAAATACATTACGTCAAAAAAATAAATGACGTCACAAAAATTAATTACCTCTCAAAATTAATGACGTCACAAAATACATAACGTCACAAAAATAAATGATGTCACAAAATACATAACGTCACAAAAATAAATGACATCACAAAAATTAAATACGTCACAAAATACTTAACGTCACAAAAATAAATGATGTCACAAAATACATTACGTCACAAAATACATAACGTCACAAAAATTAATGACGTCACAAAATACATAACGTCACAAGAATAAATGACGTCACAAAATACATAACGTCACAGAATACATAACGTCACAAAAATAAATGACGTTACAAAATACATAACGTCACAAAAATAAATGACGTCACAACAATTAATTACGTCACAAAATACATAACGTCACAAAAATAAATGACGTTACAAAATACATAACGCCACAAACATTAATGACGTCACAAAATACAACACGTCACAAAATACATAACGTCACAAAAATAAATGACGTTACAAAAATTAATTACGTCACAAAATACATAACGTCACAAAAATAAATGACGTCACAAAATACATAACGTCACAAAATACATAACGTCACAAAAATAAATGACGTCACAAAATACATAACGTCCCAAAAATAAATAACGTCACAAAATACATAACGTCACAAAAATAAATGACGTCACAAAATATTTAATGACACAAAATTAAATGACGTCACAAAATACATATTTCATAAAATACATAACGTCACAAAAATAAATGACGTCACAAAATAAATAACGTCACATAAATAAATGACGTCTAAAAATACATTACGTCACAAAAATAAATGACGTCACAAAATACAAAACGTCACAAAAATAAATGACGTCACAAAATACATAACGTCACAAAAATAAATGACGTCACAAAAATAAATGACGTCACATAATACAAAACGTCACAAAAATAAATGACGTCACAAAATACATAACGTCACAAATAACATAACGTCAAAAAATAAATGACGTCACAAAATACATAACGTCACAAATAACATAACGTCAAAAAATAAATGACGTCACAAAATACATTACGTCTAAAAAATAAATGACGTCACAAAATACATAACGTCACAAAAATTAATGACGTCACAAAATACATTACGTCAAAAAAATAAATGACGTCACAAAAATTAATTACCTCACAAAATTAATGACGTCACAAAATACATAACGTCACAAAAATAAATGTCACAAAATACATAACGTCACAAAAATAAATGACGTCACAAAATACATAACGTCACAAAAATAAATGACGTCACAAAATACATAACGTCACAAAAATAGATGACTTCACAAAAAACATAACGTCACAAAAATAAATGACGTCACAAAATACATAACGTCACAAGAATAAATGACGTCACAAAATACATAACGTCACAGAATACATAACGTCACAAAAATAAATGACGTTACAAAATACATAACGTCACAAAAATAAATGACGTCACAACAATTAATTACGTCACAAAATACATAACGTCACAAAAATAAATGACGTTACAAAATACATAACGCCACAAACATTAATGACGTCACAAAATACAACACGTCACAAAATACATAACGTCACAAAAATAAATGACGTTACAAAAATTAATTACGTCACAAAATACATAACGTCACAAAAATAAATGACGTCACAAAATACATAACGTCACAAAATACATAACGTCACAAAAATAAATGACGTCACAAAATACATAACGTCCCAAAAATAAATAACGTCACAAAATACATAACGTCACAAAAATAAATGACGTCACAAAATATTTAATGACACAAAATTAAATGACGTCACAAAATACATATTTCATAAAATACATAACGTCACAAAAATAAATGACGTCACAAAATAAATAACGTCACAAAAATAAATGACGTCTAAAAATACATTACGTCACAAAAATAAATGACGTCACAAAATACAAAACGTCACAAAAATAAATGACGTCACAAAATACATAACGTCACAAAAATAAATGACGTCACAAAAATAAATGACGTCACATAATACAAAACGTCACAAAAATAAATGACGTCACAAAATACATAACGTCACAAATAACATAACGTCAAAAAATAAATGACGTCACAAAATACATAACGTCACAAATAACATAACGTCAAAAAATAAATGACGTCACAAAATACATTACGTCTAAAAAATAAATGACGTCACAAAATACATAACGTCACAAAAATAAATGACGTCATTAAATACATAACGTCACAAAAATAAATGACGTCAAAAAAATTCCTTACGTCACAAAAATAAATAACGTCACAAAATACATAACGTAACAAAATACATAACGGCACAAAAATAAATGACGTCACAAAATACATAACGTCACAAAAATAAATGACGTCACAAAATACATAACGTCAAAAAAATAAATGACGTCACAAAATACATAACGTCACAAAAATAAATGACGTCTAAAAATACATTACGTCACAAAAATAAATGACGTCACAAAATACAAAACGTCACAAAAATAAATGACGTCACAAAATACATAACGTCACAAAAATAAATGACGTCACAAAAATAAATGACGTCACATAATACAAAACGTCACAAAAATAAATGACGTCACAAAATAAATAACGTCACAAAAATAAATGACGTCTAAAAATACATTACGTCACAAAAATAAATGACGTCACAAAATACAAAACGTCACAAAAATAAATGACGTCACAAAATACATAACGTCACAAAAATAAATGACGTCACAAAAATAAATGACGTCACATAATACAAAACGTCACAAAAATAAATGACGTCACAAAATACATAACGTCACAAATAACATAACGTCAAAAAATAAATGACGTCACAAAATACATAACGTCACAAATAACATAACGTCAAAAAATAAATGACGTCACAAAATACATTACGTCTAAAAAATAAATGACGTCACAAAATACATAACGTTTCAAAAATAAATAACGTCACAAAATATTTAACGACACAAAATTAAATGACGTCTCAAAATACATATTTCATAAAATACATAACGTCACAAAAATAAATGACGTCACAAAATACATAACGTTACAAAAATAAATGACGTCACAAAATACATAACGTCACGAAAATAAATTACGTCACATACATAACGTCACAAAAATAAATGACGTCACAAAATACATAACGTCACCAAAATAAATTACCTCACAAAAATTAATTACGTCACAAAATACATAACGTCACAAAATATATAACGTCACAAAAATAAATGACGTCACAAAATGCATAACGTCACAAAAATAAATGATGTCATAAAATACATAACGTCACAAAAATAAATGACGTCACAAAAATTTATTACGTCACAAAAATAAATAACGTCACAAAATACATAACGTCACAAAATACATAGCGGCACAAAAATAAATGACGTCACAAAATACATAACGTCACCAAAATAAATGACGTTACAAAATACATAACGTCAAAAAAATAAATGACGTCACAAAATACATAACGTCACAAAAATAAATGACGTCAGAAAATACATAACGTCACAAAAATAAATGACGTCACAAAATACATAACGTTACAAAAATAAATGACGTCACATAATACATAAAGTCACAAACATAAATGACGTCACAAAATACATAACGTCACAAAAAATGACGTCACAAAATACATAACGTCACAAAAATAAATGACGTCAAAAAATACATAACGTCACAAAAATAAATGACGTCACAAAATTAATTACGTCACAAAACACATAACGTCACAAAAATAAATGACGTCACAAAATATTTAACGACACAAAATTAAATGACGTCACAAAATACATATTTCATAAAATGCATAACGTCACAAAAATAAATGACGTCACAAAATACATAACGTCACAAAAATAAATGACGTCACAAAATACATAACGTCACAAAAATAAATGACGTCACAAAATACATAACGTCACAAAAATAAATGACGTCACAAAATACATAACGTCACCAAAATAAATGACGTCACAAAATACATAACGTCACAAAAATAAATGACGTCACAATAATACATGACGTCACAAAATACATAACGTCACAAAAATAAATGACGTCACAAAATACATAACGTCAAAAAAATAAATGACGTCACAAAATACATAACGTCACAAAAATAAATGACGTCACAAAATACATAACGTCACAAAAATAAATGACGTCACAAAAAGTAATGACGTCACAAAATACATAACGTCACAAAAATAAATGACGTCACAAAATACATAACGTCACAAAATAAATGACGTCACAAAAATTAATTACGTCACAAAATACATAACGTCACAAAAATAAATGACGTCACAAAATACATAACGTCACAAAATACATAACGTCACAAAAATAAATAACGTCACAAAATACATAACGTCACAAAAATAAATGACGTCACAAAATATTTAATGACACAAAATTAAATGACGTCACAAAATACATATTTCATAAAATACATAACGTCACAAAAATAAATGACGTCACAAAATAAATAACGTCACAAAAATAAATGACGTCTAAAAATACATTACGTCACAAAAATAAATGACGTCACAAAATACAAAACGTCACAAAAATAAATGACGTCACAAAATACATAACGTCACAAAAATAAATGACGTCACAAAAATAAATGACGTCACATAATACAAAACGTCACAAAAATAAATGACGTCACAAAATACATAACGTCACAAATAACATAACGTCAAAAAATAAATGACGTCACAAAATACATAACGTCACAAATAACATAACGTCAAAAAATAAATGACGTCACAAAATACATTACGTCTAAAAAATAAATGACGTCACAAAATACATAACGTCACAAAAATTAATGACGTCACAAAATACATTACGTCAAAAAAATAAATGACGTCACAAAAATTAATTACCTCACAAAATTAATGACGTCACAAAATACATAACGTCACAAAAATAAATGTCACAAAATACATAACGTCACAAAAATAAATGACGTCACAAAATACATAACGTCACAAAAATAAATGACGTCACAAAATACATAACGTCACAAAAATAGATGACTTCACAAAAAACATAACGTCACAAAAATAAATGACGTCACAAAATACATAACGTCACAAGAATAAATGACGTCACAAAATATATAACGTCACAGAATACATAACGTCACAAAAATAAATGACGTTACAAAATACATAACGTCACAAAAATAAATGACGTCACAACAATTAATTACGTCACAAAATACATAACGTCACAAAAATAAATGACGTTACAAAATACATAACGCCACAAACATTAATGACGTCACAAAATACAACACGTCACAAAATACATAACGTCACAAAAATAAATGACGTTACAAAAATTAATTACGTCACAAAATACATAACGTCACAAAAATAAATGACGTCACAAAATACATAACGTCACAAAATACATAACGTCACAAAAATAAATGACGTCACAAAATACATAACGTCCCAAAAATAAATAACGTCACAAAATACATAACGTCACAAAAATAAATGACGTCACAAAATATTTAATGACACAAAATTAAATGACGTCACAAAATACATATTTCATAAAATACATAACGTCACAAAAATAAATGACGTCACAAAATAAATAACGTCACAAAAATAAATGACGTCTAAAAATACATTACGTCACAAAAATAAATGACGTCACAAAATACAAAACGTCACAAAAATAAATGACGTCACAAAATACATAACGTCACAAAAATAAATGACGTCACAAAAATAAATGACGTCACATAATACAAAACGTCACAAAAATAAATGACGTCACAAAATACATAACGTCACAAATAACATAACGTCAAAAAATAAATGACGTCACAAAATACATAACGTCACAAATAACATAACGTCAAAAAATAAATGACGTCACAAAATACATTACGTCTAAAAAATAAATGACGTCACAAAATACATAACGTCACAAAAATAAATGACGTCATTAAATACATAACGTCACAAAAATAAATGACGTCAAAAAAATTCCTTACGTCACAAAAATAAATAACGTCACAAAATACATAACGTAACAAAATACATAACGGCACAAAAATAAATGACGTCACAAAATACATAACGTCACAAAAATAAATGACGTCACAAAATACATAACGTCAAAAAAATAAATGACGTCACAAAATACATAACGTCACAAAAATAAATGACGTCTAAAAATACATTACGTCACAAAAATAAATGACGTCACAAAATACAAAACGTCACAAAAATAAATGACGTCACAAAATACATAACGTCACAAAAATAAATGACGTCACAAAAATAAATGACGTCACATAATACAAAACGTCACAAAAATAAATGACGTCACAAAATAAATAACGTCACAAAAATAAATGACGTCTAAAAATACATTACGTCACAAAAATAAATGACGTCACAAAATACAAAACGTCACAAAAATAAATGACGTCACAAAATACATAACGTCACAAAAATAAATGACGTCACAAAAATAAATGACGTCACATAATACAAAACGTCACAAAAATAAATGACGTCACAAAATACATAACGTCACAAATAACATAACGTCAAAAAATAAATGACGTCACAAAATACATAACGTCACAAATAACATAACGTCAAAAAATAAATGACGTCACAAAATACATTACGTCTAAAAAATAAATGACGTCACAAAATACATAACGTTTCAAAAATAAATAACGTCACAAAATATTTAACGACACAAAATTAAATGACGTCTCAAAATACATATTTCATAAAATACATAACGTCACAAAAATAAATGACGTCACAAAATACATAACGTTACAAAAATAAATGACGTCACAAAATACATAACGTCACGAAAATAAATTACGTCACATACATAACGTCACAAAAATAAATGACGTCACAAAATACATAACGTCACCAAAATAAATTACCTCACAAAAATTAATTACGTCACAAAATACATAACGTCACAAAATATATAACGTCACAAAAATAAATGACGTCACAAAATGCATAACGTCACAAAAATAAATGATGTCATAAAATACATAACGTCACAAAAATAAATGACGTCACAAAAATTTATTACGTCACAAAAATAAATAACGTCACAAAATACATAACGTCACAAAATACATAGCGGCACAAAAATAAATGACGTCACAAAATACATAACGTCACCAAAATAAATGACGTTACAAAATACATAACGTCAAAAAAATAAATGACGTCACAAAATACATAACGTCACAAAAATAAATGACGTCAGAAAATACATAACGTCACAAAAATAAATGACGTCACAAAATACATAACGTTACAAAAATAAATGACGTCACATAATACATAAAGTCACAAACATAAATGACGTCACAAAATACATAACGTCACAAAAAATGACGTCACAAAATACATAACGTCACAAAAATAAATGACGTCAAAAAATACATAACGTCACAAAAATAAATGACGTCACAAAATTAATTACGTCACAAAACACATAACGTCACAAAAATAAATGACGTCACAAAATATTTAACGACACAAAATTAAATGACGTCACAAAATACATATTTCATAAAATGCATAACGTCACAAAAATAAATGACGTCACAAAATACATAACGTCACAAAAATAAATGACGTCACAAAATACATAACGTCACAAAAATAAATGACGTCACAAAATACATAACGTCACAAAAATAAATGACGTCACAAAATACATAACGTCACAAAAATAAATGACGTCACAAAATACATAACGTCACAAAAATAAATGACGTCACAATAATACATGACGTCACAAAATACATAACGTCACAAAAATAAATGACGTCACAAAATACATAACGTCAAAAAAATAAATGACGTCACAAAATACATAACGTCACAAAAATAAATGACATCACAAAATACATAACGTCACAAAAATAAATGACGTCACAAAAAGTAATGACGTCACAAAATACATAACGTCACAAAAATAAATGACGTCACAAAATACATAACGTCACAAAATAAATGACGTCACAAAAATTAATTACGTCACAAAATACATAACGTCACAAAAATAAATGACGTCACAAAATACATAACGTCACAAAATACATAACGTCACAAAAATAAATAACGTCACAAAATACATAACGTCAAAAAAATAAATGACGTCACAAAATACATAACGTCACAAAAAATAAATGACGTCACAAAATGCATAACGTCACAAAAATAAATGATGTCACAAAATACATAACGTCACAAAAATAAATGACGTCATAAAATACATAACGTCACAAAAATAAATGACGTCACAACAATTTATTACGTCACAAAAATAAATAACGTCACAAAATACATAACGTCACAAAATACATAACGGCACAAAAATAAATGACGTCACAAAATACATAACGTCACAAAAATAAATGACGTCACAAAATACATAACGTCAAAAAAATAAATGACGTCACAAAATACATAACGTCACAAAAATAAATGACGTCACAAAATACATAACGTCACAAAAAAAATGACGTCACAATAATAAATGACGTCACAAAATACATAACGTCAAAAAAATAAATGACGTCACAAAATACATAACGTCACAAAAATAAATGACGTCACAAAATACATAACGTCACAAAAATAAATGACGTCACAAAATACATAACGTCACAAAAAATGACGTCACAAAATACATAACGTCACAAAAATAAATGACGTCAACAAATACATAACGTCACAAAAATAAATGACGTCACAAAATACATAACGTCACAAAATTAATGACGTTACAAAACTTAATAACGTCACAAAATACATAACGTCACAAAAATAAATGACGTCAAAAAATACATAACCTCACAAAAATAAATGACGTCACAAAATACATAACGTCACAAAAATAAATGACGTCACAAAATACATAACGTCACAAAAATAAATGACGTCACAAAATACATAACGTCACAAAAATAAATGACGTCACAAAAATTAATGACGTCACAAAATACATAACGTCACAAAAATAAATTACGTCACAACAATTTATTACGTCACAAAAATAAATAACGTCACAAAATACATAACGTCACAAAATACATAACGGCACAAAAATAAATGACGTCACAAAATACATAACGTCACAAAAATAAATGACGTCACAAAATACATAACGTCAAAAAAATAAATGACGTCACAAAATACATAACGTCACAAAAATAAATGACGTCACAAAATACATAACGTCACAAAAAAAATGACGTCACAATAATAAATGACGTCACAAAATACATAACGTCAAAAAAATAAATGACGTCACAAAATACATAACGTCACAAAAATAAATGACGTCACAAAATACATAACGTCACAAAAATAAATGACGTCACAAAATACATAACGTCACAAAAAATGACGTCACAAAATACATAACGTCACAAAAATAAATGACGTCAACAAATACATAACGTCACAAAAATAAATGACGTCACAAAATACATAACGTCACAAAATTAATGACGTTACAAAACTTAATAACGTCACAAAATACATAACGTCACAAAAATAAATGACGTCAAAAAATACATAACCTCACAAAAATAAATGACGTCACAAAATACATAACGTCACAAAAATAAATGACGTCACAAAATACATAACGTCACAAAAATAAATGACGTCACAAAATACATAACGTCACAAAAATAAATGACGTCACAAAAATTAATGACGTCACAAAATACATAACGTCACAAAAATAAATTACGTCACAACAATTTATTACGTCACAAAAATAAATAACGTCACAAAATACATAACGTCACAAAATACATAACGGCACAAAAATAAATGACGTCACAAAATACATAACGTCACAAAAATAAATGACGTCACAAAATACATAACGTCAAAAAAATAAATGACGTCACAAAATACATAACGTCACAAAAATAAATGACGTCACAAAATACATAACGTCACAAAAAAAATGACGTCACAATAATAAATGACGTCACAAAATACATAACGTCAAAAAAATAAATGACGTCACAAAATACATAACGTCACAAAAATAAATGACGTCACAAAATACATAACGTCACAAAAATAAATGACGTCACAAAATACATAACGTCACAAAAAATGACGTCACAAAATACATAACGTCACAAAAATAAATGACGTCAACAAATACATAACGTCACAAAAATAAATGACGTCACAAAATACATAACGTCACCAAAATAAATTACCTCACAAAAATTAATTACGTCACAAAATACATAACGTCACAAAATATATAACGTCACAAAAATAAATGACGTCACAAAATGCATAACGTCACAAAAATAAATGATGTCATAAAATACATAACGTCACAAAAATAAATGACGTCACAAAAATTTATTACGTCACAAAAATAAATAACGTCACAAAATACATAACGTCACAAAATACATAGCGGCACAAAAATAAATGACGTCACAAAATACATAACGTCACAAAAATAAATGACGTTACAAAATACATAACGTCAAAAAAATAAATGACGTCACAAAATACATAACGTCACAAAAATAAATGACGTCACAAAATACATAACGTCACAAAAATAAATGACGTCACAATAATAAATGACGTCACAAAATACATAACGTCACAAAAATAAATGACGTCACAAAATACATAACGTTACAAAAATAAATGACGTCACATAATACATAAAGTCACAAAAATAAATGACGTCACAAAATACATAACGTCACAAAAAATGACGTCACAAAATACATAACGTCACAAAAATAAATGACGTCAAAAAACACATAACGTCACAAAAATAAATGACGTCACAAAATTAATTACGACACAAAACACATAACGTCACAAAAATAAATGACGTCACAAAATATTTAACGACACAAAATTAAATGACGTCACAAAATACATATTTCATAAAATGCATAACGTCACAAAAATAAATGACGTCACAAAATACATAACGTCACAAAAATAAATGACGTCACAAAATACATAACGTCACAAAAATAAATGACGTCACAAAATACATAACGTCACAAAAATAAATGACGTCACAATAATACATGACGTCACAAAATACATAACGTCACAAAAATAAATGACGTCACAAAATACATAACGTCAAAAAAATAAATGACGTCACAAAATACATAACGTCACAAAAATAAATGACGTCACAAAATACATAACGTCACAAAAATAAATGACGTCACAAAAAGTAATGACGTCACAAAATACATAACGTCACAAAAATAAATGACGTCACAAAATACATAACGTCACAAAAATAAATGACGTCACAAAAATTAATTACGTCACAAAATACATAACGTCACAAAATATATAACGTCACAAAAATAAATGACGTCACAAAATGCATAACGTCACAAAAATAAATGATGTCATAAAATACATAACGTCACAAAAATAAATGACGTCACAAAAATTTATTACGTCACAAAAATAAATAACGTCACAAAATACATAACGTCACAAAATACATAGCGGCACAAAAATAAATGACGTCACAAAATACATAACGTCACCAAAATAAATGACGTTACAAAATACATAACGTCAAAAAAATAAATGACGTCACAAAATACATAACGTCACAAAAATAAATGACGTCAGAAAATACATAACGTCACAAAAATAAATGACGTCACAAAATACATAACGTTACAAAAATAAATGACGTCACATAATACATAAAGTCACAAACATAAATGACGTCACAAAATACATAACGTCACAAAAAATGACGTCACAAAATACATAACGTCACAAAAATAAATGACGTCAAAAAATACATAACGTCACAAAAATAAATGACGTCACAAAATTAATTACGTCACAAAACACATAACGTCACAAAAATAAATGACGTCACAAAATATTTAACGACACAAAATTAAATGACGTCACAAAATACATATTTCATAAAATGCATAACGTCACAAAAATAAATGACGTCACAAAATACATAACGTCACAAAAATAAATGACGTCACAAAATACATAACGTCACAAAAATAAATGACGTCACAAAATACATAACGTCACAAAAATAAATGACGTCACAAAATACATAACGTCACAAAAATAAATGACGTCACAAAATACATAACGTCACAAAAATAAATGACGTCACAATAATACATGACGTCACAAAATACATAACGTCACAAAAATAAATGACGTCACAAAATACATAACGTCAAAAAAATAAATGACGTCACAAAATACATAACGTCACAAAAATAAATGACGTCACAAAATACATAACGTCACAAAAATAAATGACGTCACAAAAAGTAATGACGTCACAAAATACATAACGTCACAAAAATAAATGACGTCACAAAATACATAACGTCACAAAATAAATGACGTCACAAAAATTAATTACGTCACAAAATACATAACGTCACAAAAATAAATGACGTCACAAAATACATAACGTCACAAAATACATAACGTCACAAAAATAAATAACGTCACAAAATACATAACGTCACAAAAATAAATGACGTCACAAAATATTTAATGACACAAAATTAAATGACGTCACAAAATACATATTTCATAAAATACATAACGTCACAAAAATAAATGACGTCACAAAATAAATAACGTCACAAAAATAAATGACGTCTAAAAATACATTACGTCACAAAAATAAATGACGTCACAAAATACAAAACGTCACAAAAATAAATGACGTCACAAAATACATAACGTCACAAAAATAAATGACGTCACAAAAATAAATGACGTCACATAATACAAAACGTCACAAAAATAAATGACGTCACAAAATACATAACGTCACAAATAACATAACGTCAAAAATAAATGACGTCACAAAATACATAACGTCACAAATAACATAACGTCAAAAAATAAATGACGTCACAAAATACATTACGTCTAAAAATAAATGACGTCACAAAATACATAACGTCACAAAAATTAATGACGTCACAAAATACATTACGTCAAAAAAATAAATGACGTCACAAAAATTAATTACCTCACAAAATTAATGACGTCACAAAATACATAACGTCACAAAAATAAATGTCACAAAATACATAACGTCACAAAAATAAATGACGTCACAAAATACATAACGTCACAAAATAAATGACGTCACAAAATACATAACGTCACAAAAATAGATGACTTCACAAAAAACATAACGTCACAAAAATAAATGACGTCACAAAATACATAACGTCACAAGAATAAATGACGTCACAAAATATATAACGTCACAGAATACATAACGTCACAAAAATAAATGACGTTACAAAATACATAACGTCACAAAAATAAATGACGTCACAACAATTAATTACGTCACAAAATACATAACGTCACAAAAATAAATGACGTTACAAAAATACATAACGCCACAAACATTAATGACGTCACAAAATACAACACGTCACAAAATACATAACGTCACAAAAATAAATGACGTTACAAAAATTAATTACGTCACAAAATACATAACGTCACAAAAATAAATGACGTCACAAAATACATAACGTCACAAAATACATAACGTCACAAAAATAAATGACGTCACAAAATACATAACGTCCCAAAAATAAATAACGTCACAAAATACATAACGTCACAAAAATAAATGACGTCACAAAATATTTAATGACACAAAATTAAATGACGTCACAAAATACATATTTCATAAAATACATAACGTCACAAAAATAAATGACGTCACAAAATAAATAACGTCACAAAAATAAATGACGTCTAAAAATACATTACGTCACAAAAATAAATGACGTCACAAAATACAAAACGTCACAAAAATAAATGACGTCACAAAATACATAACGTCACAAAAATAAATGACGTCACAAAAATAAATGACGTCACATAATACAAAACGTCACAAAAATAAATGACGTCACAAAATACATAACGTCACAAATAACATAACGTCAAAAAATAAATGACGTCACAAAATACATAACGTCACAAATAACATAACGTCAAAAAATAAATGACGTCACAAAATACATTACGTCTAAAAAATAAATGACGTCACAAAATACATAACGTCACAAAAATAAATGACGTCATTAAATACATAACGTCACAAAAATAAATGACGTCAAAAAAATTCCTTACGTCACAAAAATAAATAACGTCACAAAATACATAACGTAACAAAATACATAACGGCACAAAAATAAATGACGTCACAAAATACATAACGTCACAAAAATAAATGACGTCACAAAATACATAACGTCACAAATAACATAACGTCAAAAAATAAATGACGTCACAAAATACATAACGTCACAAATAACATAACGTCAAAAATAAATGACGTCACAAAATACATTACGTCTAAAAAATAAATGACGTCACAAAATACATAACGTCACAAAAATTAATGACGTCACAAAATACATTACGTCAAAAAAATAAATGACGTCACAAAAATTAATTACCTCACAAAATTAATGACGTCACAAAATACATAACGTCACAAAAATAAATGTCACAAAATACATAACGTCACAAAAATAAATGACGTCACAAAATAC